>CM066232.1:15877596-16477596 GCA_033675125.1 Athetis lepigone
TTATGACGTCACTAAAATAACAACTCAGTTGACTATCTATTTATTGATTTCAAAACCACTAAAAAATCAAATTTTTATAGCAAATTGAAAATGAACCGGATTTATTGGCTGAAATTAACAGAGGTTTTATAAGAATTGTGTCTAACATTTATTGGTTAATGGTGGAAACTACCCAATTGATATCTCCTCGGTTCTTAGGTGCTTTACTCTATTATGTGACACAGTCGCAGAGTAGACCTTTTATCTTTATATATAAAAGTTACAGCCGCACAGCCGAATCTACTGAAGTTGAAAGATGAAATTTGCACTTAGGTATATGACTTAGATTGACTAGTTTATTTTTGGGGCTGAAAGTTTGTATGAAAATTGGCGGACGTAGCCGCAGGAAAAACACCTACTAGCTGTTTCCTTGTAATAAGAAAGTTTCCTGAGTAATAAAGAAATAATACTGTAGAAGGTACAATAACGAAGCAAACTGGTGTAAACCCTACCTATTATCTAGTAAGAAACTCCCACGTTTCTCTTAAACAAATTATTTTTTTGATCATAAAAGAGAATCCGTAGGTATGCAAAGTATTTTAATATCAGAGTCGTTTCCGTAACGGAAGACGATAAAAAAGTATTATAGATTGAACCGGTCCTGACAATAAGCCCGGGAGCTGATGCCATGTCAAAATGAAAACAGTTAACTCACAATTTCTATTAGAATGGTAAAGGTGATAATTAATTCCATTGCTTAAAAGAAATGGCTAATTGGGGTAATTCTGGAATTAGATAGGGGCGTATCTAAAACAATCTCAACGTAATTACCTCAATTAGCTAATGAATGATCTCGTAGATCAGGGCTCCACTAAATGTACGTCGCAACGCCCCGGGACACGCGGAGATTCGTACGGATCGTCGGCACGCGATACCCCGCTCTTTTGAGTGTAACACAATCATTGTACTGTTCCCATTAGTAATTAAATAATAAGGATTACCTATTAAAATAAAAAAAAAAAACACCCAAAATACATCAAGGGTATTTTAATACCAGGACTGTGCAAAACTCTAGAAAGGCTGTCGATCTTTTTTATTTCTTCTAATATTTCTTGAGTCCGAGAAAGGTCCTTGTAAAAGATAATAAAAAATAATGAAATTCATTTATTTCAGTTATACACAGGAAAAAAGGTATAAAACGTCCGGTTAACATTCAAATTCGGGATAACTTGTCGTCCAATTTTCCACAGTATTTTTTGTACGAAGTGTAGGTAATATTATTGGTAGGTCTGTCGGGGTCAGCTAAGCAGTTATTTAATATTCAATAATCTTTGGAGGCTACATTATATACTAAAGAAATGTTCAATATTTATGAATTTCCTTCACTTTAAATAAATAAAGTAATCAATGTCTGCTAGAGCTACCAAAATTGAAAATATTTATGTTAAACTTACATAAAAAAATAGTACCTCTATATTAGGGTTTAGGGTATTACAGTTTAAAACAAATTAAAAAAGAATCCTCACAACACATCAGTCTATTTATTCTAAAAATAATAATAAAATACTGCTTACATACAAACGAGACGAGTAAATAAATACAAGTAGATAAGTGTTTTGTCAAAGGTTTGTTAAATTTCATTTAGTCTTACATTTAAGTAATTTTGGTGAAGCTGTTAAGGCGAGATGAAAGGTTGGATTAAAATGTCGCATCAAATTGGACCGAAAAGCTTTTGAGTAAGGTTCAAGAGAATTTTATCTGGAAAACAAGTAGGTACAACGCTTATCTTCAGGCAGATTTTGCTTAACAGAATAGCAGGCCTTCAACACGGCCGGCGCGCGGCGTCAAGGGCGCTGCCTTAACGAGAGATATGTCATAATGGAAAAGGGCTGGGTTTAAGATTATGTAGTCTTATGATTGAGCCCAGATGCGACAATTTTCAGGCATAGCCTTTGAAAGTCGGTCAAATAAATGTACACGGTGTAACAAGAAATTTATTTAATGTAAATAAATATTTTAAAGAGGTTTTATTGCTTTTTGTTTGGTAAAAAGTGATTTCATATTTTTTAGGGTAACTTTGGTAGAGATCCAAATACGAAAAAATCTTTTATTGATAACAAAGCATTTCATGTGAGTGCCATCCACGATTGGTATACCTACGTAAGAACTCGACTATAACGCGGACGAAGTCACGAGCAGAAGCAAGTTTTTGAATACAGATAAGAGTATTTAGAAGCACTGTGGTCATGAATTACCTACATCGTTTCGAGATTTTCTATTTTACCACTCCACCTTTTTGCGGGTTCTCCTAATTAAAATTGTCCAACCGCAGTACAAAATAATGGATTCAAAATATT
Organism: Athetis lepigone; assembly: GCA_033675125.1. Classification (NCBI taxonomy): domain Eukaryota; kingdom Metazoa; phylum Arthropoda; class Insecta; order Lepidoptera; family Noctuidae; genus Athetis; species Athetis lepigone. The sequence continues at coordinate 15,879,933 of CM066232.1, forward strand.
AATCTTCACTTTTATTTTTATCTTAAAGTTTTTTAGGTGGTTTCTCTCATTTCTTATTCTGATGGATTAGTGATGGGCCGAATCTGATTTGTACCGAATACGAACTTCGGCCGAACATTCGGTAAAATTTAAAAATTCGGCCGAAGTTCGGCCGAACTTCGGTTATTTTTGGCGCGCTTTCTAAGGGGCGATAGGTCACAGGACAAGTCGCAACTCGCTAAACACGCATTCGCCCCACCCCCGCCCCCACCCCCCGCACCTCCGGCTCTCTGTAATGTCCATGTCAAGAGGTCAATAATTGTTATATTATCGTTAATAATAATAATTTAAAGTTTATTTTCTAAAAAGATTGTGGAGTGGTAAGTTATTACAAAGGTTAATAAATGACTGATTTGATTATTAATTTTACTGGTTTTTTAACCGACTTAAAAAAGTAGGTTCTCAGTTCGACCTGTATGTATGTATGTTTGTCCGCTATTATCTCGCGTTTGGCTGAACCGATTTTGATGCGGTTTTCAAAATAGTATTTGTTACATTCTGGGGAAGGTTTTAGTATAAACACTAATGCATATCCCGTGCGTTGCCTGCATAGATCCCGTTTTCTTTCTTGGACGATTGTATGTTTGACCGCGATTATCATTTTATAAGCTTATAAGTAGGTAGTTTTATTTTGAAAGAAACTCTAAAATGTAGTCAGACATTGGGACTGTAACTAAAAAGTAAAAAATAAAGCTTTTTCCAAAAAAGATAACCGACTTCAAAAACTTAAAAGCACAAAAATAACTACTTATTTCGGAAGTCGGTGGCAACACAAATCGACCGGCAGAAGAGAAGCCACCGTGAAGTCGGTCACCTTTTTTTGGAAAAAGAAGCTTTTTTGTTTTTTTTTTTTGTAAAAATAGATGATTTTATTAAATCTTATTATCTTGACCGAATGTTCGGCAATTTGAACCGAAGGTCGGCCGAATGTCGAAGTTCGGTTCAAGCCACCGAAATTCGGTTAGACCGAATGTGAAACGAATTTCGGCCCATCCCTAGATATTATATAAACCGCGGAATATTTATTTAATAAGAAGACCGCGTCCGAGAAACCTTATAATCATACCTACACAATCCAACCAGGATTAAAATTGAAACATTTAAAGCTGTTATAAATCCTGAGTAAACCTACGACTTCTTTGTCCAATGTTTAAATAGTATTACAAAGCTGCTGACAATTTTTTAATATAACATATCTGTACGATACAAAGCTTTAATCTTGTACCACATTAAAACAAATAGAACCCCAAACCAGTAAGAAACAAACAAAAGGTTTTCCACATGATTGATTATATAATTACAATACATAAAAGTACCAACGTTGCGTATATTTTTGACGGATTTTCCTCCAGAGACGTACGAGTACATAATACATACATGAAACATGAGCATTAACATAAATAGCCAAAACAAATCAGTTGGAAATGTACAAACAAATATTTTAGTTTGTTTGGAATTTATCGGGAAGTTAGGACTGGTCAGCTAGGTTTGAGGACAATTGGGTATTAATTATGAAATGGTTTCTAAATCGAAATGAAATTTTAATTTGGAGAATTATTTTTAATTTATCAAATTTTTTTAGTCCACCACAAACGAAAATTGAAATTTGTAAAAGTGCACTTTATCAGAGTACCTAACTGGCGGCAACCGATGAATATCTCTCTACTCCTTTAATATGTCAGAGTAGTGTGCCCACTACGATATTACAGGCGAATGAAAGTGTAAATCAACAAATATATTATATTCGTTACTTAAAATTCTTCTTTCGATGTCAATTTTAAAGCAAAAGTTATATTTGTATAATTTAAATATTATTATGTCCCTATTCAAAACCTTTACCTGTACATTTTATATGTAAATTAAGTTATAAAGTTTGGAGCTGTGATTTTGTATTATGTATATTTGTTGTACATAATTCACCAACATTTTTTTTAGGTTAATAAAGTTATAAGTTTCACGCAATGATTTTGTATAATGCCAAAGCCAAAGAACACAATCTCGAGCCGAAATCGCAAGTTCCAGATCTCAAGGGACTAGAAGGCCCTTTTTGAAATATTTCTTTCTCTTTGAATATACGAAGTAAGTAAGTAATCTACATAGTACGTTTTGTTTTTAATTTGAGAGCTAAAACTAACTACCTATATAGCTAGAATATACATAATATGTGATTAAGTAAGACAACACACAACATTCATAAATAAAATAAAATGTTATTTTTTATAATATTTTACTTTTAAACGAAACAATAAACCTTTTTTTTTTTAATTTAGTGTCGTGTACGTGATTTTAGAAAAAGCTCCCTAAAATCAAAGAGTACTGATGGTGCTATCGGCCAACAGCATCACATTTCAGATGTTCGATGAAGCAGCTGAAAAAGCCTTCTCAGACTTGAGACTGATTGGCAGACCAAACTGTAAACAGGTATAAGTAAGCTGTAAAAATTATCCTACTTGATGCACAGTCCTTAGGGATTCGTTTCGAAACTTACATTTTGAACATTTAAGGTTTCTGCAGGAACAGAACCCAAATTTCAATAGTCTGTAATTACACGGTGAATACGCGATATTTCACGACACAGGGGCGGGCTTGCTCTCAATTTGGATACCTATTTCTTGCAATCAAAATTCCAGTAAATTCGACATATCTGTAATTTAACTAAATAAACTTTTTTTAAAAACTCTGTTACGGGATTTGAATTTGAAATTTATAAAAACTTTGACATTCGTATTCATAATTTGTGATTTTACGGGTTTACGGGCGCGTTTCATAACGCCAGCCCAGAATGTGCGGTGACATTGGGCGACTCAGCCGCGTTTAAATAATTCACGAGTAGAGCTCACTCGTGTCAAGTTCAACCGGAGAACAACTCCGGGCTTAATAAGGGTTTTATTTATGTACCACTCTCTGAATATTAACTTTTAAATTGTACAATTATTCCACAGATTGAACGCAAAGAAATGAAAATTTAAGGGTTATGCTATTATATTATTTGCTTATTTTAATTATTTGATACTTTATATGATTTTTTTTCTTAGTAAGCGGAACTCAAAAAACAGTACTATAAAAGAAATAACTTGCAAATAACAGACAAAGTAAATGTTATTATTAGAAATACCTTTGAGCCACAACAATTTCGATGGAATATCTCTCAGCAAACTCGGCTTATGAAGTAAGATAGAAAGAAAGAAAACATGATCATGCCAGCAAATCCAAAATTCTCGTAGAATATCAAACTTCGTAATTAAATTCGAAATTGAACGAAATGTTTTGAAATTACCATGCCGATCACGTGCAGGTCACCCATCGCGGTCACAACCGATTATTGATTATGGCAAGTCTGAGTAATTAAGAACTCACCAGACCAGATGAGGCCGGGTGGTGTGGTGCTGCTTGACGTATGCCTGCAGGTCAGACAACAGCTGCACCCAGGCGCGGCACCACTCCACGTGCGTCTTGTTTTTCTCCTTCCACTCCTTCAGCACTCGTTCGTGTAGAACTGTCCGGCATCGTTCATCTCCTTGACGTAGGGCGCCGGGGTGGGGGCCACGGCCACCACCTAGGGCAGGGATGCTCTCGGAAATAGCCGATAAATGGTTGAAGAACGTCGACGCGCGGTTCTTCTCGCGGAACTGCTGGATGGCAGAGATCTGCTCACTCGTCGGCGCGAGAAGCTGCATCTCTTCAGCCTGCGCCGGCTTGCTCCTCGTGGTAGCCAGCTGGATGTAACGGAGCTGTGCCCTGATGAACAAAGCCAGTCATGATCAAAAATATAAGTAAGTATATGCGCAATTTTGTAATACAGAATATAAAGTTAAGACTCGCCAGTCTTGGGTAAAAGAGTACTGAGATAAAGTAAATGTTCTTGTGAGTAGGTCAGTGCTTCGTGTTAACGATAACACATGACAAAACAAAACCAGTTATTTTAATCACGGGGAAAATTGGTATCATTAAGAATTTACTTAACATTTAGGCACCGTGTTATATTAATAACTTTGCAGTAGCAGTTCAGCGAACTTTGTTAATTTAATGTGAACACAACACAAACAAGTTTTAATGGAGAAATGTTTAAATGTATGATTGAAACAAAGTCGTTCTTTACTCTCCATTTCAGTAAACGCAAAAAGTTTACAAACCCTAAGGGCAGACCGACAGGTTTGCCTGTCTGTTGAACCGTAGAATAAATACAGAGCATGTTGTGTGTTTGTTACATATTTCCACAAATATAGTTCAGGTTTTAGCTGACGGGTGTAACTGTACAGTCGTTTGACTGTACTGTTAAGTTATTTATGTATATGTAGCAGGTTTCTGCTTCATAGGCTGTGTTTTTTCACATTAGCGACCGAAAAAAATTTTTTTTAAAATTCCTACAAAATATTTTATTTTGACTTCAAAACATTGCTTACTGCGTCTATCCACATGCCCCTTTGCCCAAGGGGAAAATGATTCAACTTAAGCGATCTTTTCACATTTATTTAGGTAACACCAATATTTTATCAGCGAATGGAGCGTGGATGTAAATGTGTTTATAAAATATTGCATAAACTGATAAATGTTTTGGGTATACCTGGCATATAATAGGACATACATGTAAATATTGCAAAATATCTGTAGCTATAATGTTATCATTGAATTATAATAATAATAAGTCACAGTATGTAGTTATAAATGTCTTACTGGAAAGCGGCATTGACGAGGTTGGCGTGCGCGGCTACATCGCCGCCGATCTGCTGCGACAGCTGCAAGTACGCCTGGAGAGGGCCCTGCCAAACAAAAACACACCTAGTTAACACAATGCCAGTGTTTATTATAGTCTGCACAAAAATTCGGCTTGTTTAGTCTATACTATTAGTAAACAAAGAGTCTAGACAAGTCTCAACAAATATGAAATATAGCAACGTTCATTAATGATTAGCCAACATTGCTATAACTCCAACCCCCAGGGTGAAACTATGCCGCGTCTGGTAAACTTGTTAGTGTTCAATTAACTCGGTTTAATATTGATAACTAGAACTAGTTACAATAGAACAACTGGTGTACGAAAACTCATTGTGTTCACCTAGGTAAGTAGCTTAAAAGTTACAATGGAATAATTTTAGACCAGGCTGAGTTTTTCATAAAAACACAAAAAAAAAAATATCTCCGAAGTACGTTAAGTATTAGACTATTATGCAGAATTTCAAAGACGCTATCATTACATCAAAGGAAAGATTTGTATCAGTTTCCTTTGAACATTTTGTCCTTAATTCGCAACTAGCAGGTTTGTGAGCCACCAACTTTTGTTATAAAAATGGATTTTAGTTTTCCCCTCAATCAAAGTTTATAAATTCTATTTTCTTGTACGTATAGAGAATCAAATAGTTTTAGTATATAGCAATAGTTAAGTGTAATCTAAATAATCATGCTTTTATAAATGATTCTTATCAATTTAGAAATTTATAATAATCTTTACGTATTTTACTGGGAGATACTAACATCTAATTATTAAATTATCCGTACCATCTACTTGATTCTACCCATTTATTTTTACAACATAGGATACCATGTCTTTATTATTCGAAAAACGTTTAATTAATTTATTATCAGTTCTAGTGCTTTTCCAAGTACTAATTGTTATTAAAGACACAAACAAGCCCACTACAGGATGAGTGCCTTTTAACAATAAGCTGTGTTAATGCCAGCAGTCTTATACTCAGAAAAACAAGCATGATACATGTGTCCCGATAACTTCTAGTTATATTTTATACCCTTGTTTACATGCACACATTGTTCTGATTACTTTCATATTGTAACTGAATACAAAACAATGAAAATGAATTTTCTCTGAACAGTCAGCCAGTCATGGAAAGTGAGAACATTTTAGCCAAAAATCACAAAAGCTCCGTGCGTATTTAAATGAATCACGGATTGGTTAAACAATCGTCGTCGATAAACACTCGAAACGACTTGTACAGTAGGTACTAGCAGTTAGCATTCAGGGTAAATAAAAAGAGTGTTTGCTCGAGGGCGGCTAGTTGACGGAACAGGGGAAATTGAGCGGTTACTCATATTTCCTGGGAGCGAACCTTTGAGCGCGACGCTATTCACCCGGCCGTTATTAATTGATACCAGCACACATCCAGACCCTACCCTAGCTACCCCTAGAGACCAAGCGCTCAGTTTTATGTTCATGTGCCTTTCTTATATTACTAACTTATTTACGCAAATTCGGGAGCTCTTTTCTATATTCTATACCATTTTTAACGTTTAATCCCTTTTCTCTGTACCTCCTCCGCGAATAATGTGTCTACAAAATCTTTTAAGATAAACGTCATCTTCCCCAAAAAGGTCAAAGTTTAAAAGCATTTCTACGTTTTATACGGTTCGTAAAACAATCTATTAACTTGATATTTTGTCACACAACCGCACGTTAACAGCATAATGGAAGTGGATTTACGAGAAAATAAATGATTTAAATATTAATGCCCTTACTAATAATCACTGTGTAAAGTTATGCAATGAATAAAGCCTGTGTAACCATACATTTTTTGACGTATAAACCTGTCATAACTTTATGCAGCGTTTATTTAGTAAGGCGCTAAGTATTTTACTTTCATTTCTACTAGTAAAGAAGATGGTTTGGCAAAAAATAAACGGAGTCTTGTAGAGAAGAAACAGGTTTATCGTATAGTTCAATGTACTTATAAAGCCATGTATGGATTAACTTATACTACAGTCGTCTCCTTTCTTTATGCCGCTTATACCGTACTTACTGTTTTCTTAGTAATGAGTCTCTGTCTAGGCATTGCGGTTTTTGCTAGGCGAACCTAACACGAATAAAATTATTGAGTAAGAATTTTAATGCACATTATTAGATTCAACACGATGAATTATTTATTACACACGAAACATTCGTTGTTATATAAATGCAATTAGTAATCTAATGGCGTCGAGAATTGAGTTATAAATGTCATAATATTTATCCAAAGTAGATTTATTGAAGAAAATATTTTTATACTCGAATGAATCGGTAAACAAGTAAATAATGCCAAGCAAGCAAAAGTATTTGTGAACATTAACAAAACGATTTTTTTTGTAACTCGTAAATCATCTATATTTTCTTGTTTGTAGAGCTAACATTGAAAAATTCAGAAAAAGAATCCAGTTACTTTTTAAACACGCTCAGAGTATTTTAGCAAACTAGACTTTTGGGTTGTTATTGTCAGTTGGCAACACAGTTTAGTAAGCTTTAGACTTACCTGTACTATATCTTGATAGCCGTTGACACTCATGTTGTCGGTTGGCTCGAAGGCCGGTGGTTGTGGTGGTAGTGAGAAGTCAGGGATGGGAGACGACGGCGCCGGGGAGCCCGGCGGCGTGGTGGTGCGCGTACGCAGCAGGGGCAGGCGCTCCAACCGCGACGTGACACGCTCCAAGCGCTCTATCAGGCTCTCGAGCTCAGATGCAGGGCTTTGGGCAGCTGCTGCAGCGTCGGCTTCGCTGCCTGGAGAAAAAATAAGGAAATTAATCATCACTTGTGCTACCTGATAAATAAGAATTCGAGGCTTAAACCTTCGAACACACGTGAAAGTTAGGGACACAATAGAAAGACAATAGAACGCGACAGCCAGCTGTCCCTTGGTCGTCGAAAGGTTAACCGAAAAGTACGAGGATTGTAGTGTCTATAAAAACGATGTTAGAAACCATTTCAATTACTGCCTGACCACAAAAAAAATCAAGTTTATTGATAGCTATCGGAGAAGGGTCTCAGCACTTGCTAGGGTTTTTCTAAATCATAAAAAAACTGTTGGGCTTGTATTAATTAAAACCGTAGATCGTGTAGAAAAAATAGCCGCTTTCCCTTTCTTAACACATTTCAGAAGAAACTTGCGACACATTGGCAAAGACATATAAATCTTTTCATATAAAGTGCCACAGCATTTATGTTGTTTTAAATAAATATTTTATCTTTCCAGTAAACAGCTGTTTATAAAAACTTCGTCCGGTTCTGAGTTTAAAATAGAAATTGAAAATAGATGAACCTATATAATCTCAAATCGGCCATAACCACTGTTATTCTTTTTATTAGTTGGCAAAACTTCACAAACTTCGATCTAAATGTCTAAAAAATCGTGTTCGCCTTATTTACATAGAAAACTCATAACCGTCGTGTTATTTAAATTTGAAGCTACGTTACTGCAGCGACCGGCAAAACACACAATCATACCTAGTTTTATTGCTAATGTATTTTCTTTATATCCGATTAAAGAGCCGACGCATGCAACATTTATAATTTCCATGTGGATAAAGCTGCATAGATACATAGTATTTTATTAAAAGCAGACGCGCTACGCTGAGGCTAAAATTAATTGCGCGAAACAATGGCTTTACCGAGGTATACACATACGAGCGGGACCGTACCGCATACACCGCAACCGAAAGGCCGAATGGTAGACTACTTTTTTATAGGTTCTTCAAGTGTGACTGTATTTGACTAGTAAATATTTTAGCTTTTCTACCAAAAAGAAGTTTTATTGTCTATTTGTTTTTGTTATTTGTTTTGAACCAAGCCCCTCACAGCCCCTCTAAACAAAGCTCTCGGTTGACCTCGACAAAAAAGAGCACATAAAATACTCAAAGAAATGGGTCTTCGTAATGGGAAAATTACACCATCCCGTGACCTATCCATTTAGGATATTCAAAAGTCAATTCACTTTGTTAATTAATGATTTTCCTAATTATCAATTCTCAGGTATCACAAAATTTACAGTTTATAAAATCATACCTAACGGATAAATAAGTAGGAGAAAATCTAAATTTAAGTTGCTAACGAAAATCATAATATTTCAAACTCATAATTCTGAAGTTTCCCTTGAATGACTTTGAAGAAGTTTCAAGTGGGGCTTAGCCGAGCGGAAAATGGGGACTAGTAATTTACATAAACATACAACATTGTAAATATTTTATGACCACGGTTTGCTCATCGACTAAGAGCGGATTTAATCCAACTTTTATAACTATTTATCCAAAGAAAAAAACCTTTGGCAGTTTATCGATACAAAAACTGGCAAAATGACTATTTAATTCCAGGATAACAACTTATATTTTAACTAAATTATTTTTAAATTTGTCTCAAGAGGGAGAAATGCTGTAAGATTCCATCTGTTAGCCAAATGAACAATTAAACAAGTGCAAAAAAAATGAACAATTAAAAAGAAAAAAAAATGAGTACAAGAAGCAAGTAAATAATGTAAACTGATGAGATAACAAACAAGTGCTCGGCCAAGAATTTTCAATATCAAGGAGAACCTATCCGAACCTATCCAAGAATTGTAAACTACGTTTTGTTCAACAAATAATGCAGGACTATAAAATCAATATAATCAATAATACCTAGAGCTAAATTGAAGGCCTCCTGAGTCATCTGTGATATTACACGAACATCCGCCGCATCTTCCCCTTCCTTGTCACCGCGCGCTTCAAACATCTTGATGAGATGTTTCATGTTTTTCCTTGTATTCTCGTCCATTTTAGCAACGAACGTCAAACAATCACAACAGTTAATCACTGAATAATTGAATTTCTAATAATTCAACACCTTTGTCACTTAGGTTCTGGTTGAATGCTCACTATCGACTGACTCACTAAGATATGATAAAGCGATAACGTGTCTTTAAAGAACCGTAATCGTGTAAATTATGCCTAGATAAAACGAATGCCTGATAACAGGTACAATATCTAGCGTAAAACTTTTGCTTTTGATGGGTGAAACATAATATTTGTTTTGTAGAGCCAAGGACTACGTTCAAGAATACATTAATAAAGTTGAATGTACTTACATATTTTATGTTTGATAGTGAGGCTTAATATGACATAATTAATCTGAACGTGTTTTTTTTTTCGATTTTATATCATTCACAATTTTTGTTTTACCTAAATACACTACATCAAGTAAACCTCACATAGACACGGACAAAGTTGAAATATCAGTGGGATAGAAGATAAGAATAAACTATGTATTACTTAAATATACATATGTATAAGCGACCATAAACCCGTTTCTTGACAAATATACGCCAACTCTGCCAATCTGAATATCAATGGGTCCAATCAGCACATAAGATTGTTCCCTCAGAATTAGCCTTAAAAGTAATGGCGGCACAGCTGGGAGAAGCCAGTTTCACTCGCCTTGAAACCTTCAATAAGGACATTAAAATTCGTGGAGAAAATAACTATGTTGTCTTTAACAAAGAAATAAAAGTACTTTTTGTAATTTAAGTATTTTTACCATCGTATTTCGTACTAAGCTGAAGTTTTTACCTGCACAATACGTTGAAATAAATATGTAATACATATGTATAACTGACTTGAATGTATGACCAAGTGCACACCAGTGTACCTGGTGAATATTAGGTAAATAGTAGGCAATGATCAAACGTTCGTTGGCAAAAAAAATATTCTTCTCATAAAAACTGATTAGGGAGCTCTATGATGGTTTGATGGTGTCGCCAGCGAAAAGTGGCGAAAAACCAATCAATACCTATGACGTAAGTAAACAAGACCATAAAGATAGCGTTATTTGAAAGCTTGAATAGATAAGTAAACAGGCCCATACATTGTTCGCTGACTTAACATTAACTGGATCAAAGCTAACAAGTTCCCGGAGTAAGGTCTAGTAAAGTTTAAATTACAGTAACGGTATATAAAAATCAATTAGTTTTTAATTTGCTGCATGAAATATATACGTTATACGATACCAAATTTTCTTACAGGACTAACCTATTTATTCACAGAGGTTGAATAAAGCGAGCGTTGAATGTAAATGGATATAGGTTAAAATATTTCAAAGTAAAACCGGGTCAAGTGCTCTCCACTTGCAATCTGTCTAATATTAATAGATATAATTATTTTTCTACTGGAAATAAAATGTATGTACATCCTTAGTTCTGGTTTTACTAGTACAAATTTCTTGAATAAAATTCAGAGCTTGAAGATGATTCTTGCAAGCGGATTGAGAGAGTATAAAATACGAGGATATTTTTCTGCAGGCTGCGTAAAGCTGTAAAAAAGCCCTTTATCACACGAAACTGTACATAATTAGGCCTGAAGCTAAATCCTCCTGTGTGTAAAATACTTACCATACCGGGGAACCTTCTGTTAAAGGGATTTACTGTTATAGGGATTGTAGTTTTTTTTTACTACCATAAACAGCCATTTTTCTCATAAAAAGTGCTTTTTACTCAATGTTACTTAGTTTTATGGGCATTACGTGTATTTAACGGCTAAGTAATATACGTCTTTTTACACCCTTGTACCTAACCTACATATATAGGGCATACATAGGAGGTGTATTTGTGTGTAGAGCTTTGTGTGATCCGTTAATGGGACTTAGTTTGTGGACCCTTGGAGTTACTTTGAAATTACGTACCCGCATCCAGAAAATGTACAATACGTATGAATGTTAACATGTGTAGCTATGTAGTACGTACGTAAAAGTGTACATATTACATAAGACATATTCGTGCTTAAAAGTTTTCAGCGTCAAAAGACAGGTAAGTTATCAACATGTAAAGTGTACTTGCGTATCCATAAAACTACGCATAGCCATATATTTTCATGTTGTAAAAACATTGCCCTCCCCGGCTTTGCGATAAAAGCAGCATATTATGTAAATCCTAATCTGTTTTCTTTAAGAATAATAATCTAAGCCAAGTCTATAAAATGGACTTTTTTAAGCACCATCATTATTATATTAAAAGGTACTTATCATACTTATGGATGTAAATAATCGTAAAGGGTCATGAAAATCAATACCCATAAAGACCGTCCCTTATAGCATATACCTATTTAAATAGGTATCAGTATGCGAATTTTATTACGATGAGTCAATGTTAGTTATTATATTTATGGCCATTTACCCTTCGTTTTATAGCTTTTTGTAATAATAAGAATATTCAGCAAATAACATATCTACCCATACATAAATCTAGAAGTATTTTGAACAACAGCTAGCATAAAGAATATTGTACGTTGATGAGCACCAGAGCAAAACAAAAAGCGCAGAGAAATGTCTGAATAGATATACTAAGACGCCACAGTAAACCTATCTATCTTCGCAAATAGCTTGTCGCCCGCAACAAAGGCTCATTAACGTTAAATTAAAAAGAAATGGCGTCGCTTGGCGAATTATAATTCGCATCGTTAGTCAAGTACGGTATGGTTCTAGAGCGAATAATTATCAAAGTAACAATTTAATTTAATCACCTTTTTAGACGAGGCTTGAGTGAGATCAGTGAGATGCTCTCTAAGATATCTTTTGACCCCATCTTATCAGTGATCTGTCTGAGGCCTTACTTCATTGTGAAAGATCTGTACATCAACCCTTGAGAAGTTCTTAATTAATTTACTTAGTTTTTTTATGTAATACCTAGGGGTATTACATAAAAAATACTCAGTAAGTTATTTACGTATACATATTTATAATGTAAATATTGAATGAATCAGCTAAACACAGGAAAAACCCTTTCCGCCTTATTACAAAACAAGGTTTTTCTCTAAACCAGGTTTAAACCATTGAGCTAGGTTTTGTATTTCGAATTTTGATCGTATCACAATAAGATTCAAATTACAAAACACGGCTCAATGGTTTAAGCCTGGTTTAAAGAAAAACCTTGTTTTGTAATAAGGCGGTTTAAAACTAAAAACGCTGTGTACACGTTGTAGAATTACATTACAACGAATACAAAAATGGTGTTAAAAGCTTGCCTGTGACAGTCACTAAATAAAGTTAGGGTCACCACTTGCAATGTTCGAATGCGAACGCCATGCGCCATATCAAATACATAATAGGTAGTATTAGGTAGTATACTTGATGTCACATAAAGAATGTTCACAGTTCCGAAACGGGCGGCTCAGCGCCGAGACTCAAAATAAATAAATAAAGCAGAAACATTTTCAAGGCAACACTTTTGGTATCCGTTACTTTAACAAAAATCTAAGCAATTTTATTTTTCAAACAATTTTTGAAACTTTACTAAAGGCCTTTGCTTTCGTTTGTTTTGTGAAATGAAAGCGTTTGGCGCTGCTGAAACCTTTGATCAAACTTTAGTTACTTAACTAGATTAATTATTACTACAATAATGCAATAACAAAATTCTTTACAATGAAATAACCTCAAGATCGTTTAATTAAGGTATTAAAATTTTCGCCCTTTGGCAATAAAGCTAGCTAACCTACCAATTTACGGTCATATTTCTTTAGAACCCTTTGCGCAATTTAGTCGCGCCACCAACAAAATGTATGCCAAATGTTTCACTTGATTGACCCACCAGTAACGACACTCAATGACACTTATACATTCTGGGAGTATAATAAGTTGCTTGGTGCTCAATGCATGGGTGCTAAACGGGAAAATTCCGTATTTTATTGGTGGCCTAAACCTGGTGTCCTTATGATATACCTATGGCCCTGAATGTTCTGTATTATTTTGAGTAACAGTAAGTACCTATTAAATGGCGGTAAAATAGGGTGTGTAAGTTTCGATATTCACGTGGGCAAAGCCGAGGGCAAATGCTAGTGAGCCATAAAATCACAAAAAAATACAATAAAATGATTCTAAATTTGAAATGAAAGGACGCTACTTATTGCCGCTTTATCAATCGTTGGATAACGTTTAAACTGAAGGAATTATTACGACAGATTATTTTTCACCGAGAAGATAAATATTTGTTTACTATAGGAAATATACTTTTATTTTTTGTTAACAATGATTTAACGATTGAATTTAACCATATTATTTGTGATCTAGTACCAATTTTCTAATTAATGATTAACGACTTAGATGAATGATGACACCTAATGCTGTCATTGTATTTCATAATGCAATCACGGCATGAAAACACAACACACTTGTTTATTTTCGCGCAAGAGCTTTGTGGCCAAGGCCATTTAAAAATCTAAATATAAGCAATACTGCGTAACCGTTATTTACAGTATTTTGTAGGTGCACTTATTAACTTGCTAAAGAGTTTTCTTATCCTATTTCACAAAATAATATTATAAAACAAAATCTGTCGCCACCGCCGTGACTACGTCCGTCCGCGGTTAACTCAAAAAGCAGTCTTCATATATTTATATACGAGTGATTCATTTAAGGATGTTAATTATGTAATTTATTATACATACTATTATTACTATTGTAGAGGAAAATCGAGAATTTAGAATAAAGACATGTACGTAACACCCGGCCATGTAAAGCTGTGGCGCGCTGCTAGTATACGAATAAAAAATAAGCACCAAGAACAACGCTTTCCACGCATTACTTAAAATCCCAAATCAATGCCACAACCACACAATCTTTTTTTTCCTTACTTACTAGTAAAATAACTTGTATAGGCCATATTGCCTTGTTAACAATCTATCTTTGAAATAATGCTCATATAGAAAAATTTTGCAGAACATGAGAACAAAGAGAAATAAAGGCATCTAGGTTATTGAAATGACCTGACACTTGAGTGTAATAACATGATAATGTATTCTAATGTCTGTATTATACCATACCTAAGCATCTAATTGTATTCCACCATAAGCACACTGGCGTAGGCTTCTGTTTTATTACTTGGTCCAAGCGACCCGCCCGAGCTTAGCATGGCGTTACAAATCTTTAATTATCTCATTTTGTATTTTTGCGTGAAATTTAGATCATCATTGGGCCGGATAAGGTCTGTAGACTGCCGGAGTAAGCTTATTTTCGCGCAAGTATATCCGAGTGTCTGTCAGCGAGTTATCTCAGAACCGCAATCGATAGAGTTCTATAAAATTATATAGTGTTTTTATTGTAACAAATAATAAATTAAATTACAAATGAAAGGGGTATCAGTGTCTTTTTGCTCTATATTAACATTATACGGTGATACAGAACTAGTGTCCGAGTTTGACTCGCACTTGACCGGATTTGTAGTAGTTATCTCCATAATCATTTGCAGAACGACCAACTTTATGCGGAGACTGACTCACCAATTCAATATTAGATGAGTTTAAAGTTTTGCTCTCATAGACGAGTAAAGGTTCTTCCTGGTTCTTCATTTTACAAGGAGTCCGGAAAAGTTCTACTGACTGAAACTTTATTAAAAATCTCTATTAACTAAATGTCGGTAGAACCTAACCTGGAGTTAAAAAGCATTTAAAAGTTCGTTAATTAACACATTTGAGATTTTGCGGTTACGGGCGACTGTTAGGAAGAAACGCTTAGTTTTTGGGTTGTCTATTGTTTGCCCGAAGATTATATGCCATAATCATCATTTTCCCGAATTTCATTTACCCGAATTTCATTTGCTCGAATGTTTCATTTGCCCTAAAAGACATATGACATACTTTTAATTGCCCGAATTTTAGATACCATAAGATACGAATGCCATAAGTATTGTTTGCCATATTTTTATGTGCCATAATAATTGTTAGACATAATATTTAAATGGCATAACAAGTATTAGACAAATATTTAAGCCCCGTAATGGTTTTTTTTTCTGTGCATGGTTGATGGTGGGCTAGGTCGACGGAGCCCCGCTTCGCGGGGCTCCTACTTCTGTGTGGTTTATAAAAAAATAACCACGAAGGGGATGGCGGGGTCTATTCGCTCGCTTCGCTCGCTCACACGACCCCGCCATCCCCTTCTAACCTAACCTGTCCGAGTCGGGGTGCCCTAAAGTCCCAATTGCATCCAATTTCTCTTGATATAAACAACCGTTATACACCCGATGTCGATGGCAAATTATGTTATGGCATATCATAATTATGGCATCTGATAATTAGGACATGTGATAATTAGGGCATACAATGATTATGGCAAATGATGTTATGGTAAGTGACTTTATGGGAAACAATGATTCTGGCACGTGACTAATATGGCAAATGAGAGTAGGGCAAATGAGTATTATGTCGTATGATATTATGGCTGTTGACTATTATGGCAAATGATATTAGGGCAAATAAAATTCGGGTAAACGGCGGTATACCTTAGTTTTTGCTCGTTATAAGGATATTACATACTTTATTCAGAGTTATTTTTAGCGCAGCATAGCACGCACGAGTGCACTCGTGTAACGAGATGAGACCGAGACAACAATAATTACTATGCTATATTTGTGACGTAACTCGTATAACGAACCAGTATTCAGAACAAATCAGAGACCACAGAGCGCGACTTACCGCAACCAGAGTTAAATTTTATTTGTACAAATGCTGACAATTCTTGTACTCTATCTTGTCTTTAGATTAAAGCGTTTGGCTCTCGCAGTTTCCAAATACTAGGAGAAAACGTATTTTATACATCGCCTTATCGACTCAATATTGAGAAGAAAATCGGTCGACAATATGCTGAGCTTAGTTTTTACATCTGTTGTCCACAGTCGGAACTTAATAAAATTATTTCAAGAAATAAGTTTTAAGGATTAAAATCAAGTTAAAGTGATGTAACATGTAACCCGCTGTGTGTGTACAGTGTACTTAAAATCAAGTCATATAATAATTTTCCTATTTTTTCAGGGTTCTGTAGTCAACTAGGAACCCTAAAAAAATCTCTGTCAGTCCGTCCGTCCTCGCTTAATCTCTGTGACCGTTAGCACTAGAAAGCTGAAATTGGTAACAATAACAATATGTATATCAATCACGCCGACATAGTGGTAAAATAAAAAATGGAAAAAAATGATTTTTTAGGGTAGCCCCCCTATATGTAAAATGGGAAGTGTTTTTTTTTTAATTTCAACCCTAACGTGAGATATATCGTTGGATAGGTACCTATTTAAAAATGAATAGGGGTTTACTAATATCATTTTTTGATAATGTCAATAATTTCGGAAATAATCGCTCCAAAAGGAAAAATCAAAGTGTCCCCCCGCTCTAACTTTTGACCCATAGGCTTAAAACATATGAAAAAAAATTCTGGAAAGTAGAACTTTATAAGGACTTTCTAGGAAAATTATTTTGAACTTGATGGAAAGAACAGTTTTTGTACAAAAAAGACAAAAAAGTTGTAAAAAATAATTTCTGCGTACTTAGTATGTCAACGTAACAAATAGCCTTTTTTTAGGGTTCCGTAGTAAACTAGGAACCCTTATAGTTTCGCCATGTCTGTCTGTCTGTCCGTCCGTCCTCGCTTAATCTTTGTGACCGTTAGCACTAGATAGCTGAAATTTGGTACCAATATGTATATCAATCACGCCAACAAAGTGGTGAAATTAAAATTGGAAAAAAACGTTTTATTAGGGTAGCCCCCCTATACGTAAATAGGGAAGTGGTTTTTTTTTTAATTTCAACCCGGACGTGTGATATATTGTTGGATAGGTATTTAAAAATGAATAGGGGTTTACTAAAATCATTTTTTGATAATGTCAATAATTTCGGAAATTATCGCTCCAAAAGGAAAAATCAAAGCGTCCCCCCCCCCTTTAACTTTTGACACGTAGGTTTAAAAAAATATGAAAAAAATCTGGAAAGTAGAACTTTATAAGGACTTTCTAGGAAAATTATTTTGAACTTGATAGAAAGAACAGTTTTTGTACAAAAAAGACAAAAAGGTTGTACAAAATAATTTCTGCGTACTTATTATGTCAACGTAACAAATTGCCTTTTTTAAACTTATAAGTAGGTACACTTATTGTGACGGACGGGAAACTACGGAACCCTACATTGAGCGTGGCCCGACACGCTATTGGCCGGTTTTTTTAACTTATAATAAGTGGGAACACTTATTGTGAAGGACGGGAAACTACGGAACCCTACATTGAGCGTGGCCCGACATGCTCTTGGCCGGTTTTTTACTTATAGTAATATTATAAAGCGAAACAGTTTGTTTGTTAGTACTGGGTTTTGGAGCTCGCGAGCACAAATTATTAATATTTATTGAACAAACACAATTAATATAAACAGATCATAAACTATAGCAACTAAACTTCTTTCCTGATTTAATAAAGCAGGCTTTTAAAAATTAGAGCACTAACTTTGAAATGTATGAACGCTCATCCAATGGTCATAAATCCTTAATTTGATTTGACAGTAAAATTATTATCTTTTATTTCGTATCGAGACTTGAGACAATTAAATTTCGTTTCTGGGTTTTTGAAAGTAGACATGTCTCGGTTCCTAAAACCCCTAAATCTTCAGCTCTACCTTAGCAGACCTTAATCATGCAAAGTAAATAAAAATTTATATATCTATCGGTTTACCAATAAACTAATTCATACAATAAATAAATTGATATGTAAGTAGAGTCCTCAGCTTTCCATAATTAATAATCAATCAAACGAGTTTCTTAATTAGGTAAACGACACCAAATAAACTGTTTTTATATAAGACATTTTAATGACCGTCTCTTTGAATCTACTAATGTCTTTTGTTTCATAAGAAGACAACAAAACTCTCTATTTCATTATTAGTTATGGCCATTAACTGGATGATTTACTGAGAGCAATAAGGTAGGTAATTAAAGACTAATTAAAACGACATACGTACAATCTATTATTATTGTTACGTAGGTAGGTATAGGTGACGTAAGTGTCGATTGTTCCGGGCACATTTACTAGAAAATTCGAGAAAGTTCCACGACGTTCTAGAACGTTCGATGGAGTTCCGAGGGGTCATTCGAGAAACTTCCAGATCATCGTCGATCATTCGCGATGTTACTGGAATGTTCTCGAATGCACCTGGGTACCTCGGGTTGTCGAACTTTCTAGAAAATGTGACCGGAGATATAAATAGCGGACTTGTCGGCACGGGACTCAGTTCAGTTTTGGAAACGAATCGGTGAACATCGCCACGAAGCGGAACTACGACTGCGATACGAAGTGTGTTTTGTGTTGTGTTAGTTTGTGTTAGTGAAGTGTTTTTGCGTTTGTGAATTTTTAAATAAAGTTATCGTGTTTTTTTTTTTCGGTTAAAACTGCAAATTTTAATTTATCCCGAACCCCAGCTCGTAACAAATTGGTGTCAGAAGTGAGGGATAAATCATGCCGGTTTTACCGAAGGACGACACGGAAGGAATTCGTACTAGGAGCCAACGCCAGCAGGACGTGGACCAGAGGCATTTTGAAGGTTCTTCGTTGCAGACATCGGGTGGTGATCAACCGACGACGGAGCCAGCGTCAGCTCAGATATCTGGTGTTTCTGCAGCACCAGTGACGATGGACTTTTCTGCCCTGATGGCAATGATGCAAGAACAGGCCCGCCGTCAAGAAGAACAGGCCCGCCGACAAGAAGAACAGGCCCGCCGACAAGAAGAACAGGCCCGCCGTTTGGAAGAACAGCTGCAGCGCGACAAAGAAGATCAGGCCCGCCGACAGGAGGAACAGGACCGCCGACAAGAAGAACAGGTCCGCCGACAGGAGGAACAGATCCTCCTTATCAAAGACTTACATGCGACGTTTGGCAAAGATATTGGAGCAGTGAAGGAAAAGGTGGAGCTTCACGAAAACCGCATCTTCGAGGCCGAAACCAAGATCGCTGACATCCAAAAAGCGTTGGGATGTCTTAAGTCTGGAGGCGAGATTTCAGCTCCTGTCGTTGCTACAGCATCGGTGCGTGGATTTAAAGCGCCACCCTTCGACGGAACATCTTCCTGGTCCGCGTACAAGCTCCAATTTGAAGCTGTCAAGAAAGCGAATGGGTGGACAGATGCGCAGGCAATGACCGCACTCACCTTGGGTCTTCGTGACCAGGCTTTAACGGTGTTAGAGGCTCTTGGCAACAATGCGACTTACGAGCAGTTGGTTGAAGCCCTAGAGTCTCGATACGGGGACGCTCACCTGGAGCACGTCTTTCGTGCCCAGTTGAAGGATCGCGTGCAGCGCAGCGGTGAAAACCTGCAGCAGTGGGCTCTTGAAGTGGAAAAACTGGTACGAAAAGCGTATCAGTCAGCGCCTACGCTCATCGACGGTAATTTGGTTCAAGCGTTCGTCGATGGCATACGGGACTTTGAAGTCAGAGCTGCCGTGAGGCTTGGGCACCATGAGACTTTGAAGGCAGCCTTGGCCAATGCACTGGAAGTGGAGGCAGTGAGGCAAGACCACCGTGCCCATCGCATCAGGGAGGTTGCGGCATCTTCGCGTGACCGTTCAAAGTACAGTCCCACATGCTACAATTGTGGGGAGAAAGGTCATATTCGAACGAGTTGCCCTAAGCGAAGAGATTCCAACGAAGATCAGACCCGGGAAAGAAGTGCGCCTGCTGCCACCACTCAGCAGCAGGGAAACGAGTAAAAGCCAGAACTGCGGGGCGGGTGCTGGCTGGTGGTCAAGGAGCCCCAAGGATGTCGATCTCACAAGCCCATGATGGGAACAGCCTAATCATCAAAGGTGAAGTGAATGGAAGACCATGTAAATTGACGTTGGACACTGGAGCTTCTCGCACAGTTGTCAGTTCCCGAGCAAATCGTCTTCTTGGGGACTTCTTCAGCAAGTATGACCACATAAATTTGGTAACAGCTACCGGTCAACACATACCCGTCCGAGGCGAGAAGGAGGTGAAGTTGAAGCTGGGTAGCACAATTTATCGGCATAAAGTCATCGTGGCTGATATAGAAGACGAGTGCATCTTGGGATTAGATTTCATGCGACAGCACTGTTGTAAGATCGACGTGGATCAGGGAGTCCTAAAGTGTGGTTCGGAAGAAGTCTTCATGGAAGGTGCACCATCAGGGAAAGTGCACTGCTTGAAGAAGACTGTTCTTCCTCCCAGGTCGGAATCGATAGTTCCAGTTAGCCTTCCACGCAATACTGGACCGAAAAATCGATGCATTCTTGTTGAAAGATTGGACGAGAACCTCCCATGGAAGATGGCACGGAGCTTAGTACGAGCAGTTGATGTTGCAACTGTACGCATCCTGAATCCAAGTGAACAAGCACAAGTTATCCAGAAAGGTACGTTGATGGGTACCTGTGAGGAAGTAGCATGGATGCGTAATTGCCAACATCCGCCTTCTCGAAACGTTGCTCAAGATGCAAGATCTCACATCTCGAATCTTCTGGAAGATTGTCGCACAGATTTATCTGCGGGAGAAATGGATAAGGCTAAGAAGATGTTACTTCAATACGCCGATATTTTCTCTGCACATGACGCTGACATAGGGAAGACTGGATTAGTTCAGCACAGAATCAACACAGGAAATGAGTTACCTATTCGTCAGCGACCTAGAAGGTTACCAGTGGCAAGAGAAAAGGAAGTGGACGCCATGATTGAAGGGATGGTAAAGGATGGAGTTATAGAGCCTTCATCTAGTCCCTGGTGTTCTCCTGTGGTCCTGGTGAAAAAGAAGGACGGTAGCATGCGGTTTTGTGTGGATTATCGTCGGCTGAATGACATTACAAAGAAAGACAGCTATCCATTACCCAGGATCGACGACACTCTTGACACTCTGTCAGGAATGAAGTGGTTTAGCACGTTGGACCTAAAAAGTGGCTACTGGCAAGTGGAAATTGACCCCAATGATAAGGAGAAAACCGCATTCTCTACAGGAAAAGGACTTTGGCAATTTAATGTTATGCCATTCGGATTGTGCAACGCTCCTGCAACTTTTGAAAGGTTAATGGAGCAGGTACTCACCGGATTAATTGGAGATGCCTGCTTAGTCTATTTAGATGACATCATCATTGTGGGCCGCACATTCCAAGACCACCTACAAAATTTGGAACGTGTACTGTCTAAAATCCGTGGAGCTAATCTTAAGTTAAGTCCAAAGAAGTGCACCTTCTTTAGGCAGCAAGTTAGTTTTCTGGGGCACGTTGTGTCTAAAGACGGAGTGCAAACTGATCCAGAGAAGATCGTCGCTGTTAAGGATTGGCCAATTCCACAAGACAAGACACAGGTCAGAGCATTTCTGGGTTTGTGCTCGTACTATCGAAGGTTTGTCAAGAATTTTGCGGACATCGCCAAACCTTTACATAAGCTTACTGAGGAGAAGAGACCTTTCTGTTGGGATGATAGCTGTGACATAGCTTTTGAGGAGTTAAAGAAACGGTTGTGTAATACTCCTATTTTGGGCTATCCTGATACAGAAAATGAATTCATAATTGACACGGATGCGAGTAATACTGGAATTGGCGGTGTGTTGTCTCAACGAAAAGGAGATCATGAAGTTGTGATAGCTTACTTCAGCAAGTCTTTATCGAAACCGGAAAGGAACTATTGCGTCACGAGACGCGAACTCCTCGCCGTTGTGAAGACTTTGCAGCATTTCAGCAAGTATTTATTGGGACGCAAATTCCACCTTCGAACTGACCATGCTGCATTGAAGTGGCTGTTGCAGTTTAAGAATCCGGAAGGGCAAGTAGCAAGATGGATTGAATTGCTGCAAGAGTTTCACTTTTCAATTGAACATCGCAGTGGGAAGTCCCACGGTAACGCAGACGCTTTGTCACGAAGGCCTTGTCCTGAAGATTGCAAGCATTGTGTCAGGCAAGAATCTAAGGAAGCAGTTCCTGTCAGAATGCTAAGAACAGACCTTAGTGATGAATGGAAGGAAACTCTACAACATGCTCAGCAGAGTGACTCGGATATTAAGCCAATTCTCGAATGGATTAAAGCTAATGCTCCTAAGCCGAAGTGGTGCGATGTTGCAGCAATTGGAATTGGAATTGGTTGAGTACAACCACTAAGAGCTATTGGGCACAGTGGGAGAGCTTGGCACTCCAAGATGGTGTCCTGTGCCGTAAATGGGAAAATGCTCGAGGAGATAGGTGCCACCTGCAAATGGTCGTGCCAAAGGCAAAGGTTCCAGAAATTCTTCGGCTCTACCACGATGGATGTTCCGGAGGTCATATGGGGGTAAAAAGGACTCTGTTGAAGATCCGAGAACGGTTTTATTGGATCCATTGTCGAGAGGATGTTGAAGATTGGTGTCGAAAATGTACCAGTTGTGCGGCAGTAAAAGGACCTCAAACACGCAGCAGAGGAGCACTGAAAGTGTACAATGTAGGAGCCCCCTGGGAACGGATAGCACTAGACGTCGCTGGCCCATTCCCTGAAAGTGAAGGCGGAAACAAGTACTTCTTGGTTGTCATGGACTATTTCACGAAATGGCCGGAAGTTTTTGCCATTCCTAACCAAGAAGCTTCGACAGTTGCTGATAAATTAGTCCACGAAGTCTTTTGTCGGTTCGGGGTACCCTTAGAAATCCACAGCGATCAAGGAAGAAATTTCGAATCTCAAATCTTCCAGGAAACATGTCGCGTAATGGGTACTCATAAAACGAGAACCACGTCATATCACCCACAATCTGATGGAATGGTGGAAAGATTTAATCAGACACTGGAACGATATCTGGCCAAAGTTGTAGCAAGCAAACAACGGGATTGGGACAAACACATACAGCCGTTTCTTCTGTCCTACAGAAGTGCTGTTCACGAAAGCACAACTGTGACACCAGCCTTTGCAAACTTTGGAAGAGAGTTGCGGTTACCGGCAGATTTAATAACTGGCATCCCCCCTGATTCACCAAGCAGCATAACCGATTATGCCAATGACCTGCGTAACAAGATGGATAACATATATGAGCATGTCAGACAGTCAGGCCAGCAGATGTCTGAGAGGATGAAAACTCGCTATGATCGGAAGATGAACAATAGCGGATTTGATGAAGGTTCACTGGTGTGGTTGCATAACCCAGTGCGTAGCAAAGGGAAGTCGCCTAAACTACAGGCAAAATGGGATGGACCATACCAGATTGTGACCAAAATCAATGACGTCACCTACCGGATACGGAAGAGTACGAGAACTGCGCCTAAAATTGTTCACGTAGATCGGCTGGCACGATACTACGGGAATAATGATGCTCGGGACGAGCATGTCTTAGGAGGGGGCAGTGTTACGTAGGTAGGTATAGGTGACGTAAGTGTCGATTGTTCCGGGCACATTTACTAGAAAATTCGAGAAAGTTCCACGACGTTCTAGAACGTTCGATGGAGTTCCGAGGGGTCATTCGAGAAACTTCCAGATCATCGTCGATCATTCGCGATGTTACTGGAATGTTCTCGAATGCACCTGGGTACCTCGGGTTGTCGAACTTTCTAGAAAATGTGACCGGAGATATAAATAGCGGACTTGTCGGCACGGGACTCAGTTCAGTTTTGGAAACGAATCGGTGAACATCGCCACGAAGCGGAACTACGACTGCGATACGAAGTGTGTTTTGTGTTGTGTTAGTTTGTGTTAGTGAAGTGTTTTTGCGTTTGTGAATTTTTAAATAAAGTTATCGTGTTTTTTTTTTCGGTTAAAACTGCAAATTTTAATTTATCCCGAACCCCAGCTCGTAACATTATGTTGCCTATCGTACTAAATGGTTGTTAATTACATAAATGATAATAATAAAAAAAATGTTTTACAGAACAACTATAATTTTTAGGGTTTGTAAAATTTGACATTTTGTAATACTTCTTTGCACTTACTGTCATTGGTATTTTAAAGTATAGTATTACAAAACAACGTGTAGAGCAATTGTTGACCAATATATCTAATTTTGTCCATACCAAAATAGGTACAAAACATACATATAGCAACCAATGGAGTCAGAATCTCATTAGAGGCATTTAAGAACCATCTGGCGTGCAACGTACACTTTTGGTAGGCCATGTGTAAATCGTATGACACCGCAATCCTTAGTATGTGCAGGACAACTATCGGTAACCAATGACTTCCATTTACTTGTCCTACTTTATTTCATTAGACTTGTTCTTAAATATTAATAAAAGTATTAGAAAAGATAAAACTAAATATAAACCTTAAGGACACGAACTCTGAGGTCCTGCAGCATTCAAATCACATTAATTTATGAAAATTTTCCTTTGATGTAGAGCATCACAAATTAAAGGGGAACTAAAATATTCTTTAGACATCGTCTGGCCAATTATGTCAATATGACCGAGTTATTTACAAGTCAAAATAGTTTTGGAAAAGCCTGGAGAGAACCCAAGATATCAAGGCACACAAACGTACATAACTGCTAGAGCACTGAGTAAGATCACGTACAGCTACTTTAAAAGTATGGCACGCAAGGCTTAGTGCTAGGGCTCAATTTGCACTTGACTGATGTTTCAGACATTCCTAGCACCTAGCGACCACACCCACTCCCTTGGCAATGACGGATAAACATTATCTCAGTATGTCACTGCAAAAATATTTATTTCTTGACAAAATTAACTGTAACTATTTAGTTGCTATCTACATTTGCAATAATGAAACCTTCGAAAACACGTGATTTGAGACACTATAGAAAGACAATAGCAGCCCGACAGCCGGCTGTCAGTTGATCGTTGAAAGGTTAAATTTGTAAATTTAGTAGTGATAGAAAGAATGGCGCAAAAAATACAACAGGTTTTGAGACAGTCGTGATTTTGTGCTATTTATTAAACAATAGTTTATGCACTTTTGTTGAATGATGATGACAAAGTGACAGTCGTTCGCAAATACTATTTACTAACTAAATACAGTTAAAACTTTTCAGTATAAAATAAGTCGCAATGTGTGTAACTAACTAACTACCTGGTAGCTGACGACTAAAATCTGGAGTGTTAAGAACTACTGAAGCATCACTCGTGAAACGGTGGTGGAGGTAGAAAGGAAAGTGGGCACCTCTTAACTTGCTCTACATTTGTATCCAACACCTAACTAAATGGCACACTCGTATACATTTTTAATGAGCACATTCCTCTTAGCGATGTGAGGTAAAGCGAGAACTCACTGGAATTATTTACCGTATTTCTTACAGAGACAGACACTCCAGCGCTACTAAACATTTGAACATTATGCATCTTGAAACGACAATTATTAATGTTTTAAGGGCAACTTAGTAAGGAATGGCAACGCAAGATTTTACAAACACTGATGTCATATTGCTTTCCAGCAATATAGACCATTCTATATTTACATTACGCTTGGGATAGATGCCAGCTGGTCAAATCCGACCGTTTGATTCGGAATTGTAACACTATTTACATTATCAACAAAGGCGACAAACAAGCATGTTTTCTAACTTTAAATTACTTAAACAAATAAAGCTAAGTCAGGAAAGATACGGTATCATGTTCTGTGTAGGACTGTAGGTAGTATTTTATTGACATTTGTATTCAAATTGGATAGCTCCTTTCCAGTCTCTAATTTGAATAGACGCCACATGCGTCTGAATTCAGCTATTTTACACGAACAACGTTAATAAAGTTACCTCTCAAAAACTTTACGCACCGTCGCGGACAAATTACAAAGGTTGAAAATAGCTGCTTTGGTAGGTTCGTTATCAGCAGGCTTTTATTAAAAAACAAAAACCTTTGACCGCGTGTTCCGTTTAGTAATCTACCTCTTTTTAAGTGAATTGTGTATACCGGCGAGGCCTTTTACATTTTTCTGACTAGACATGTTTCTTTACATTGTATATTATCCCTGTAACACTTTCTGGTCGGTATTGTGCTATTTGTAAGCACATATGGGCTTAGTTCCCTAGCAACAGATTCAAGGAACACAGTTTTCGTATAATATGTTACCACTAGGGATTGCAATCCGGTCCGGCGGATCCGGTAATCCGGCGGATCCGGTAATTAAGAAAAACGCAATTTCTCTCATCAAAATCGTGCAAAAGTACTAAAAAACACGGCGTATGCAAAATCGTACAGTATCCATAAGCTATTGATTTAGAAAAAATAATTTGGATTATAGAAGAATATATGATGTTGATTTAATTTAGTTTTTATGAACGGGTTAAACTTAATTTAAACCATAAATAATTCACTATTGTTTGTAATCTTTGAGACTGATTATTATATTATGTAGCGTGTCTCAGTAAGAGTGCACTTTTCATTTCAAAATAAAAACAAGTATTTTATGCTTATTTTATGATAGAATTGTGATATTTTTAATGTATTGTAAAGAAGACATGTTCCCATTAATTATAGATTAAAATATCCGGCAAATGACCCCCACGGCTCCAATGATAAGCCATTACTCTTTTCATGAAATTTGCTATGACTTTTGCACAGAGATGTAGCTGTATCTCACCGATGACGCGTTGGATTTCTGGTTTGAGCTCAGGAATTGTTTCGGGTTTTTTTCGCATACACCCAGAGATTTCACAAGACCCCAAAGAAAACGCACGGCGTTAAATCGCACAATCTTGGCGACCAGTTGACATCAGAATTTCGTGAGATGATGTGTTTTGGAAATCGTTGCTGCAATAAATCGATTATTTAATGCGCGGTGAGGTTGCGCCGTCCTGCTGAAACCATATATTGTCAGTTTTTTCAAAATTGTTGACAAATCTTCGAATGGTTGGCTGAAAATTTGGCAAACTTTGCGAGCGGTTTCATTTTTGTGTGTGTTGTTACAATGAGTTTTTACAATTATAACGCGTTGTCCTTTCGAGAAGCCCTCCATTTTAATAATCGGAATAAACAGAGGTGAACTTTGGCACAGATTTAGTCTGGGACCTAAGAAAGGAAATAGGATAGTTTTTATCCCGGAAATTTTGCGGGATCGGGAACTATTATTCCACGCTGACGAAGTCGCGGGCAAAAGCTAGTTATAAATAAAGCAGAGTTGGTTTTCGTACAAATTCGTTTCTATTTTTTCCGTAGATTATTTCTATGTTGAACACCCAAAATACCAATCCGGCCGGATCCGACCGGATCCGGCGGAATTCTCGTGAATCCGGCCGGATCCGGCCGGATTCAAAGTTGTACCGGATTGCAATCCCTAGTTACCACATATCGGAGTAGGTATTTTGTGGTCTGTAGGTACTATTGAAATGGTATTACCAACCGCATGAATTGAATAGCAGATAGGTACCTAAGCCACTGAATTTTCCACACGAGCAGAGCGTTATATTGCGAACAATGGGGACTGGAATCGACTGCCGGAGCATGGAGAAAAACGTCCTGAACAATATCTGAATAATGACTTGCTGGTAAACAAAATTCTGACGATTCATATGAATTGGGTTAGCCAACATGTATAGGCAGTTAATTTGAATGTACAGTTTATCTGCATTTAAATTAACTGCTTTTTAATGAGATGTGGAAGTAGTGGTTAGTGTAGAAGAAAAAAAGTTATATCTGTATACTTGTTAAGTTTTAGATAGATGCATCGATAACGATAACAATAACATTGTTACGTTCTGTAAGTAAGTCTTTATATCATCTAAAGTATTAGATAGTCTCTTAGGTAGCTGATAGTAGCTATACATACATATGATTGGTATTATCTACCATCATAAATATGTGACACCTATTACGTTTATTTTTATGCAAGATTCAAACTGAAAGTTGTATAGATAGCTCTATTGATTTTTACATAAATACGTTTACTAAGTACTCAAATTTTTTCATGGATTTATATAAAAATAGGTTTAGCGAATTTACACGTTAATATTGCGAATAATATAATAATAATAATATAATAATAAATCATTTATTTTTCTCTTCCACAAAGGCACCTTAAAACTATGGTTACAACATTTTATGCGTTAGTAATCCTTTGTGGGAGACTGGTATCTGCACTAGGATACCCTGTCACACAGATTACCAGGCCCCCCCTCGAGAACAAAGTACATTAAAAGATTTTGAAACCTTCAGTAAGAGAAAGTACTAAAAAAACACTAAAAATTACAACAAGAATAGCAGTGTTCACAATACTGTGTTCTGTGGGCCGAATTCTTAAGTAGTTTAATAATATCAATTACTTTCTATTTTCATAAAATTATGTACATACGGAAAGGGTAATAAATATTAGTACTGTTTTAAGCGGTTTCCCTGTATTGAAAATCTGGAACACCGTACCACACAACACCATCCAAAAAAGGTTCTACGAAAGGAATACAAGGGTGTCTGTCTACACAGTATATTATTGCAGACACAGTGGCCACACCAAAACGTTTAAGTTCATTGACATAACTTACGTTGCCTGACGACTGGCGGTGACAGTTCAACATAACATTGATAAGCTCGCGCAATTTGCAGGAAAACATACACGGAATTGTTTGACCAAACAGCTAAATTTGTAAATTTATCGCTAACGGAATAGTACCTAAACATTGAACAACTAAACCGATTCTTTATTAAATAACTCATTTTTCACCCATAATTTGTACATAAATAGCACCGGTTCATTTTTTACCAAATATAAGGAATTATTTAACACAGCTTACCAGTTAGTATTTAGGTAAAACGATCCGTATAAGCACAGAAATAAACACTTTCAGAGCACTTAACCGTTGTTTTTCATGCACTGTTAATAAAGGCACAATGCGTGTCAACATGCGCGTGCGTCGTCGTACACTGACGGGAGCTGGTGGGATCAACGCGGACGGATGTGTGACGATGATTCAGAAACTAAGCGGGTGTCCGCCAACCGTTCTCTAGAAACTATACGGCGATTACCGAACTACATGCTCTTAGCGCTGCCAGTGCGACCGACACTGAACTATCGCTGTGACTCATTCATTAGGTGACGTACCATACGGCTCATCAATGATGACAGCATAGTATGCTGAGCATACGATACGCGCACAGCAGAAAAAAAATGACAACCACAGAGCCAATCACTATTCACTAGTCGAACCGATACCGTGCTCGATGCTTGTGCATATTTAATTACATGTTTGCCGTAACTTGAACGAAGTGAATTCTTTGTCGTTCTTTATTGCTACCTCAGCAATGCCACGCCATGCACTCAATAAACTTAATGGTTTTTAAACTAAGGCTTTAGAATGAATTGTTGTTAATAGAGATGCTAACATATTTTTGTACACCCAATAAAAAAGGTAATAATGTCGATGTTTTCTTCAAAAGCCACACTGGACTCACGAGTGTTCAGTTGGTGAATAACCACTATATTGAACATTCCCACTTGGATCTTAGACGAATCTAATGATACCCAGCTACAATCCAACCCATTTGGGAAATGGTACCGACCTTGCTAAAAATTACATTTAATATTGGGTAGTCGTGACTAAATTCAAAATGCCATGTAATATTGGAGATCTGATTACAGTTATAAAGCCTGTTAAATTTACCAACAAACATTTTATTAAAACCTTTTTAATTATCATAAATCAAAGAAAATGTTGAACGTTGTTATCTGACTTGTTTATAGTTTTATGAAACTAGTTGCCTAAATATAAAATAACAAAGATATACAAAATAATATGATATCATTAGTTACTGAAGCCTTAATCACTACGCTTGGTAGCGTCTTTTAATTAAGAATAAATGATCAATTTTTAACATTAATTCACAAATTGTTTTGGAAGGGTCAAATATTTTGAATTTAGAGGATGTCTATTTAATTAATTAGCATGTGCCAAGATATGCTGGCTAATTAAAGTTAAATATTTCTAAGTATCGTCCCTAAAAGGAGCAAGAATTAATTAAATATACGTAACTGGAAACAACCCTAATATAATATTGTCTTCGATAAGTTATTGCATGTGTGTGTGTGATCTTTACGAAGACTGCTCCCTAGGGAAAAAATATCAGACATGCTAACAGCCGGCCTATTATATATTTTATTATTGCTCGTACAATATGAAAGGTCAATTATTAAAAACATTTTTACAAATAAACTGGAAGTCTCGTCGAGAGAACTTATGGATATGAGATCCCCAATTCCTACACGTGTAATTCGGGTTCATTTTGAAGAGGAAAGTCTCAGGTATTTCAATTTCCAATATCGTTAATCGATTTGTTTGACTTTTAGGTACCTAAGCTTAACTGTTTTATTACATTGCAAGGCAAGTATTCTAGATATTTAAAATAATTACGTACTGTTAACCAATTTGATCCTTTAAACAAACGTGATTCGAGACACAATAGAAAGGCAGCCCGACAGCTGGCTGTCGCTTGGTCAGCGAAAGGTTAAACTTAAAAATTAAAGTGTCTTCCAAATAATTAAACTCAGATGACAAACATATTATTGAGAACAATCTGTAATAATTAGACGTTCAAAACATAACATTGAAACTTAAAAAATATCTTATCAATCGCTCTATGTATATGTCTAAGTATATCATTACCAGGAAATTATTAAGTTAATATACGAAAGATTATTGACTTTAATAACATGTAAGTACACACTAAATGTTTTAATTAGCTGATTGTGTTGAACAGCTTAAAAATGGTTAAACTAATACTTTTCAGGAAATTAATTAAGCTCTGTGTAATCCGATAAGCCTATTTGTTTGGACGGTAATAGACTTTCAAATAATATCTTACTCTACTTATTATAAACTAGCTATTGCCCGAGACTTTGTCTGCGTGGATTAATAGTTCGCTTTCCCGGGAAAATTCCGGGATGAAAACTATCGTATGTCCTTTCTGGGGTCCCAGACTATATCTGTACCAAATTTCATTAAAATCGGTTCAGTGGTTTAGGCGTGAAGAAGAGACAGACAGACAGAAACACAGACAGACACAGATACTTTCGCATTTAAAATATTAATACGAATGAACTTACTACTAAAGTATAATGCATTAAAAACACCTAAACAAGGTATCTAATTAAAATTCTAGAGTCGCTATATCGGTTATATGTTTCATCTGTTCTGTGTATAGAAAAGAGAATAGGGATCTTTTGTTACGTAACAAAATGATATGTGAATAATGCCCCAGCGACGGGAAAGTCACCCTAATCCCAAGTCGAATCACATACTTAGTATTGCTGTCAAGAAGAAACTGTCTACGATTTGACATATTAAACACAATTACCCTGTATAATCTAAAACTATTATAGCAACCACAAAAATCCTACATGATATCTTTGAAATTGCGTTGTCATTGTCAGAACCCCAATATTAAAAACATTCAATTAGGATGTCAGTATGTATTGGCAGTAGGAAAACTTATCTTCGTGATTATAAAATGTATTATACATAGTAGAATTGTATGTCTGTTGCGTTGACAGCAAAATGCAGAACCGATTTTAACGATAGCGTACAGAATAAAAAACCAATGAAGAGCATAGCCCTCTTAACTTTTAATCTGCGACTTCGTATGTATCCGCGATAACCGACCTTTTCGCGAACGAAAATGCGGAAAATCATCATGATCTCATTCAATCAGATAATAGTTTTTAACTTTCTTTAATGTAATTTAAGTACTTTTAAATTATATTTTTATTTCAAGACAATTCTACTATTTATATACAGTTAACATCAAATTCCCTTTAATTCAGACAATTTCCTGTCTAATGTACCAAATGAAGGTGAAGTGTCAATTGATTCTTCACCCGCGGCGCCGGCGGTATTGATATCATAAAAGAGTTAACTCATCCGTGGCTATCGCCAATAAATTGGTTTGTGTACCGTAATTGAATGACTTTGCACTCCTCCCAGTATCCGTCTACAAGGTTACTCGAAAATAAAACGGAGGAGAACATCTCTTTTTATACAAAAATATCTGTATTAGTCTAAATAGAATAATCTGTTCAGGACAGTTCCCTTCATGTCAAAGCCAATGACATATATCGTAAGCAGACATAAACATTTTTTTTATAAATAGCACATCATTGAAAGATGTGTTATTTTTGTGACAATCCATGATAATCATTATTTACGTAAATAGTTATTACAGGATGGGTAGGAACCATGCAATATAGGGGAATCCGAAAGTCAATCTATTTGTTTATCTATCTCTAAATTAGACATATCATGGAACAAATTCCAATCTAAAATCGTGATTCTGATAAAAATTCTAATTATAAAACTCATCTATCAAAACATATCTGAGTATAAAATCTTCAATATTGATTAGAAGAAGCTTAAGATTTCAGGAAGTACGATCAAGATATTTGGGTAGCGGCCAAACGAATCGATTTTCGCTCATCATTTGGACCACTAAATATCCAGAATACCTCCCTCTACGGGAATAATAAAAATTTACGATATGTGTGAGATGTTTGTAACGTTGACTAAGTAAGAATCTATTTTATGTTACCTACGTAAGGACTCTTTTAAATAAATGCATTTATGTAATAAGGGTTTTTTGTAATAAATGCTGTAAATAAGTACACTATTTCCAATAATAGATGATAATACACTATTATGCAGAGGATATTTTTAGACCGCATTGTAAAACGTGTCGTGCATGCAAACTGATGCTGATCCTTATGTACGTAAATTTCCCCCTATGCTTACCTTGATCGGCAACGACAGGGCCCAGAGGGTCAAAGCGGACACGATGCTCAACTGCAGCCCGTGCAGCACAAACAAGATCCGAAAAAAATCTGTGTCGTCTTAACGCTAACTCGTCCCGACCCACCGGGGTGGCTGGTGGATCCCGAGGTCCTTCATTATTTTCACCAGTTTTCGCAGCACTCTCCTCAAATACTTCATCATCTTCCGTATCTGACTCCTGTTTACTACAGGGCCGGTGTTCTGACACTCCATTGCTACTATTCGTCGTAGATTTTAATATTCCGGTGGATTTACGACGGCCTCCAGGTCGAACGTCTACATTTGTCCGTGCAAGCTCTTGCTCCAGTCGCGATAATTCTTCTAGAGTAGCGGAATCACGTCGACAATCTACAGAAAATCGCTTAAAGTCCAGACGAGTCCTCTTGTAATCCACAGAATATCTCTTTCTTGTCAAATCATTTTTAGGAAGCGCGAGATCTAAAGTATCCACCTCTCCAGCCTCACTGGCAGAATCATTTTGTGCATCTTCACTATTTTCCACTAGAATCGGTTCGGCAGGGACGGCTGGCAAAGACATTTTTGGTTCTTCTTTGTCCCCTAAATTTACTTCTTGTTTAACAGTTTCTTTGGTTGTTTGTAACAAATCTTCCTGTGTGTTGTTATCGTGGGTAGCCGGCAACTTTTCTTTTGTATTCTCATTTTCTGATTCTAAGTTTGAATCCATTTTTTCAGATTTAGATTTGCTTTTACTAATTTTTTTGTTTGGTCGCGCACAACAACTTTTGAACATAATAATTATTATATAGACTTTTAAAGAATAAATATCTCATTTGAAAACGTAAAATGATAAACTATGAAGTCTACGTAACAAATGTTTGAATATCTCGTTTACAGTACCATTTTATACCTATATCATGTAATACAACAACTTGTAATATTATTATTATGTCAAGATTTTCACTTCAAAGAAATCGCAGGCCATACTAGTGTTATGGCAGGGGTAGCGTACGTAGGGTCGGCGGCCGGCCGATCGCGCGGCGGCGGGCGACTGACGGCACTGACGCAGGGCGGATGCGCCGCCCGCCCGGCGCATCCTGCCACCCGCGCCCACTCGCCACGCAGCTTTTGGGATTTAGGGACCCAAAAGCAATAGGCATGGGTTTTAGATTAACATTAAACGACAAAAACTGACTTGACTTTTGAACAATGTTACTACATTCAAAATTTACTCAGAACAGAACCTTGACGAACTGGATCAACGATTTAATAGTTTCATGATATCCAAATGAAGTTATAGATTCATTACTATTCACGAAATATTTAAACGTTTAGTATTTAAAAATAATGTTTGCCTTTTTGTTAGGTGAAGGTTGGTTCTAGTCAGGATCTTTTAATTAACGAAGTAACTTTTCGCACATAATAAATAGTCGAAAAACGTAACAAAATGTGAATTTTTATTCTCCAAGAAACATTGAGAATTTGTGACTCTTACGGTAATTGCCTTTTTGTTAGTCTAAGTTTTGAATTAATTACACGGATTTGAGCACAATGAGCATTCTCATTAGATACCGAAAATGCATTAAACTGTACCCTCTCGCCTGTACCCCATCTCTAAGCAATCAGACCGTATCTATTTTGCTAATTATTTGCCGAAATCTTCAGCCAACATGATACTGATAACTAAGGAAATTCATGCATTTAATAAAATAGGACTTTGCTATTCCTCTAACAAAGGACATCAGACTAACTAGGACCATTTAGGTAAATATTACATGGTAACTATTATTACATTATAAAAAACCAAATAACCAGCAAACTATTCCAAATTCTCTGAAAAACGCATTTTATCTTTGAAGCAATTTAAGCAAATGCTGTGCATTCGACTGAAAACTGATGTATTTGTCTGAGTGCCAAGATAAAGATCTTAGTAGGAGCAAAGTGTAGCGTTAAGAGCCACGGGCACAACAGTATGTTATAACTGAGAATACCGTCTTCAGCTGTAGGCTGTAGTTAACGACTCTCGCTCGGGTGCCCGTGACTTGGGATCAGCAGAACTCGCCTGCGTCACAACCCAAAACACGTAATGTGTTTTTTTGTAACGACAGATATATAATCATTTAGAATGAACAGTGCACGTGTAATAAAAAATAAAAGGTACCTAATAGAACTAAATTAAATAATAATGTGAAGTGAACGTGGTTACGTTAAAAACATGCTCAAATCATATTACCTAAGTAAAATACAAATAGCGATATATCTGAAAGGGAATAAACGTCGGACCGCAACAAGCATTGGTCCAGGGGACACGGTACGACATCTAGACTACCAATCGAGACTTGACGGACCTTAGTAGATGATAGTCACAGTTCCAGCGACACCTAATCGAAGGCACTAAAAAACTAACCGACATCGTTGTATTTTAGAATATACTAAAATGAAATTCTCGGTTTTTCTCTTCTATAATGTGCTTGTATAATACGCATAAACCTTACTCTTGAACCACTCTATCTATCGCTAAAAATAAAAAATCTTAAATAAAAAAAGTTTAAAAGAACTAAGTGAATATACAGCGGAGCGGATGTGACTTTATTTTTTATTGACCCAAAAGGAGGATAACGTTTTTACTATGTGAAGATGAGCTGGCTAAAGGAAACATGTGGAGTTAAGCCGATATTGCCTAATTTTCCTGATTCGGGGTTAGTTAGTACATAGTTTGGTAAGAAACTCCAGATATTAGAGAAAGTTTCTTTCTAGTGATACAAATAAAAATACTAATATGAAAAAAATAGTAATTTAAAAAATGTTAATTAACTTAATATTTATTTGGCTTCCGTATGATACTCAAAGTATAAGAGTAAAGCACAGTGATAATATAATTAGACATAGGTATTTATAGGTTGACTGAACTGAATAGACATTAAGGAAAATCAAATGTGAAAAGGAAAACAAGGAAAAGGCCAATAGGAAATTAATGAGCCGTGAGGGTGCTCAATTCGTATTTATAAAGAATCACTAGTAATCACACCAACTAAGCTCACCAAGTTCGATGATTCGTGACAAATGTGACAATTGAACATGAATGGGAACCCTAGTCACGACCTGTCGTTAATCCCTAACCCATTATGTCAGTACCGATTTAAATAGAGTTCTAATGTTTGATTAAACACATACTTATAGCTTCTTTCTAATCAAAATCCATACAAATATCAATACTAATATTATACATGCGAAAGTAACTCTGTCTGTCTGTCTGTCTCTTCTTAACGCCTAAACCACTGAACCGATTTGAATGAAATTTGGTACAAATATAGTCTGCGACCCGAGAAAGGACATAGGATAGTTTTCATCCCTGAAATCCTCCGGGAACGGTAACTATTCCACGCGGACGAAGTCGCGGGCAAAAGCTAGTACGTAATAAATTAAAAATATTGTCTGCATACCCTTGATGAGAGTGGAATATGCCAAGTAGTTGTAATAAAGACATGACATATTCCACTCTTTTTTCTTTATACACCTTATGTTTGTCATATTTCGTACAAATAAACGTTATTATATTCTAATAATGCTGACTAGGAGCTTCGACAATGCAGAAATAATTGCGTTGTCCAAAATTAGTAACAGTTTGCTAAAATTATGCTAGTGTGTTGCTAACTAAAGTGGTAACCTTGCGTTCATAAATATCTCGCGATGTGGAGCTTCTAACATAAACTGTATTCAATAATACAATAGCTATTACTTCCGAACTTTGTTTACGAATTCGGCTCTATTGTTGGATGTTTGGGAAACGTTGCTTATAATTAATTCAATCATCTACCACTACCGTCTTTTACCTTTTTATTTTGAGGATGGGAAATCATCAAATTATTTCGTCCGTCCTTTGCGGGGCGGGATGAGTGTCAGACGTTTACTTACTAACCCCCCCCCCCCTGTTTCTTAGGTTGCCCTATATATTTCGGGGCCTCGTAAACAATCAGAACTATTCCGCAACCAATCTTTTACCTACTACAATGATTCAGCTTCTAGCCTAATCGGATGCTGCCAAGTACCAGTATTTTAGTCACAGTGGTCTTATCCTCTCTAAGTAACATGATACATGATTTGACCAAAACTCTGACAACAAAAAACAAAAAAGAAGAGGCGTAAGATTGTATCTCAGACTTTCGGTCAAAGATCACAAATTACAACCGATAACAATATAACTTGCTTTCCGAGGTACTAAGAGAACGTCGCTCGTGTGTTGCGGAATGTTTATAATGTTACCGTGACCCTGGAACATAAAGGGCAATCGAAGGAACATGAGTGGGTTTTAGTCAGTAAGAGTCTGACACGCCCTCCCGTCGCACCCAGGACGGGAGCAGTCATTGGATGATTTCCCACTCACCAAAAAATTTAGCGATATGATAGTAAGTACGACTGACATCCTGCCGGGGTTGCGGAATGTTTATAATAGTTACCGTGACCCTGGAACTTAAAGGGCAACCGAAGGAACATGAGTGGGTTTTAGTCAGTAAAAGTCTGACACGCCCGCCCTCCCGCCGCACCCAGGACGGGAGCAGTCATTTATTGATTTCCCACTCCCCAAAAAAAAAAGTACGACTGACATTAGACTGAATGTAAAAAACCTATTCACTAATTTGTTTAGTAATAACTTTACTAGGAAGCATGTTACAGATATTATGCTCTAGATGAGTATGGTCAGAGAAAATAGTGATGCGCGGTGCAATATGGGCATTATGTAAATCCATAGGTACTAATATTATAAATGCGAAAGTAACTCTGTCTGTCTGTCTGTCTGTCTCTTCTTCACGTTTAAACCACTAAACCGATTTAAATGAAATTTGGTACAGATATAGTCTGGGACCCGAGAAAGGCCACAGGATAGTTTTCATCCCGAAAATCCCTCGGGAACGGGAGCTATTATTCCACGCGGGCGAAGTCGTGGGCAAAAGCTAGTATACTAGGTATAAAGTGGCAATCAAAATAGGTATATCGTAATGGGCACGTCGACTGTTTTTTGTAAGGAAATTGCTAGTGTTTAGTAGATTGATACTAAACAGATACTTAGCTTTATTGAGAAAGATTACAGAGCTGAATCATACGAAATAAGTTAAAATAGTGTAAAGTGCTACATTTCATCTAATTTTATTACAAACAGTACCACAACTTTTGTATTTGGTTGGCTCATGTCATACTATCAAGCATTGTGATAAATAATTGTTATTTATCAGATTGTTTAAAAGTAGGTTTAATTACTATATTTAACCTTTCTACGACCAACCGACAGCCGGCTGTCGGGCTGCTAATGTCTTTCTATTGTGTCTCAAATCACGTGTGTTTGAAGGTTTAAACATGTCTGATAAATCAATCAATACTAGAACATAAATTTAAAAAGTTAAGAAAAGCGATGATCAAAAAAAATATTCATTAATAAAAATAAGCAGTATTTTCTAAAGCAGTGTAGCAGTACTTTCTCTCTCTACCTAAATTTTTTAAGAAGTTAACAAAGCATCTTTCTTAACAAACCTATCTATAGGTATCTTTGTAAACAACATCAGGTATTTTGGTCCAAAAAAAAATATTGCATGGCCAGACCTAAAATTGTTCCCAATAGTCAAGTCACACATACCTTAAACTACTACTAAGTATGAATTAAACCCTGTAACTGCTTATTCTTAGTGATGTCTAGATTGCTTCACACTCTTACTCAACTTTCAAAGCACTAAGAAAAAGCAGTTAACCTCTTGACAACCAACCTACAGCTGGCTGTCGGGCTGCTATTATATTTCTATTGGATCTCAAACCACATGTGTTCGCAGGATTAAAGGGTCAACCTCTCCACAACAAGGGACAGCCGGCTGTCGCTCCGCTACTGTCTTTCTATTGTGTCTTGAATTACATGTCTGAAGGTTTATGCCCGTAGCAATAGTTCAGAACCACAATGTGAGCCCGCAATTAAAAATAATTCTAGAACTGTCTAACTGAATTTGTTTTATTGACAATTGTGAATAGTTTTAAATTTTTTTATAAGTATCCAGCATTTATTCACGTAAGCTTTAAGAGAGTACTAAACACATAATATTTGAATTCATAATGCAATGAGTTTATTTAACAAGTGGTCATTCACCACTCTTGCTGAACAATAACAGTATTTTATGTTTTATCATGTGCTTATCTAGAATATTCACCGTCTTTATCTCACCATTGAAATTGGCCAATTGTGGGGCGGTGACAGTGATATGGGCTAGCTGAATCACTTGCACAATTATCTTGGCTTAAATTAAATCCTCTAATGCAACAGAGAATAGGCTTAATTATAAAGGACAGTGTTTACATAAAGTCACCAATGAGAAAACATATTTGACTAAGCTTTTAGTGACTGAAATGGTTTGCAAATGGATACTATGCCCGAAAATAAGAGAATACAAATAAATGTTACTTTGTAGTGAAATATTATACCTATAAAAATTATTTAAAATACAATATAGAGGCAGGAATACGCCTAAGACCTTTTGAATGTTGGTTTTCCTTAAAATATGTTAGCCAGTTGGTAATAATTAGATTGGAGTAGGACAGTAAGTACTTTGTAATTATAATTCTAGGTTTGTGTGCCACTGTTATAGGATAATGAATGCATCGTTTCCAGTAAATCAAAGTGGACACTGATTTTTGAATAAAATAAAATGTTTTTTGGATATATTGTGCTTCAATTCGTTGAAAAACATAGTTATTATACCTATTTATTTTTATGATGAAAATCGCTTTATATTTCGAGTGTACACCCAATTAACTTGTATTTTTTATAAAAATGGGTTTAAATACATTGTAATCAAACTTATTAATGACCTGACGAAGCAGTAGGCGTGTAATAAATTGAAAAGAGTACACTTATCGCAATCAAAGAATACTGTTTATTTACTCACTGTCGTTATCTCGTTTCGTTGACTCACTGCTGATATGGTTGTCTGAATTGTACTTCACTTACTGTTTACGTATAAAATAATATAAAATTCAGTCTTTTTAGGTTATTTGTCAGATAATGGCATACAATACAATACAACTATTCATTCAACTTACACCAAAGTCAGCATAAAAAACCGCTCAGTTACCACAGATAATACAAGTACTATGAGGCGGAGTGGGGACCCGGCATAAACTAGTAATTCCACAGAATCAGATGGATGTCAGAATATTAGGCCGGTATTAATAGACGTTACTCAATTCTGAGACGCTCTCAAGTTTATTGCTGTCCTTATTTTTTCCCTTTAGAATGACAAGGACAGCAAGAGACTTGAGAGCGTCTCGGAGTTGAGTGACGTCTATTAATACGGGCCTTAGACTTTGATGATTTCCCACTCCCCAAAAAAAAAGAGATTATTAGACTTGTATAATATCAAGGTCAAAGCTTTTGATACGGGAGTATTTAGATGCCCTGGTAATGACAATATACAGGATGGAAAGTTTCAATGGGCCCTGGAAGAAAACTAAGACCCTGCGCAGACGGCACACTTTTTGTGCGATCGAGTCTGCGGCGCACAAAAAGTTTGAACTAAGAGAACTAAGACTTTTTGCGCGTCGTGTGCGTTACTGCATATAATTGCATAGGTTCTATTTTCACAGACTAAAAAGTGCGTCACGGATAGTCTGTCGTCTGCGCAGGGCCTATAAAGATAGAATATTTTGCTTAAAAGAAACATTCCTTTATTTTAAAAAAGAAACAAAACTGCATTCAAAGATTTTCGATAACTCGCTTACCACTGTCGGGAATCGAACAGGCTAAAATCTAATATTATAAATGGGAAAGTGTGTCTGTCTGTATGTTTGTCTTTCTTTCACAGCAAAACGGAGCGACAAATTAACGTGATTTTTTAAGTGGAGATAGTTGAAGGGATGGTGAGGCTACTTAGTAAACTACTTAGCTAACATAGGCAATTTTTTGTCTCTTTCTAACGCGAGCGAAGCCGCGGGCAAAAGCTAGTAATACATAAAAGTAACAATCTGTATTTTTATGACACTAAACGTTAGGGCCATTCATAAGGACAAAATTACTAGTTCAAAAGTTATAAGGGTTTATAGGTGCCCGAACTGGAGTCTCCCCAGCTTGGCCACATGTTTATCTCGAAAAATAGGGCACCTAGTGAAAATCTGTTTTTACAAAGAAATAGCCGCTAATTCGTCGGAATGGCCGGTTCGATTCTAGAGTGTAAAGGCGAATTTTCGAAAATCTTATATACCGACCAGATTGTTGCGGACTTCATGTACCTTTACCACCTAAACGAGGTGAGGCGAAACAAAGTTATCTTTATTTGCTTGTGAACTAACCCAAGTTGGAAAACGCACAGAAGGCAGTAATTGCAAAAAAAGTTCACAATTGGGTAGTTTCCACCATTAACCAATAAATGTTAGACACAATTCCTATAAAACCTATATTAATTTGAGCCTAATAAATTCGGTTCATTTTCAATTTGCTATAAAATTTGATTTTTATTATAGTTGTATTGGATAAATAGATAGTCAACTGAGTTGTTATTTTAGTGACGTCATAAGTCGCCATTGCCATACAAAATCTATTGGAGAATGGCGTTTTGACAGCTCATAAAAAGTACGTCAACTGATAATGGTGGAAACTACCGTATTATGATTAGGTACATACTTTAATAAAACGAAATATTACAAATGTAAGTTATTTATTAACATTCAACTTCACCCAAGTTTAACTATGATATACCTAGATAAAAGCAAATCTCTAAAAGATACATCGTAAAGGTTTAAAAAAACTTTGTTTACTTAAGTATTTAGCTACATTCAAAGGCACAGAGAACACGCCAGTGTTTGTGCTAACCTATAAGGTCCATAATTAAGGGACACAGGTAATGTACTTTATTTTTAGTATACCTTACTTTCAAATTAAAAATGTTACAATACATAACAAAAAACTAAAACCTTTTTTGTATATAAATGGTTTCACTACATTTAGCAGCACTGTTAAAAAATATACTTAAAAAATACAGAATTATGCAATGCTATTCCTAGTTTTTTTTTTTATTCCAATTGTCCTCTAGGCCGCGGACGGAGTGCAGGAAAACTACTTATATCTAGCCTCTAAACATCGATATCTGCATTTAAATCAGAACATTCTACTTAGAGCGAAATGACCAGTTCTGGCTATTTCAGTGGTGAAATAGCTAGAGCTGACAATTTCACATTTTTCGCTTCACATACTCTTTTTTTACTTATATTTTATAAAATACGCCTAGTAACATAAACGTTATTCAAATGAAGCCTATCACTTAACACAACATTAGGCTAATACATTTAATTTTGTTAACCTTACATTTAATAAAATATGAAAAAATAAATCCTTTGGTAGATAATAATTTATTAGCGCGACCGGAATATGTACTTCTTTCGTAAGCCGTGCATTTAATTTCGTATATACACGAAGTGAACAAGATTATTTTACGTAACGTTAATGCTTAGCAAAATATTGGTGCGTGGTGTCAATCTTAGCATTATATAACAGTTAAATGAGTTCTCGAGCCACTTTATACGGACATCATTTAGGTTAGGTTAGGTTCAGTAAGATAAAATTATCTATTTAGACATAATTTAATTAACAAAAGATAAGATGGTATCGCAAACTGTAATTGACAGTTCTGCTGTACAGAGCATAGTCTGTAAAATACGTATAATAATAATAATACCTTGATGAAATTTAGAAAGTAATTTTGCGGTTAATAAACAATACAACCTTTACAAATGCTAGCTCTATGATGCTATAAATAATCATCAGTTACATACTTATAAAAATAAAAACAACTGTACTATTATTTAGCTTATGGACAGAGATAGGAATAGGTAATGCGTATTTGCCTTAACCTCGAGGAACCGAACTCAAAATCGGAGACTGCCTTAAAACATTCTTAGCAGGAAAAAAATACGTGGTACATATTACTCATCCTTGCTGTCTAGGTAGCCAATGTCGATGTAATTCCATGGTGTCGCAGATAAGACGAGATTTATACGAGCCTATAAATGTATAATAAAAGTATACAACTAAAAAATTCGAACCAATGTCCCGTAAAAAATGTTGTAAGAACGTCCCCGAATCTGAAGCTCTGTTTCTCGAGGTTTTGATAAATAGGCACTATCTATTCCCATTTCAGATCAAGAGGGTAATCTAAAAAATATCTAAAATCAATATAACATTAGTATTAAAACATTTATTAAAAACAGTGTCTTAATTGCTTAAAACTTTAAAATTTGTTCTGAAAGGTCTATTGTATCTATTTTATTTTAAAATAAATTTCTCAAGAAATTTTATTTTATTGCATACTATTTACGATATCACAACGAATTTCTGTTACCAATAACAATGAAATCAATAACCTAATATCACGTCCCTTCAACCTACTCACTAGCTAAAAGGTGAACTAAATGCACTATATTTTATAATAAATACATCATTTGTACAAAATGTTACTGTATCTCTCTTCAGAAATTAACTAAATCTTTAAGAGCTACTCCACACAGTTTCCATACTAAATCTAAACAATATTTGCACTGTGAATGTAATGAAGATTCCTAGATGCTAATTGCATAAAATCAATGGAACATTTTATATAAGAATGGCGAGTGGCTACAATACCACAAACAATATTTTTAAGTCTCTACTTTTATTAAATTGCCAACAGTCCTTTGGTTTAAGCTTTTAATTCCAAAGTTAGGGAATGCAACATTATCAAAAACAAAATCTAAACAAATAAATAGTTTCAAAAACAAATTGTAACATCGAAATGAGTAAAAAAACATTTTTTTATATGACTAGTATAGGACAAACTTATATTTCATCGGTTTAGGTAGTCTTATCTATATAATTATATGAATTGTGAAAAAAAAAGCATACCAATCTCTATTTAGTATCTCATCTATCTAACGTCGGTTTACGGTAACGACTACACTATTTTATAAAAAGCCATGTTAAGACTGTTTACATTATGTTAATTACCTAACTAAACCGATGAAGTATAGAATTGGAAAAGATAATTTGCGCAACGGTTGCAGTAAGTACAACAGCTTGTACAGCCCATTTTACCAAGGCAAAATATTACATAATACCATAGAATCGTTAGTCTAATACGAGAAGACAAATTACACAAGCTCTTGCAGTGTTATTCTTACAAAGCTATCTTTTATTCCACAGCTAAAGCCTAGGCGTTTAATTTTTCAAAGCACGTCATTCTAATAGTTAAAACAAGTATAGAATCTGTATGTATACTGTTACAAAATACCCCATTTCAAAATGTCTATATTGCAAAAACATACATAATTTTGATTGTTCTACCTT
Source organism: Athetis lepigone (assembly GCA_033675125.1). NCBI lineage: Eukaryota > Metazoa > Arthropoda > Insecta > Lepidoptera > Noctuidae > Athetis > Athetis lepigone. Next base: position 15,924,449 of record CM066232.1, read on the forward strand.
TTTTATAATAACTTTAATTATTTGTAAGTTTTTTAAAGAAAACAGGATTAAATATTTTTAGGTCCCATAATGCTAGGCACTGAGTATAAAAATATGGAGAGTATATAACATACTCTGCAAAAATGTATATGTTTATCGTATTATATAAAACCCAGGATGACAATTTAAACATAACTGGTATGTATACAGAACACCGAATTTAAACAAGATTTTCTTTTTGTAATGTGTGTAGGTACCTATGTTAAATAAATACGTTTTATGAATACAATTATAGTTGTTGCATTTTTATAAATAAACCTAAAACTACGTGTGTTATTCGTTGTTTTCCTTAGACAAGGTTAATCAAGCTCTGATTTTTCTTTTAGTATTAATACATACTAAGTTTTATTTGTTTCATGACAATTCTCCGATAGGTGCGTTCTGGAGCCACAGATCATGGATGAAGTTGTATAGGTCATCACTGACTGCCACCTGTAAAAAATTAAGTGCTTTTTAAATGAGGCATACTGAATCATCTAATTTGCATAGGAGACGCAAATAAGTGTAATAGATCATTTGATAAGGCACACATTCATTGAAAAACGCTGGTTTTAGTCTATAATAGAAAGCTACCATATGTTATCAAATAAACAATTACGATTTTTTTTGGCTGCCTTACAAGATTAAGCGTTAGTTAAATCGTTTATAATCCAAATGCGTACATAGTTTAGTCACATGTTTCAGAAAGAATTTAATCATCACTATGAAACAAGCCAAGTATACAAGACTTGGCTCGCGAGGTTGTCAACATGTTGGTGAATTATAGCCTCGACCAACACCTGACGTGGCTCTCTTCAGGCAGCTGGATCAGAGGTCTGATACAGAAATAGTAATACCTGGATACAGGCACATTTTTCGGTATCTCTCGCTGGAATTGAATCCCGACCACCGGTGGTATGGACACCGTTTCCGATACCGGGGGCTACTACTTTCTATATTTTCTTGTTTTTATTTTTTTACTAATATAATACTCGTATTCCAAATTGTTTATAAATTTTACGTATATAAAAAATTATAACTATAATATCCTAATTATTAATATAAAACTGTGACTGCCTTCATATCTAATTATACTCAATCATTAGAAACATAATATTCTTGATATTTCCATTAATTACTGTACAACATACTGTGAGAAATAATCCTTATTGTGGAAGCTATATGGTTCTAAGTAATATGAAGTTAATATGCAATTAACATGATAAGAACAGGACACACAGTGATTCTTTGTCGCATTGAACTAATAAGAGTGAGCTCTGAATGTCTTCTGTGTATTATTAAATGTGAATAATTATACACAGAAATGAAATAATGATTTCTCGTTTCATGACAAAACAGATTATTAATTATAGTTGAATTTCTACTATACGCAATCACAACTATTAAATAAAACCGGCAAACAAGCCGTGCCGGCCCACATGCACAGTAGGGCTCTGCAGTTTCGGATTTTGATCGATTTTATATTTGATAAACTTCTGCCAAATCACAACTTTCTTCCAGCATTAAAATTTTCCAAGTAAAGACGTGGACGGCAGGCTTGGACTATATGATGGCGAGATAAATAGACGTTACTAAGCACTGACATTGGTTTAGCACTACGATAGAGACGGAGCGCAACCAAGAAAAAGTACGTGCTTAGTAACGTCTATTTATCTCGCTATAAGGCCCGAGTCACACCGGAAACACACCTTTTCAAGCGATACCAGTCTTTTAAGTATGTAGTTAAAGTTTAAAATTATTTCACACTGAATTGCTCGCCGCGCCCGCCGCTGCCGGCCGCTGCCATTCCTGTGTAAGTGCCAGGCCACACGGTGCGGCAACGCGCCGGACCGAATTACTCCGCACCGCACTGGCGGCCACACGAGCAGTGCGGCGCCGCAATGTTCTTACGGCGCCGCTGTGGCACTACTTTCCATACATTTTCTTTTCTTGACCTCAAAGTACTGTACTGCCATCCCCATGAACTGAGCGGCGCCGCTGCGGCACCGCACTGCTTGCACCTCTCCCCGCCTCGTCTGCCTCGCGCCGTTGTCCGGTGCGCCTGCGGTGCGGCGCCGGAGCGGTGCCGGACGTACCGTGTGGCATACCATCCAATTTTATATGTAGCAAACCGTTGCGGCACCGCTCAGGCGCCGCGCCGGAGCTGCACCGCACCGTGTGGCCTGGCGCTGACTCGGGCCTAAGAGTTTCTTGTTATCGACTGAACCATAATCTATCTAGATACCTTATACGGAGTGGGGTTCAAATTCCTCTTGATGTCTTGTCTGAGAGTCCTCAGTGAGGACTGTACTCGCTGTCGCACTTCATGCAGCGGTTTCGGCATCGTGTGAATGAGCCCATCCTTCCAGTACACCTGTAATGTATGGATATAAAACCTATTATTCCAAAGTTTATAATATGTAAATAAAACAGTTTTGAATATCTTCTGCAGTTATAGTGTGTTTCATCATCATCTCCCTAGCCTTTTTCGCAACAATATTTGGGTCCGCTTCCAGCCTAACCAGATTCAGCTGAATACTAGTGTTTTATGTGAAGCGACTGCCTATCAGACCTCCACAAGCCAGTTACTAGGCAACATGATACCCCTTGGGTAGACTGGTCAGACTCTCTGGCTGTTGACTACCCGGAACGACTGTCAAAGGTATACGTATGTTAACCGTGACCAACAGCTTTTAATGTCAGTGTTGCCAAATATATACTTGATAAAGCACATAATGTATTCAAAAAGTCACATTCTCTCTCAAGAGAGGCGGACGCAACCACTGGGCATTTACGACACTCAGTGTTTATTAATATAAATATTAGTTATAGTGTGTTTAACAATACTTAAATAAAGTTTCGCTGGTATTGGCCACAGGCACGGTGAGTACGACACGAATTTTACAAACATTGAGTCATCTCATTTCTTATACTACACAATTGGGTAGTTTACACCATTAACCAATAAATGTTAGACACTATTTCTATAAAACCTCTTTTAATTTCAGCCCAATAAATTCGGTTCATTTTCAATTTGCTATAAAATTTGATTTTTAGTTGCTTTGAACTCAATAAATAGATAGTCAACTGAGTTGTTATTTTAGTGACGTCATAAGTTGCCATGGCCATATAAAATCTATTGGAGAATTGCGTTTTGACAGCTCATAAAAAGTACGTCAATTGATAATGTTGTAAACTACTACCGTATTCAAAACGTCTTTTAATAAACACCATAATAATATTAAGCGTATCGCAATGCCAGTGCACTGCAAAATAAAAACTAACGTTTCTTGTTTCCTCATTAATAATCAAGATAAAAAACCACCTTGTATAGATGTTCGACTTTGCTGGGGATGACGTAAGCTCGCTTGGACTCTTGGAAGGGATGCCTGCAGAGGACCTTCTGGCCGACCTCGGGCGCCGGCTCCGACGAGCGCTGCAGAAGGTCGATGAGTGCGTGCCCGTCAGCACCGAATAATCTGTAGGCCTAAAGTAATCACGATAACAGTTTTATAACGTAACATTGTGACGGCCATATAACGTTATCTTTAAATCTGATATGACTTGGCGTATTTACAAGAAAAATATTTGAAGCATACCTACCACTTATGTGAGACAATTTGTTAATTGTGTAATAGCCAGACAAGTGTAGATAAATAAGTAGTAGTAAGTACTTGTCCTACAGAGCTGAACAAGGAAATAAACTGCATGGTGTTAAAAATATGCCCGCAGGAAAACAGTGTGTTTTTTAAATATAAAAGCACGATTTCCTGAGCATTGTTATATTAATAATAGCAGCAAACATTCATCAGTATGTACAATGATAAAAGATTATGCTATTACATTTTAGATGAGACTTATAATTTTGATAGACATAGTTTGCGAGTCAGAGGTAGGGATTTACAGAACAATACTATCTTTATTGCCTATCCAACTATCATTAACGTCTAGAAAATAGATAGTAAATAGTGCACAATCAATAAAGCTGACAAAGTACTCGTAATTCACAAGACCTTGTTCCGTTCGATGATATTGTATAAGCTATACCTATCTATTCATATTCATGACAATCGTATATTTTTCTCCTTGATAACACGCATCGGTTCAGGGCCGTACGTTACACGATATTCCGTTTCTTATATATTATTGGCCTACCTAATCTCTCCGTGATACAAATCATAGTTTTATCGATATCTGAATAGTCGCAATCGTGTCACATCGAATAACGTGCGCAAAAAAATACAGGCCATCGAGAGACGGTCCCTATTATACTTAGTCGTACTTAATCAATTTAAGTTAAAAATTCAATGCAGTCGCTGTTTGGTTGTTAGTAATTTAAGTAAACATAAATTAATCAAGATAGCGTTCGTTTTCATTTATAATTTGCGAACAATTATAACGAAGCGTGTACTCGTCAAGAGTAATCATTCTTCATTTGGATAAGAAACTGACGTCAATTGAAAACATTCCATTAATTAATAGGCACTGTCGACGTACCTCTTTGTGACCGGGTATAGTCACTTTCCCGACATCTTGACTCAGTTTGATACGAGGCTGTCCGTTTATTTCTGTTAATTTGTAAACACACCCCAAAGCTGGCTGGCGCTGACAAGTGACTGTAAAAAAGCAAAAACAAACACTTTAATTTAGTACGATATGTTATGAGGGCAATTTTAGAACATAATACGTTTCCTTTTACTATATTATTATACTTGAGTCACATTATTTATGTGACCGACATAGTACTGCAGCTAAGTACAATATAACTTAATGAATAAATCGCGAGTTTCCGGAAATTACTCTGTCATTGTTGACATTGTGCGAAATAATAGATACGGCAAGTATATCTAGAGAAGCATGCGAGAAAATGTTAGCATTCTGTTACTAGATTTTATATAAATATTGAATGACATGTACAATACCTAAATGTGTCCCAATGCCGAAACAGTCGATTTTGTGTCCTTGTTCGTTCAAACTGAGTATGGTCTCTTCATTAATGTCGTTAGACGCTACAATTGTTAGTTTAGAGAACCAGGGCAGTTTGAAAGCTTCGGCGATACTTTCGAAGGTCTCCCGTGCTAGCACAGACAAATAAGCCAGATCGCCGCTGTCGATACGGATACCAACAGCTCTGTAGCCGCAGTCGTTTAGCGCTAGGGCCACGGCACAGAAGTTTAGCAGACCACTCCTGTTAAGAAACATTATTTCAATTCTACTAATTAAACAAAATGCTTGTCACGAACACATACTTTATCTGTTACAGGGCATGCTGACTTTGTAGTATCTCTGCTACATAATCATAATTAATACCTACAATTACTGTATTACAGTGGCGGATTGAAAAGGTTCGTCAGATTTTAAATTAATTTGATTAACGTGTCGCGAGCACATATTACCTTTTGAAACTCTGTCATAAATCAGACTGTTGCAAAGAAAATTATGTTTTACTGTTCGATAATAAAGTTCAAATTTATTAAGTTAAAAAAGCTTTTCTAAAAAAAGATAACCGATTTCAAAAACTAAAAGCTTTTTATTTTTTACTTTTTAGTTAGAGTCCCAATGGCTGACTACGTTTTAGAGTAACTTTCAAAATAAAACTACTTATAATCTTATAAATAGTTTTATTTTGAAATGAAAACGGCTCCATGCGTGCTACGTCACAGGATATCCATTAGTGTTATATATTAAAACTTTAGACACACAGAACAGAATATAACAAAAACTTTTCTCAAACCGCATCAAAATCGGTAAAGCTAAACGCGAGATAATCGCGGTCAAACATACATACATACAGGTCGAACTGAGAACCTACTTTTTTTTTAAGTCGGTTATAAATATCTATTATTATGTCGAGGCCTATGAATATTAAAGAAAGAGCGGCAATTTTTACTGAACATGAAGCTGATTCTCAATATTAGAAGACACGCACGACGAGGGTGTACTCATTGATCGTCGGCACACTAATTTTGGTCTACACCCTAGTCATATAGGCCCGTATTAATAGACGTCACTCAATTCTGAGACGCTCTAAAGTCTCTTGCTGTCCTTGTCATTCTAAAGGGAAAAAATAAGGACAGCAATAGATTTGAGAGCGTCTGCAGTGCAGCACAAAAAGCAGATATGAAAAGGATACTTGAAAACAACGGCTTTACGTCAACAAATCATTTCGCCCAGAACTATGATGTTTGTCTGTCGGGACTAAGGAGACTATAGAAGACCACTGCCTAACAATAATGAAAGATGTATGAAAGGAGATCTATACTCTGGTCTTGTGGGTTCTATGAAAACTAGATTACAATGTTTAATTGACGGCAATGACGATAATATCATCAATATTAAAATAATTTTTATTAGCCATCCGTATTTTTCATTTAAATGTGTTTGATTATTTGTCCATGCCACGTGTGCCACACCGATTGGTGACATCATTAATAGGCACTGATGTATTGTAGAATATTGGTCAGTACAATAGATTACAAAGCCTCTACCACACTTTGTTGCGATAATGCGGTCCGATTTCTAGTACAGAACTGTTTTATCGTGCGATAATTATTGCAGCAGTGTGTAACTTCGCGTTCATAGCCGGTTTAATACATAATGTTCAAAAACAGATATCGCATGTGGTAGAGGCTTAATTCAAGAGCGGCGAATCACAGCAGGGCGGTAATTTGATAGCAAACATCACATTTATTTTAATTTTAACAGCACTGTAATTTTTTGGCATTGGTATGTTGGCTAAATCATTCTAGTATAGGTGCAAGCAAAAACCGACTTAACGGTGACGAACCTTTTCATTCTGCTACTGAACTTCAACGTCTCGTGAATGTGTTAAAGGTAATGCTGCATGAAGTCATTTGCTGATTACGTAGGCGTACAATCAACTCTGAGTGTACCATTTGCTAACTACATTTTGGTTGAAAATACAAATAAATACAAAATATAAACGAAATATTCAATCGTACGTTTAAATAGGTGCATGATGGTAGCTGTACATGCAATACCGGCTTGAATACTGTGAATGTGTGCATATCCCTATACAATGCAACTGTGCCCAATGACTAATATTGCCCCTAATCTTGCATATAGGGCACGACAATACGTCACACTGAAGCAAATATAAAATTCTCGTAGGACGTTTTCTCATTTATTTACATTCGGTCGTACATGAAGCGCCGTCCATATACGCTTCACTGAAAAAGCGAAACAAAACATAAAATTGTATCTACGGCCATGATTGTTAGGTATTCCCAGCGGATAATCCCGGCATAATGTGTTGTTAGAGTGTGCTTGCATGTCATTCTTCCCAGTGTTATGAGTTTCTCATGCCCCCCTAACGATGGGTTATGTCAAATGATATTGCAATAACCGGACTTAGCCAGTACACAAATAATCTAAGTAACAATGAAAACTTCACAAAACTTAAAATATAAATGAAAATGCAAAACAATAGTACACGTTTATCAGACACCAAATGTCAATGAGTTGTCTATTTGCATCTTTACCTCAGTGTGCGTTCGACCGTGCTATATCCATATGTACTATGTATAGTCGGTGATTTGAGTACTCTAGTACCATTGGTTCCACAGTTGCTATTGTAGCCAGAATGCCCATTCATATTATGCTGCCTGTGACGTGACGGTAAGCCTTGAAAATTATACCTCTTGACATCGTACGTATCCACTAGAGCCAAGAAACCCGACGGGAATGCTAGGGCATACGATATGAGGGCAGCTAGTTCACCGTCGCTCGCTTCCTCCGGAGAGATATCTACGAGCGCGGACACGCGCCTGCGCCACTCTAGCGACAGTTCGAGCAGGTTGCACGAGCTCTGTGTCTCTGCGTGCCGTATCGTGACCGAGTGCAAGTCTTCCAGCGTGCTGAACGACGTCACAAACGAATGTGCATGAGTCCCCCGCACAGGTATATTGAACAGTTTTCCAGCCAACACATTGCTTGTACCATCAAATCCACCTAAAACAGGAATATTCACTATTACCCATCCATAGTTCCAAATAAGAAATTAGATTTAGTATATGGGGTTGTGTTGAGGTCCAATTCGTACTGCGTACGTGCTCCGCAAATACCTACCATCCCTCAAATCAAGTAAGTAGATAGCAAAAAGCCAATTCAAAAGTTTGGTAGCAGTCCGTACGTTAGTACCAAGCAGGTGAGACTTTCAAGGGCAAGGTTCGCGAAACTTGCCTGATTAAACCTATTAACGAAAAGTATATTCGCTATTGGGGATTCTCATGAGTCAATGGCGCGGCAGGGTGTTTTATATTGCACAAGTTTGAACAGCGGCCGCGAGCCTCGTACCAGGTACCGGGTTCGCTAGCCGCCTGCCTAACCTGCGCAAACACGCTAATACAATCAATACCATAAAGACTAGTTAATTTGCGCCTCTTAACCAGCCAGTAACATATTCAACATTAAAAGAACATAAGATATCTTTTTTCAGAAAAATAAAAATATATGTTAGCTTATAGCTAGCTAAAATATGAATTCTAACCAATATAAGCATATTTCGACGCTGATAATCCCCCGTCCGGGCCTTGGGCTCTTCGTAAACCAAATTCAAGTAAAGAAACATTTTTTCCAGCGACCATTCTGTATCGTGCAGCGTTCGTTGCCATCAAACTGAAAAAATACAACCAAGGTATAAACAGTGAACATGAAAACCAATTTAAAACTTGTACTTGTAAAAGGTGTAGATTTATAGTGTAATTTGTAGGAGTAATATTTAAAAAACAAAGGCATTCCCAAATGTATGTTGTATGTTCTACAATAAAATTATATTTCTTAGCAGACTGTTTGCAGGATTACCTATTAGCCTAGAAACTTTCTGAAAAAGCAACAAATCGGGTTCTAACTAAACCAGGGCGTTATTTGATAGTTCGGAAATTGAGCTTTTACTGTGATTATTTTTTTAGTTTTTTTTCTTATTATTCCTGCTTTCAGAAAAACGGTATACATAATACTTAAAACAAGAAACAATAAAATATTCGACGACTAAACTTTACTTACAAGTCAGTCTTTGTATTATTTTTTTATCTTTATGGCAAATTCAAGTTTCGTCACGAGAATTTTCTGTCGATTAAACAATGGAAGCGTCCTTCATCGGGAAACCATTCTTTATTGGCAATCAGAATGTAGGTACCTAGTACCGACAGTGCTAAATGGTTACACCTACATGGGACTGTTTTTGCATTGATTCTTTTTGTGGTTTAATACAACCCAAAATATTGGACGACAACCAAATGAGGGATCCATGACGGATAAGGGTTAAGCAATACATCTACATCTTAAAAAAATTAACTGCAAAAATTCTGTCTTAAAAAATAGTCTTTCAGAATACATCACTTTATGAAGCTTCATTTATCATAAATGTGGGTCTACCCGTCACCGAAAAACATTACAAGTTGTCTATCCCTCGAATAGGGAAGACGACAAAAAAAAAGTAATTAGTCTGTCAGATAGATTATCGAAAAATGTTGGACACGTATTTTTTCTTTTTTCTCGTAAACGAAGAATGACGACGATACAATGCGTTGAAATTGCGCATGACGTCACGATCACATACAATTTTTGCAAGACGGTGACGTCAAAAGCCCCCACTCCGGAACTTTGTTGCTCTTTATCTTTGTATTTTTTTATATTAATTTGATCTATCAAAAAATACGTGTCTCGTATTTTCGGCCGATCTATCAGACGGACTAAACAGAATGCCATTTTCTTAATGCTGTCGTCATCCCTATGCTCAAAAGTCACTTTTTAAGTCTAATTTTAAGACGCTCTCAAATCTTTTGCTGTCTTTGTCACTCTAAAGGGATAAAGTAAGGACAGCAACAGATTTGAGAGCGTATTAAAATTTAGTGACGTTTTAGTATTCGGACAAAAATGTTTGGGGACCTCTATTATGTACTAGTGGCGTAACGTGAGTTTGGTACATTATACCTGTACTCAATGATATTTTAAGTAAAAAAGGCGTAGATAGGTTACCCAAACGAAATTCTGTCTTCAAAAACGGCACACTAACGCACACATTACACGTCAAAGTAGGATGACATGATTAAAGTAGTGCGAGTGAAAAAGAGATAAACGTCAAATGTCAACGCAATACTCAGTATCATGTTTGCCAATTGGCAAACTTTTAATGTGCCACTTTTTGACTGCATATAACCTATCTACACTTTTTTACTTAAAATATCATTGCCTGTACTGTAGTCAGTAAAGGGGGCCGTCAGATATAATAGCTTATTTTTAGAAACAGATGGATAGTTTTCTAATATCAAAACTTAAGTTAAAAATAAATAAATTTATTATTTTTTTGATTTGAATACATCGGTATACAATAGGAATCGTAACACCAATAAATAATACATAATATAATAAGCTTATACGTAGTTTATATACGTCTGGAAATAGAAATTACGCAGCAACACTTAACGACGTAACAAAGGGTGACATACCCCATTGTTGAACTAATGAAAGATTGTTTTGCAATTATCTGAGGCAGCCATGCATAGCCTCCCTATCTGATAACTGTAATATCATACGCAGTTCCTAAGAGCTTTACTCATATCTGGACACTAAATTGGAAAGCCTAAATACCTGATTTAACCGATAAAGCCGAATGGATATGAAGGGTGCACGTTTCGTAAGTATTGCTAAAGTTAATATATAGGAACTTTATATAATAATAACAGTGCACCATTTCTTTTCCGTTTAGATCTTAACTGTAGGTGAAATTACTTAAATAGCATTGCGTTCTAATGAAAATTATAATACCAACTCTAAATAAAAAACACAAAAAAGAAACTTTGTGCAATTGTTTGTTTTCCCAAAGAAATAAATAAGTAAATAAATAGTTTAAAGGAAAGTTTCTGTTTTTGTCTGTCTGTTAAGGTACTTCTTCTAAACAACGCAACACATTAAGAAACGGTTTTCACTATCATTTAAAGAACTTCTTCTGGAATGTAGGTATAATACTAATACATGAATATTACGCTACACTTTGTCACTACTGTGTTATATCACAGATTAATAAATAGTTACTACGTAAGTTATATTTATTCATTCCATAGATTACAATGGGTAATAAAAAATAAAACGTTTGCAAATGCTAGCATTTTTTATCTCCAAAAGAATTTGTGGTTAACTCACGAACAAAAAAAATAAATTATAAAAAGTGAGAATACCTACCTCCTAGTTATGAATAAATATCATTTACATAAATCGATCGCAGCAAATAATGACATAGATATTGCAAGAGTGACTTACCTTGCAAAGTTGACGAGTGTTAACAAAGTAGTTTCCAGCAACTGAGCTACAATTAAAGGTCCTTCAACTCTTAATAAGGGCACCCTGCAAGATACACAACGTCATAAACAACGATGATTGTAAATAGCTTTAAATGTTATCTTTATTATATAAGTATGTGGAGCAATGATCAGGTTCATAAATGTGTTGCTAATTGGATAGTGTTTTATTGAAAACATCAACCCCAATTTGAAATTAATGATGCCGAAATAAATATAATATGTTATTTAGCATGTACTATGGCGTAGCTATTTTTTATCTCTACTTTCTAGGGGCTTTGCTTATTTGAAAAATATTTGAGGAATATATAATATGTATAATCAGAGTTTTTGGAGGGATGCCTGTTCCCTTCCGAATATACAAAGGAAATATAGCGGAAAAAACTAATAAATATTTTATGGCTTTTTTTACATAACAACACATATTAAACTGCCTAAGTATGACCCCCATCCCCCCCATATACTTATTTTGTAATATTAGTAGGCGAAGTAGCATGTGTTGAATATCGCACAGTTTCTAAACTTGACACTAATAGATACTTAAATTTGTAGATAAAATAATAAGGTGATAAACATTGATTTTCAATAAATTATCAGGTAGGCCAACACCCACAGGGTTAGTTTCACAGTTTTTTAAGGTAAAGTCGCGGATAAAGCACTAGTCATATTAATTTAAACTAGAAGTGGTTTTGTTTGATTAGAATTGCTTTTAGCATCTAATATTATGAAGCTGACAAGTTTGTTGGTTTGGTTCAAACGTCAGGAAGTATTGGTTTGAAATAAAAAAATATTTTGTGTTGTATAGCCAAATTATTGAGGAAGGCTAAATCACGGTACGACTTGCGGGAGCGGTAGTAACTAATAGATGATGATGAATGATAGATAAAGATACGAGTGAAGCCCAGGGACAGCTAGTATCAAATCATTCCTAACACATACTGATAGTTTGGTTTGGTTTTTTCTGTTATTTGTAACACTGAGAGGTTTCTCTGTGCAACTAATTTAAGAAGGTAAATGATTATAATATTGCTGCCAAGGTAAAAAATTTGTTCATTTTCAAATTATGGGTTATGGGCCTCCCATACTATATTGTACAGTATTTTTTTTTTTGGAGATTGGGAAATCATCAAATGACTTCTCCCGTCTTTTTGGGAGGGTGTCGGACTTTTACTGACGAAAACCAACTCATATTCCTTCAGTTGCTCTTTAAGTTCTGGGGCATGGTAACTATTATAACTATTCTGCAACTAAAAATACTATATTTTCATCTATAATTATTTTTTCAATAATAAATTATTTAATAAAACCTAATTGGTACCTGCAGCAAATATATAAATACAAGGTATATAATAGTATATTATATTATTACATACCTTGGGAATACTACAGAACCTTCTTCAATAGCGCTTACTCTAATGTCCTTGCAAGTTAAGTCTTTCATGTATGCAAAGAATTCTGGCTCAATATTTTCTGGTAGTGTCTGCTGCAAATACTGAATATCTGAAAGTATAAAAACTTCTATCATTTTTGCACTTTTATTAAAATTTAATTACAATACCGATTTAGATAAAAATTACAAACCACTATCAGAATAACGAAAGTTCTCTAAAAACTTAACACATTCTTCAAGACCAGCAAATATAGTGAATTCCCCTTGGAAAGGATTTGTGCGGAAAAATAAATCAAATACTGCAACATCATTGACTTTTCCAGACTTCCAGTAAGCATAGGCCATTGTTATTTGATAGAGATCTGTGTAGAATAGAACACAAGATAATTAGATATTATTTAGCCATAATATTTTTCAAATTATAAATTTGTAAATGACAATTTATTGTTGTTGTAGTAATATAGTAGGTATTTAATTTGAAAGACAATTGTAGCATTATTTGGCAAACATTTTAACAGCAGAAAAGGAATAAAATCGACCCTCTGACCGAAAACGCAGACTTATCACGTTAAATAAAAAAAAACCTTTTCCATGTGTGTTTATTATAGGAAATAGTAGTGACACTCGGAAATTAAAACACTTCATTAACAACACGACATTATTGAATACTGAGTTCTAAAGTACATTTGACATTTAAAATTCGCTCCGAAATAAATTATAATTTTACTCACCAGTCAACAAAGGTTGCACAATACCATTTTGTCGTGCCATCTTTCTCTTGACATTTATTTCTTCGCTAGACATTTTTTTCGTTGCAAGTAATAAAGTTAGTGCAGAAATTATTAGAAACGTGAGCTTTATATGGTATCTGTCGAACGACTAAAATAAGTAATTTCATCGTGATCAAGTGGACGTAGTTATCAGCGAGCGAGCGCGCCAAACAAAATTTGACGGATAATCTACGCATGCGCATAGGTCTCCTATTGACTGTAAAGTTTAAAGGTCATTTTCTGAAGGTCGACTTAATATTAAAAATAAATTGAATACTTTGAGAATTATTTAACACTACTCTGTTGAAAACTTATTAAAAAACAACGCGTTTGTCGTATTGTAAGTAAAAATACAATTGGTAAATTGGTTCACTCAAACAGACAATCATAGGTACACACACATGTATAAAATACATCGTCGACACTGACATGGTCGAATTGTCACATTTGACAAATGACAATTACTGACAATTGACATTCCGTTTTTTTTTTATTTTACTACCTTGCTCCATTGGCTTTTTTGCTTTTGAAGATAAAAAGATTTTTATTGCCTTTTCATGTTTATATTTTCTTTAGCGTACACTCAACACGTACACAAACAGAATAGTTCGAATACGTGTTCAGGTTAGGTTATTATATGACTTTTTGTTTGAGATCCTATTTTTGTATCATCGTTTATTTTCATATTATATACCACAGAGTACTATATTATATATGTTATACTACCTACACATACGGAAATATTTGTGTCTCAAATATACCTAACAGATACGTACATGAATGAAGCAAAAGCAAGCAATTCTTAAGCATTCAGTACATTGTTCCTTCTAAATAATACCAATTTTTAAATATGTATAAACTATTTAAACTTGTATCAATACTAGTCCTATACATTCTATTTTAATTAAGGCACGAATTATAATGTAAATAATAAGCGTACAATAGATACAAATCTGTTGTAATTACCTTTTCCACGGTTCTTGACAGTGATTGAGTGAATGACAGTCGACAACTGCTGCCAACTGTCAATGAGAATATTTCATTCTCTAAGGCTAAGCGCGCACTACGAAAAGTAATGATAGTAACGAAAAGGAGGAAAATATTGTTAGTTTGTGAACAACAGAAATAAACAGGTACAGTCGCGGTCTGAAAGTGCTTGCCACCTTATAGCCGGATTTACATTACGGAACTAGTGGCTTGAAATTAGTTTTATAACACTAAATACTAAGTGTATTTTTGGTCTTGCTCAACCTACTAGGAGATGATTCTACCCACTAAAACAAACAACTTTTATTATGGAACCAACTCTGAAATCGCGAAAAAAAAATATCAGCTGTTCTAACAGAAGTTCAGTATTTCAAAGACCATAATGAATGAAACAGCTGATATTTTTTTCGAGATTTCAGAGTTGCTTCCATAATAAAAGTTGTTTGTTTTCATGGGTAGAATCATCTCCTGGCGAGTTGTGCAGGACCAAAAATACACCTAGTAATTTCACGTGTAAATGTTCAGTTTTACAAGGCATGCATTGTAAAACTGAACATTTACACGTGAAATTACGGGTCAAATTAGTGTTATAAAATAAAACTAATTTCAAGCCACTAGATTCGTAATGTAAATCCGGTTTATGGATCACAATTGCATGCACACCATGCAGGGGGCGTACCACAAGCCCCTAAAGCAGTGATACTTTGATATTACTTTCAGTGGGAAAGAGGCGGCGCTAGACAACGTGTCTAGCGCTGTCACTTGCACACTCCTGCAACAGGACTAAAACAATCTTACTTTAAACGTCATGGTAAGGGGGCTGGTCACTAGTTCTAAATGTCTACCTATTTCATAATAAATAAATATGCTGGGACAACTCACACTCATAATAATTTGATTGACCATAGATTATCTTTTTTGTAATGATCTGTTTGTCATACTGGGTGTGATGATCTGGTGTGACTAGTCTCGGCAATCGATATGACAATCAATCGCTCTAGGTGATGGACTGATTAATAAAAAAGTTTGAAATACAGAAAACCAACTTTGAAAAACAAATAATTTTTTTAAATAAGAATATGAAGATAATTTCGTCGTTTTAATTTTGTCGTGATGGCCCAGTGGATAAGGCGCCCGCCTCTCGTGTAAGAGGTTGTGCGTTCGAATCCGGGCAAGTACCAATGTGACTTTTTCAATTCATATGTACTTTCTAAAGTTTATCTTAGACATCACTGACATCCCGTGCCTCGGAAAGCACGTAAAGCCGTTGGTCCCGGTTGTCATTCGTAGAACTTTGACAGTCGTTACTGGTTAGCCAGAAACTATGACCAGTCTAACCAAGAGGTATCGTGTCGCCCAGTTACTGGGTTGTGGAGGTCAGGTAGGCAGTCGCTCACGTAAAACACCGGTATCCAGCTGAATCCGGTTAGCCTGGCAGCCGACCCCAACACGGTTGGGAAAAGGCTAGGGAGAGATGAAGAATATGAAGATAATTTATTTTATCTATATATCTAGATAAAACACTTAAAAAAACTTTATTAAATACTGGTGCTGATTCTCTTGTTCACAAACTTAACTAAATTTAAGTTAAATGCATCTTTCTCTTTTTTAAAGAAAAGGACAGAAGATACATTTTCGTTTAATTCTGTCAAATTAGACAGCGCCCGAAGATAATTAGACGTATTTTTAGTCGCCATGTTTTCAATCGGGTCTAAATTATCTATGGAGTGTCTAAATTTGTGAAGTTATGTTTGTGAATAAGAGAATCGGTACCACTATAAATAGCTGTTCCCCACGGTTTCTACCGCGTAGTTCCCGTTCCCGCAGAGTTTTCGGGATAAAAACTACATATCCTATGTCCTTTCTCAGGCAATGGGCTATCTCTATACCAACATTTAAATCGTTTCAGTAGTTTTGGCGTGAAAGCGAGACAGACAGACAGAGTTACCATCGGTGGCCAAATTATTAGGGACAGTATTCATTGAGCAACATTTTTTTGTTCAAACACCTTTTTCAAGAAAATAAATAATGTTATATAGGTTTTTCTGGTATGGTTTTACTCCTGGTATTATTATTATTAATTTTGAAATGTGATACCACCATGTGATCGAGTCATTTTCAAAAAAAGGGATATTGCTTATAATATGTAGCAATTTTGTTAACTTCAGTTGAAAATTACTTTTGTTTCATTCATGGCAAAAACTATTTTCGGTTTTAATTTTACAAGATGTTTCTGTTAAAACTAATCAAACCGCAGATATTGTTTCTGATGATGTCCTATTTTTCTTAAATTGAATACAAAATATTAAGTTTTGAGAACGATATTACATGATACGTTTAAAATTTCGCTTTTTTAAAATGGACAAAGCTGTAGACACGTCTCTATGAAAGTTTGTAAAAATAAAAACGTTGTTTCTGTATTTTACACATTCTCTGAAAGATTTCACAGCTATTACAGGTGTCTAAAAGTCTGAAGTAAATAGTATTAAAGTAAAATCTGGTCAAAACAAACTTCTAAAAACACAGAGTGTGAAAAAATGTGGCAAAAAACGGATCACCACTCTTTGTTATGACCTTAAAAACAGAGATATCTGCCTAAAACATGATTAAAAGTGTATTGTTTCTCTGACTACGATTATAAACGAGGGAGAAGACAAGAAAACAGAAGTATTCGATCGCGCAGTTTGACGGAGGTTGGCAGAGAAGAATTGGATAAATCGCCGGCCGATCAAAAAATCGCACCTCACCGAGACCATGAAGTAGAAACGACTGCAGTAGGCCTGGCAACACCGAAGTATGACAGTGGCAGACTGAAATCGGTTAATAATATTACTTTTTATATTCCCATACATCTGAAATACACTATTTAGTAATTATTGCATTATTTCCTGTGTATGCCTCTCCTACAAATATTTTTTTCAAGTGGAGGTCGATAAGAGCTCATTTGCAGTCGTACACATCGTGGAATTGTTCGAGAACAGCTCCATGTTGTTTGCTTTTTAGGGAAAACTTAACAACCAGGTAGCATCATTGTGTGATTTAACATCTCAGCTAAAAGCATGGGGTGCCTATATTTCGTGTAAGTGACTACAAGGCAAGATCTGTACAAATTAGTACTAGAAACTGAATTATGGCCGCAAGTCGAAGAATGGGTGCCCAGTAGCCGGAGAGTTAAATTTCATGCACGATTCTACATTGTATATCAAGGCCAAGAGTGTTAAAGCATTCCTGTCTGAAAAATAAATAAATATTTTCTGCACGAACTAGATTATTCACCAGATACGAACTCTATTGTGAACATGCAGAAGCTCATCAAGAGGGCTATCGTTAAGCACTTCGTAACCACTAAACACCAGCTCATTGCAGTTCATAGAAATGAGTTTTATGATGACACAAGCCTAAACAACCTGTTATATAATGTATAGAACGTATGAAACGTCTTATACGAGCTGTTGGCGGCGGCGTCGCAAAATATTAAGTTATACACAAAATATTTACTTTCAACTTATTAATGCGTTATTTTTTTAAACAAATTACCAGGTTTAATTTCACCTTCATATTTCTTATTTTTATAATCTTAAATAATAAGGTTTTTGAATAAAAAATACCACTGAAGTCTACAACCAATCACTTTTCTGAAAAAATCAATACAACTTCATAATACAAAAATCATGACACTGTCCCTAATAATTTGGCCAGCTACTGTACTTTCGCATTTAAATAATACTAGCTTCTGCCCGCGACTTCGTCTGCGTGGATTGATAGTTCCCGTTTCTGGGGGATTTCCGGGATGAAAACTATCCTATGTCCTTTCTCGGGTCCCAGACTGTATCTGTGCCAAATTCATTTTAATCGGTTCAGTGGTTTAGGCGTGAAGAAGAGACAGACAGACAGACAGAGTTACTTTCGCATTTATAATATTAAGTATAGATTAGTATGGATCTAGTATAATATCACTCCGCAGCTACGACTAATTTAGTTTTTTAAATAAGAATATGAAGAAATAATAAATCAAATCTTAATAAATCTTTATATTTAGTATAACATTACTCCGCAGCTGTGATATTATGACAAGTGCGTAGAAGCAACAAGACGTGTGTATAGATCAGTCCGTCTCCTTCTGGTATCATCCTATACTCGAGCACAGCGTAATCTATGAGGGTTTCTTTCATTTTGACAGTTCCAGCACTGAACTGTATGTATATATGTATTTATTATTATTGTATATATGTATAATATTTGTATGTTTATGTATATTCTACAGTTACTTATGAAATTTTATTTATATCTTTGCACCTGCCATGTTTGTCTCTGCATCACCCTAAGGTAGACTGGTAGATAATGCCCATGGCATTAAGTTCGCCGTTGTGCATTGTTTTTATTACGTGTGCATAAAGTTTTAAATAAATAAATAATAAATAAAAACTATGAGCCTCAATAATTTTTTTATAGAGTTTAAATCAGCAGACTGAGCGGGCCATTGAATGACACGAATGATGTCCCGGTGGCAGAATGAAATGAACCACTCCATAGTAGCACGGTCTGTGTGTATCCGTGAATCATCTTGAACTTAATAATGTGTGGGGATTCTGTTATAAGATATACCACGTGCACAGTAGGCAGCATCACTTTTTCCTGAATTATTTCTGTGATCTACTATTTGCTCTTCGCCGCCGTGACGCCTAATCCAAACCTCACAGTGAATAGATATATTGAGTTCTCGTAATATAGCTTTGCTTCAGGGTTAAACTTGGCATTTTATATCGATATGAAAAAACCTTTTGTAAAATACTCTTGTCTAAACGACGTTCAAACAATATTTTTTGACAAAATAATGTCATTTTAACAAATACAGAAATGGGTTGCACACTTGCACCATCACAAAGTGTGTTTTTGACGTGACAACGTCTTATAAATTGGTTTGCCGGGTGACACTTCAAGAAACTGCGTTACGCTCCGCTCACGTTATGCGCTCACAATGAGAGCGAGTGAGAGGCACGCGTCCCTTCCACTCGGGCATGGTTAGCCCGCCTAAGAGCGAGAGAGACAGACATAAAAAGTGAAAGGCACGCGTCCCTTCCACTCGAGCACAGTTAGCCCGCCCAAGAGCGAGAGAGACAGAGCGAGCCTACTATACGAATGAATATTCACATTAAAATTATTTTACCACTCAAAGTCGTTGTCACGTAAAACTTTCGCCCGTATACCGACTTTACAGGCAACCAATTTTTGTTTTGTCTTTGTTATTCTCGTTGTGTTATTTATTTTGTTTAATAACTGTTAAAAGGTAACAAGTAAAATGATATTGGTGCCGATTCTCTTGTGCACAAACTATCGTAAATTTAAGTTAAGTGCATCTTTCTCTTTCCATTTCTTAAAGAAAAGGACAGAAGATACATTTTAGTTTAATCCTGTCAAATTAGACAGCGCCTGATGGCAATTGACGTATATTTAGACGCCATGTTTTTAAATTGCTTCTAAATTATCTATGGAGTGTCTAAATTTGACAGGACTTAACTAATATTTGATCTTCTGTCCTTTTCTTAATTAAACGGAAAGAGAAAGATGCATTTAACTTAAATTTACGATAGTTTGTGCACAAGAGAATCGGCACCATTGGCATTTTAGATTTTAGTGAAAAAAGTGTGTTAAAGAATATACTTTCGAAAATGGTAAGCACTTTCACACCGCGACCCTACACTATACAATCTCAAACGATTTATTATCGCAGTGTGTGCATTTTTCGCAACGATTTTTTTTATCGCTGTGCGCGCTTAGCCTAAAAATAGTCCAGAGTCTGCATTCTATAGTGTTGCCAACTTTACGATTAAGATCATATTTGTGCAACTTTCTTCGATGTCAATCGAGTAATCGAATTCGTACGCAAAACAAAAAATAAAATATATACATGTTTTATTTAAATTAATAAGAACATATTTATGTATAACACAAAAAGTTATACCAGAATAGTCTCAAGAGATCTTTAGATGGTACAACAAATTATTCTTTATTGGATTGCACAAGAAAAACAATACACATAAAAAAACAGCAAAAATATACAACAACAAATACAACAAATTATCTATTGTAATCGTGATTTGTTTACGTCGTAATGACTCAGTCGTTACGGGTAGATAGACAGAAGTCAGAAAGTCAGGGGGCCAATTCTCGATTTTCGCCATTTATCTCGAGTTCGAGATTGTAAGTCTATCTCTATGTCTATCAAAAATATCTCTATCTCTACCAAAAAATGGCGAATTGAGCAGAATTCCGTATTCTCAGTCAAAATAGAAATAAATGTCACGAAAATGTCGAGTCGAGTGAAGATAATGTTACCATTATGAAGAATCGCACGTTCCGTTTTTGGTAGCTTAGTAAAAGTAGCATAAGTGAATGAATGATTTCGTTTTAAAATGCTGAATATACGAATATTTAATTATAAAACGAAACGTTTAGTGTAAAAATAATCAGTTTGACAGTTGACTGTCTGTCAATGACAGAATTCAAGTGTTTGGTAGGAAGTAAATGATAAAATTCTTTATTTTAAAATAAAAATAGTTAAGTCATACAAAAAATCAATTATAATAAAATCGGTTACAATAATTGTGCACTCAACAAACACGTAAATTAGGTATTTTAGGGTGTGCAAGATAGAAATTCTAATAAACAAATAAACTCGTCCATCTTTCAGTGGTTTCAAGTCTAATCGTGGTCGTCGTTTCAAAAAAACACAATGCACAAATCAAAAAGTATAAATCGAATTTCCAGTAGGTATGAGATGACAAGCCGTATTTTATTAAAAAAATAAGGAAATAAAAACACAGGGTACAATCCAAAACTAAACGAATTCACACAGGAATGACTATTCTATTTTTATATAATGGCAAGCAGAGCCGATGTCGACTATTCTGCCAATGTCAAAAGTGATTTGGAAATGCAAGAGTGAAGAGAGAACGACAAAAAAAAATTACATTTACTAAGTAAAAAAAGAAATAAAAAAGTGACTAATGCAGTTGGAGTTAATGTAGACCTTGCTGAGTTAGTACTGGACTGAAACAAACAAAAAATAAAAATACATAAATATTATATTATTGTTAAAACATTAAAATATATGCCACATCCACATAGAAACGAATCATAGTTTTATGTTATTGTGGCGGATAAAAGTCATCAACGCCACAAATAGATCAGGAGAGGAGTACGTTAGTAGGGAAGGGAAGTTAATCGGGAGAGGGATCTTAAATCTGGGGAGACGGCTATATAGGTCCAGAGGAGGAATATTGTTGGAGCACTCAAAAAATATGTGTTCTAAAGTACCCTCCTCTAATCCACACTCGCAGAGGGAGGAGTCGCGAATACGGATTTTTTGCAGAAAAACGGGAGTGCAGCAAAAACCTATACGAATTCTACATATAACCGATATTACACATTTTGACACCTTCTTGTAAGCATAAAACCAAGGCTTTGGCTTTATGGTTGGTTGAACCGCGTAGAAAAAGCGGCCCTTCTTCTTACTAGAAGTGTTCCATTGCTCCTGCCATGAGTACTGCATATCCGATTTTGGGAGTGTTAACAGATCGTAACCTAGAAGAGTGTTATGTGTGAGATCAGCCGTTACAGATGCACAGGCATCTTTAGCCAGACCATCAACACATTCATTACCCTTAATGCCACAATGACCAGGTATCCAAACTAACTGAACATCTCTCCGACTAGTAGCGCAGGAGTGTAAACAGTTTTTAATTTTTAAAATGAGAGGGCTGTGTAGCTTGGATTTAAATGGGTTTTGAACTAAAGCTTGTAAACAGCTAAGAGAGTCTGTAAAAATTACAGCTTTTTCAATATTAGTGTGGGACTCTATAAAAAGACAGGCTTCCAGTATGGCTACACATTCACCAGTAAATACAGAAGCTTTCCTAGGACATTTGTACTGAAGGATAATTTTAGAGCTCTGATAATAAACCGCGGCTCCAGTGTGACTAGACTCATTTAATTTAGAAGCATCAGTGAAAAATAATTGAAACCCGTTCCATCGCTCACCCACCACCGCATTGAAAATTGAGTCAGCTGCAGGAGATTTCTTGGTGATACCAATATCAAAAAGAATTTTTGGTCTAAAATTAAGAACTTCATAGGGAAAGTGGAAAAGAGGAAGACTAGGATATTGAGTAACTGGACAATCAAAATTTTGAATAAGTCGAAAGGATTTTAGTACTAGGGGGATTTCTTTATTATTCCAGTACTTTGAGTTTCTGCATAGGGCATCTAACTCATTTAATTTAGCTATGAGGGGATGAGAAGTTCTAGGGATTAACCTGTACAAAAAACGGGAAGCCAGATACTGCCTCCTCAGAGCCAAGGGAGGTTCAGCACACTCAACCTGCAATGCGTTAATGGGGGAGGACTTCATACAGCCACAGATGATCCGAAGACATTTGGACTGAACTCTATCCAGCCCAG
Source organism: Athetis lepigone (assembly GCA_033675125.1). Classification (NCBI taxonomy): domain Eukaryota; kingdom Metazoa; phylum Arthropoda; class Insecta; order Lepidoptera; family Noctuidae; genus Athetis; species Athetis lepigone. The sequence goes on from CM066232.1 coordinate 15,947,392, forward strand.
CCAAAGCACCTTTGTTGCAGGGTATCAGGTGATATGTTCCATAGTCTAAAACACTGCGAATCAAGGCATTATATACTAATTTCATGGTGTAGGGGTGAGCTCCCCACCACACTCCTGCAAGAACTTTTAAAATAGAATATGTTTTCTCACATTTTTGAATAAGGAAATTGACGTGGTGTTTACCGGTTAATTTATTATCTAAAATAACACCTAAAAATTTTACTTTACTGACTATGGGAATAATCTGGTTTGAAATGCTCAAGGAAATATCGGGGATCTGTTTTTTACGCGAAAAAATTACTGCCGAACTCTTAGGCGCAGATAACGCCAGCCCATGCTTTAAAAGCCACTGATTCAAAGAATCCAGAGAGAGGCACAAGGATGACGCAGCATCGGCAATGGAGGAATGTATAACATACATAGCTATGTCATCGGCGTATTGTAAAATCTGGCAATTGTTATTAAGGCAGGACCCAATATCTGCCGTATACAAGTTATACAATAATGGGCTAAGAACAGAGCCTTGCGGAAGACCCTTCCATGTATGCCTACTACTGAAATCCTCTCCCTGGACTCTTAGATTCAATGAGCGCGACAACAGCAGACCACATATGCATTGTATCATCTTTGCTGGAAGACTCAGCTGTTGCAGTTTTTGCCTGAGCACCGGAAGAAGTACGCTGTCATATGCAGAGGAAATGTCGAGGAAGGTGGCGACTACGGATTCATTCTTGGAAAAAGCTATGCGTACATCCGTGACTAAAATGCCAACACTATCCATAGTGCTAAGCCCTTTCCTAAACCCAAATTGGGAATTCGGCAGTAAGCTTCTCGATTCCACTATCCATTCGAGGCGGTTTTTGATAAGATGCTCTAGTATTTTGACTAGGACTGAAGATAGGGCTATTGGTCGAAGGCCATTCGGGTCATCTGCATGCTTGCCAGGTTTCAATATTGGGATAACAATCTGCAATTTCCACTGATCTGGGACCCAGCCAAAAATAAAACTAAAATTAATTATATTTAAAAAGTAATTTTTTGCCTTATTACCAGAGTGAGTAATGAAGGAATATGGCACCCCATCTATACCAGGAGCAGTGTCCCGGAGGTTTCTGAGAACCACATTCAACTCATCTATGGTAAAAGGTGCGTCATACGGGTCATCTGATGCGTTATGCAGAGGTTCACACAGACATTCAGATAGGAGAGGGACATAGGGTGGTGCTATTTTGTCAAAGAAATGTTCAGCAGTTTCCCTAGTGATGGGTGACAAGATAGACGGGGAACACCCACGTCTAAACCTGTTGATCTGTTTCCACACAACTGACGGTGGAGTAGTGGGGGACAGTGAGGAGCAGAACCTAACCCAACCTGCACGTTTCTTCTTGCGAAGAAGACGTTTGGTTTTGGCATTGGATTGACAATACGCTAAGAGGTTTTCCATGCTCATATTTCCGTTGTAGCGTTGCTCTGCTTCATTTCGTTCCCTAATAGCCGTCGTGCATTCTGGGTCCCACCACGGTGGTGACGGGATTTTGTTACGGGCACTGTTTTTTAGCTTGAAGCTGGTGTCCGCACTGGATTTGATGGCTGCAAGGAAGCCCTCATAGCAATTTTGGGCATGGTAGTGACCAGGGGCATCTGATAAATATGAATTTAAATTTGGAAGGGAATCAATTTTTTCCTCCAATGATGATACAAATTTTGACCAATCTGGATTGGCCAGGTTATATTTCAGGAGTGGAGGAGAAGTTTTTTCTAAATAGTATTTATTAAGGATAGATATAACTATAGGGTAATGGTCGCTGCCATGCGTCAAAGATGTACATTCCCAATAAGTAGATGCAGCAAGTTCGCGGGAACAGAATGTAAGGTCCACACAGCTTTTTTGCTGACCTGGGGGAGATCTACGTGTTGGGCAGCCATTGTTTAAAATACACAGATCCAGATCATCCAACAACTCTACTAGGGATGTGCCAAAGGTATCACAACGCTCTGACCCCCATCTATAGTGATGGCAGTTAAAATCACCCATAACCAGAATTGGTCCGTGGGTGTTAACAAGAATGTTCCTCAATATAACAAAAAAGTCTTGGTGTGGGTGTGCAATATAAATGGAGAACACCGTGATACCTTCGACTATTCCTGCAACAATATTCATATCTCCCGCAAGTGCAGGCAAAGATAAGGGAGCAAGTGGTACCCGATTATTGACGAAGAGAGCCGACCCTCCGTACCCATCGGATCTATCGCATCTAAGGATGTTATAATGTGGCATACGAAAGCTAAGACTTGGTATGAGCCAAGTCTCAGCTATAGAGCAAGCCAGGGGCTTGTACTTATTTAAAAGGAATATGAGGTCGTGCTTTTTATGCCACACGCTCCTCACATTCCACTGTAGAAATGTTTGGCGAGACGCCATTTCTAATATCTAATAAAAGAGAAATAAGTTTATCGGCAACGTTGGACGGTATTTGAGGGGAACTAGGGGATGAAGAAATAACAGTTGGTAAGAGGTTTATTAAGAGTTCTATGATAGAAGTGGTATTATTCGGAGGAATACTATTGTAATTGAGTGCGCAGCCATTAGGCTGAGAGGGTTGGGGAGAACTTACTATTTGTTGATGAGCAACTTTATCATAAGATGGAGAAAGCGGGGCATGGGTCTTAGGCTTGAGGAACACCGTTTTACGGTATGACTGAGAAGCTGGAGTTTTGGCGGCATTAGCATAACTGCGAGAGGGACTTGGGATAAGCTTACTAGCCTCAGCAAAAGAGATAACTTTCTCAGCCATAGCGGTCTTAATTGCCTTTTGCCTACCATGTTCCGGACATGACTTGCTATTCGCAAAGTGATTTCCCGAACACAGCACACAAAACGCCTCACCCTCAGAAATGCTGCAACCATCACCGGGGTGATCGTGGCCACACTTACTGCAGCGAGGTTTAGACCTACATAGGTTTGCCACATGGCCAAATCTGCAGCACTTGCGGCACTGAATGGTTGGAAATATGTATTGTTCTACTGGTAGTGACGTATAACAACAATATATCCGCTTAGGAAGAACCTGACCATCAAAAGTAATTACGCATGTTTCAGTGGGCTTGAACTCAGTAATACCGTCTGTGTGAATTTTCCTATTTAAACGCCTCACTTTTAGTATCCGTCCACACCCTGAGGGCACAGACAGGTACGACATAATCTCTTCCTCAGTAAAGTCAGAGGGAACCCCGGAGACAACACCCATCCGTGTAATATTAAATGTAGGAATGGATGCATTGTACCCATGTTTTAGCAAGACACTGTTTACCAAAAATGAGTTAGCATCCTGAGGGGATGCAAACTGCACAGACACACGGTTTCTACCGACTCTGCAGACTCCATCACGAATTATATTTGTGATATTGTTCTTCATGAGGAACTTACCGAAATTCACAGGGTGCAAAGTGGCACCTGAGTTTGGTTGACTCTCAACCCGAGTGACATGAACAATATATGGGGCCTTATCCATGACCGAGTACCTTACGCGGCCAATTTGTTGTCTTTGCTGTTTGTTGGGGGACAAAGAAGTTTCATCGGTACTGGGACGTTTACGGGATGTTTGCGGTTGTTGTGTTTGGGAGACGTCCATCTCCGAAACACTGCACACGACGTCGGCGAATTGGGACAAAGGATTTGGGGAAAGAGGAGATATGTCAGGGGGCTCAGGATCGGGTGGCTTTTTCTTGTCCATTTTGACAGAAACTGCTTACAACTAGGACAATCACAATACTAACCTATTAACAAACACAGGGACAACACACTTATAAGTAAACAGGTCACAAAAAGTACAACAATCACTCAAAAAACTATAAAATTCGAAACACACGTGCACACCAATGACACTATGTGGCGAGAATCCCACAGGAATGACGTATCTCTACAATCGACATGACATCTCTACTGCTCAGAAGCACTCGACATGAACTCTAACGTTAGCCTTCGACAAATGTCGAACTCGACATCCCCAGAATAGCAACTTTTAAAATTTGACGAAAAAATGACGTCATTCGATTTTTTTGTCGAATTCGACATCATCTCTAAAACCGAGAATTGGCTCCCTGGCCAGTCTTGCCAAAAGGCATCATGTCGCGCAGTAACTGATACTTAACAGTATTTTATCTTAGTTTATTTAAACCTTGGAACACACGTGATTCGAAACATAATATAAAACGTTAGCAGCGCGTCAACCGGCCTATAAATTCGAGATTTTGATCTGTACCTCTGCGAAAGAGACACGTGTCACGGTTTGCTCTAAGATTTTAATCAAATCAAATTTCTCTATGCTTTAAAAATATAATCATTTATATCTTAACGCCATAAGCGAATTGATGGCAAATATAAATTGAAAATTATAATTACATTCCGTTTTTTAATTAATTTGTGTATGTTTTCCACTAAAATAAAGTTGGCAACACTGCTACCGGGTGAATTCAAAAAGTACAAGTTTTACCTATTGGCTATTACCGCGTCTACGAGACAGAAAAAGAAAGACAGGAAATTCAAATTTTGAAATTCAACATTGTGAACAGAACTTTTTGTCGTACAGTATTTTAGTTCAAGTTGTAAGTTAGATATTTTTAGAAATGTGGAAAATACAGTATTTCATTAGAGCTTGTTTCTTTTATTGTAATCTCATCTCGAATGGGAAATTAAAGATAGAAAATGATTTGATTTAAATAAAAAGGTAAGTATGTATTGCTAAGACGTTTTGTATTTTTTAATCGTATTTGAGCAGACTATTTTTGGAGAGGAGTCGTTCCTGTTCGTCCTTTTTCTCCATCTACACTAGGGTATAACGGTGGTGGGTTGAGAATTCCTAGGGGACGATCCTTGTCAGGGTGTTTGTTGTCGTGGTGGATTATCAATCCTCTTTTGGTCACGAACTCTTCTGAGCAGTGTTCGCACTTGAAAGGCTTTTCTCCCGTGTGTTGAAACATGTGATACTAAAAATAAATTAAATACGTTATTAAGTACCAATATAAAGAAGTCCAAAACTTATCAGCCTTACGACCGCCTTTAACGGGCTTGTCTGACCAAACAGTAATTATAAACTCTGGTACTATTATTAACAACCATCTTCGATAGATAAGAGATTATGTTAGTAAATACTTAATTGCAATATTTTTTACATTTTAAATTATCAGAAAGTTGTTCATATATTCCAGTACCTACTTCAAATAGTCACTTACATTAAAATTTTCTTTCTTCACAAAACTATGCTCACACAAGTGGCATTTGTATTTGATTACTCCATTTATAGTTGTAAGATTATTATATACAGGCCCATGGTTATGGTTTGCGCTTGGTTTTGGTGCAATAGGTCGTAGTGTTGGAGGACTAGCTGAGGCAGAGACTATTCTTCGATGTTGGGGTTCTTGTTTTTCACCAGGATGCATCCGATTTCTGTGTGAATAACAATTCCCAGAGCTTGCAAAGCACTTGTCACAGAATGGACATTTATAAGGTTTTGCCCCGGTGTGTTGGTTCATATGAAACTGGAACAATATTATAGTAAAGTTATTAACCACATATACTTGTTACTGAAAAGTAATAAAACAATAGCTAGTAGTTAATACATAGGATTATATGTATAAGAAAGAAATTGTGAAAATTTCAAGTGGTTCATTTATCTGCAAATTTTAATATTGTTGTCTTTTAAAAATATGGGGTTTTTGTAGTATTATGAAAATAGCAGTTGTAGTTAAGTAATTACAACTTACTTTTAAATCCTGGTTTCTTTTGAATGTCTTCCTACAGACCTCACATGAATAGGGTCTATCACTACTGTGAGTGACACTATGTGTCTTCAAACCTCCCCAGGTGTTGTATGATCGACAACATACTTTGCAAGTATATGCCTTACTTGATGGCAAATGTACCGACATGTGTGCTACGTATGTTCTTTCTGACCTAAACCTGTAAACATTCAATTTAGCATTTCAGAGTGTAACTTGCTATGTTCTGCTAAGTGGTTATTTTCAGGGTAGATAGCTCCTCATCTTGTATAGCTAAATTGGTCTTGAAATGCCATTTTAGATGGGTTTCATATTTACCGTATTAGCTGGCCAGGTAGAGCTTAGAATGTAATGCCAACCTCTTGTTGCAAATTTCAGTACTACTAGTTACAACTGAAGCTAATAATAGGTACTAAAGTTTTTTTTCATTCATGCAATTTGACTCTTAGCATCCTTAATGGGCACATAGGAAGGAATCACAATCAACAATCTATAACATAGCAATACTAGTTTGAAAACTCACATTCTTCCACACAATTGGCATACACCATTTGACCGATGATTCTTCAGATGAGATATTAAATCATATTTATAAAAGAATGCTTCTGAACATGTTTGACAATTGTAGTTTTTGTCATCTCTATTTTCAGGGATGTGTATCCAGGTATGGTTTTTCAAAGCTAAATCTGTACAAAAGCTGCGTTCACATGAATTGCATTTGAAAGGTTTATCTGCTTTCTCATCTTCTTCGCTACTATTATTTGGTACTGGTGATTTATTGGTGTTGGCCTCCTTCTCCTCATCTTCAGATTCAGAGTGTGTAGATCCCTTTTTAATCAACTTTATTGTGACATTCTCTGTATCCAGGCCATGTAAATAAGTAACATCGTCATTAGTAGAGCTATGCTCATAAGTAGGCGAGAGTGTGGCTTCGGAATTTTGAAGCACCATCATGGGATCCACGCTCACTTCCATTTCAATATATTTTTCATTTTCGTAATTCTCTACCAACTCTGACTTTTCTTCACTTTTTACTAAAGAAATCATACACTTGTTTGGAATAATCTGATCCATCATAAAACTACGTTGGAGTAGCACATCCTGAGCTTTTCGCGCGGTATCTATAAAATCACAAACCGATTGTAACTTTGTACAGCATTGTATACAAATGTTTTTGGGCAACTTGTCGTCTTCGTCCACCTGGAAAATTTACAAGTGTTGGTTATTATTGTTATTGTTGTACAATTAAATTACCGTGGAGATATTAAGTACCTTACCTCGATTAATAAATATCTATTGAGCTTGTTTTGAAGCAGCATTGCTTCGGCTTCTTGACTAAATATCATTATGGTAACATCTTGCTCTTCAGCGCAAAGACGACAACACCGGTTAAAGCTATCTTCAAATTTTAATGTTTGCGTCATGACTAAACAATTACGAGCATTGCTGTTGTGGCAGGCACTGTTTCTATTCCTCAGAATATGATGCACTGTAATGATTTTTCTCGACGTAACCATCCAGCGAATGTTCTAACAGCGCATGCGCGTTGGGAGATAGCGATACTAATGCTCAGCATTGTATAGTTCGTTGCTTTTGATATTTTTTCCAAAAAGGTATACTATATAAGTACCTCGCCTCAGTGCAAGTTGTGCGAATTCCAATAGTGCAGACCTGCGCAAACTCGGCCGGCTCTGCTCAGTCTGCTATAGAGACGTTCGGAGGTCTGTAGGTGAAGGGGTACCTTTGTAGCATAATAATATCTTATTGTATTTTGGGGATATTTCTCCAACGTGTACCTATTTTAATTCGAATAAGTAGGTAGTAAAATGAAATGCAGTTTAGAGTAGGTACAGAACTTGAAGTTGGCAAGTTCAAGTTACTTATTCGAATTAGAATACACGTTGGAGAAATAATTCCAAGTAGTTAGGTACTTATCTAAAAATTTAACGACTGTGCCTAGGTCCCTAAATGTATACCTTGAATTTGAGTACCTTTTTTATGTAGGCACCCAACGAATAAGAATCTAAAGATCCAAGTAGTGAAACTATGACAGCTTGAACAAAAATAATATCATCTCAGTAAAAACAAGCTGACTGAAAAGCATTATGCACTGGCGTGCAATGCTTTAGTTTTAAAAACATTATAACAAGGCCTAACAAATATAGCAACTTGTTCGCCCATCTAAATACATAAAACTACTATAATATTATAAGAGCGAGCCGTACGCCACTCACGATGGTTTGATTTTAGCGCCATCTGCATCAAGACTATGAAACTAAAGTCTCCTGTCATTATCATACTCCTATGTCATATTGTTAAGAGATGGTGTTAAAACCACCCACAGGTGCATTTCCCGAAAGAGGTCAGAGCTAATTTCTATCAATTTTGACCCCCAGAACAGGGTGTCTTCGGTGCAGGGTTATTTTTGAGTTATGGCATTTTCTCCACAAAAACGAATGCATCATACGAAAAACAAACTATTGAAATAACCCACCTTTTTGAATAGTCCAGTTGGTGTTTCTTATGTTTTTCTTATAACTGTTTGATTAGGTACATTACTCAAAATAATTGTATGGTAACTAGCGTAAAATGTATTATTTCACCAGCTGCTGCCCGCGACGTAGTTCGTATAAATTTCATGTAGATGATTTAGATAATTATGCTGCTACGGTTAGGTAAATAGATAAAACACATTTTTGTCATGAACCATTTCATGAAGATACGCATTACTTTTTGAGTTTATCCTGGACAGACATACAGACAGACATACATACAAATATTTGGTTGGAAGAGAATGGGTACCGATCTATTAATAGGGACATAGGACAAATCGTCTTTGTGGCTGCGATAGCAACGTATCGAGTATTGCAAATATCTATAGGCGACAGTGACCACTTAACACTAATAGGTCATTGGTTTACCATTCATGATATTAAAAAATATGGTTAATAGTGACACATCCTGCGTCTTTTTATTGTTTCAGTAAAATCTTAATGTACCTGTTGAGTGTATTTTTAATTCAATAGTGGTTGATCAAATCGAACGAGATTGTTTTGGCGTTTTCATTGTGTTTTAAATATGTCTGTTTAATTTCGTTGTAGTTATTCCTCACCTGTTATTTGTTAGAACAACCTAAAGAATAAAGATATTCAGAATTGTTCTGGATTCCACTCGTCCAGTTCTTTGATGAGTATTTTTTTTTATGCTGACTGCATTTCAAAAGTTATGCATCGATCTAATGCTCGATCCCTTTTTGGGGCTCGGCTTATCCTTCGACTCGACTCGACCTCTTTAACATAGTACATTTTGATGTTATTCTGCTGAAATAAAAATTTGCTCTAACTTTGATTGTTCTTATTCATTGTTGACGGCAGAATTAATTTAAATTGATGAATTTGTTGCTTTTTATTTTATCCATTGTTGACCATATCTGAAATTGATATTAAAAGTCTCGAACTTGAAACTCTCCTTATATACTTAAATAAGGATTTAAAATAAGCGTTAATATGTTTCTGTGTTGTATTATGTAGTAGGCACAAACATTCTAAAATACTCACAAAACTAAATTAACATGATGATGAATAAAACTGACAGTATAGTGCCTGTTCGTTTACTGTTAAATATACCATTTGCGCGGTCTCTGAAAAGAAAATGAGGAATATGATCCGATTGACCAGTACTAGCAGGTACAATTAACAATCACATTAGCTTTGGCGTTTTATTAACGTATTAGCTTCTTTTTGTGTAGATTTTCATTCCAGAATAATAATTGAATCCTAATTCTTGACCGAGTGTTAGTGTTTTATCGAGTATATAAAAAACTAGTTTTATTATCAATGACTAATACAGAAGGGGTTACCTATCTTATCAATAAGTAATCCACAATGTTGGAATAGCTACTTCCATGCCATCATGCAATGTAAATATATAATAAATAACATACTCGTGTTTTGTGAGATAGACCACTCAATCTTCTAACATTCACCTGCTTTTCCATTGAAGTTCATTAATCTTTATTTTAATATAAATAAAGAATTAGATATATTTGTGTGCTCCCATCACAATGGTTATAGGTTGCTAGCACAGTATTTTATGGTGAGCAAAGGAGATAGTGGGTAAGCGGGGTAAGGGGCATCATTCTCGAAGCGAAGACCGGTCTGTGCACCATACATACTATGCGCAGCGCGGGTGGTGCGGCGGGTGCGCGTGGGCAGGGAGACTTGGCGGTGCGCGCGGGGCGCGCGTCAGTCGCGTAGCGAACGCTATATTGCAAGAACGTCGGGTGGCGTCGCGCCAGCCCGTCGCGTGCTAGTGTTGTGTCACAGCGGTGGGCCAGGTCGGTTTCGAGATTTCTTCGTTCCGACGTAAACCATGGCTCTCAACTCGGACGCTGAACAGAAATCGAACCTGGTCCTCCGCGTGGACCAGGATTCTGACTCGGTTCTACAGTCATTGTTCGACACAGTGCTAAAGCCGGACTCAAAACGACCGCTACAGGTGCCTCTCCGAATGCGACAGCTTCCAAAGTCGTTCTTTAACCCGCCGTCAACCGGTTCCAAGTCGCCATCTGTGTCTCACTCGCGAGAAAACTCGGCTGACTCGGCGTTCGGATCGTCGTCCGCGACTGGCGCCTCACCGGTGTCGCACTCTCGAGCACATTCGTCACCCGCAAGCTTGCAGCAAACTTATGCTGCTGGGCAACAAAATCAACAACCCCCGCTACATCATCAGCACACAAAACAGAGATCCTATGACGTTGGAACACACCTCCAAGATGATCTTGGTCCACTCCCTCCTGGTTGGGAACAAGCACGTACGCCAGAAGGACAAATTTACTATCTTAAGTAAGTTAAATCAAAATATTTTTAATAGCATTCTTAGGCCGTATTGCTTCCCAATTAGATGTTAAGCCTTTCTGATGAAAGTTCAATATTGATCTGACTAAAGTCTTTGTTGTTTCATCTACAAAGATTAAGTAGGCAAGTAAAAGCAAAATTCAATATTTTCAATTTACTTTTTAAGTTTTGAACTGTAAACTGTGGGGGGACGAAATAAATACTACTACGCACAAAATATCTACATGCTTCTAAATATCTACCTGCTATAATGACTCAAAAAATATGGTTCGCTTGAATATAGTTCGGCTTGTCAATCGTGCTCTATTAATATGATGCGTAGGTAATAAAAGACGTTTCGACCTGTTACTATTACTTCAGCCATTAATTGACACGCTTCCATAATGAAAATATCCACAATAGCTTTAAGTATAATTTAATTTCACCGAATCAACAATGGCAGCTGATAGTCCCGGCCCACATCAAACAGTCTGTTTTTAAACTCGGAAACCTATGTAGGCATAGAGACTAATTCGAATTTGTAAGGTTTCAGTTCATATGGGCGCGACATAATGGCAAAGCACTCTCGGTAATAATAACACCTGTCGACAAACCTAAGATGCGGGGAAACACAGTGTTTATATTTTTCGGGTCATGTTCTCATTATCGTTAATTAATCAATGAAGAAATGACGACATCATTTTTAGAATACCTCTACTTTATTATGCCACTTGTATCATGATCGTAACATATTTCTATATTTACAATGACATTTTGGATCTATTCGTTTTCTCCTCGCTTTAGTTTTTTCAATCTTCAAGTAAGCTGAAATAAAATGTAAGGTACATTGTTTTTACGACAAAGCGCTGTACACTTCCAAATTATTTTATATAGACCAAGACACTAGTTAACCACAATCATAATATGAAATCTTCTTATTGACAACACATTGTCGTCATATGCTATCTTATCGCGATATACCTGCCGTCAGCACACGATAAAGCGCGATAATGTAGGTTCACCGCCATAATTATTATATATCCCGTGAATCATTACTTCTTCTAAGCGGTTTTTGTGATTTTTTTGTTTCTATTTATCAGAAATTCAAGATAGTCTTATATTTCGACTATTGCATTCCTTGTACGCCTGTTGGATAAAGCCATAAACGCGTCATCCGTTGTTCATTTACTGGTAAAGTATGTCTAGCACTTCGTTCACTTAAACACATTGCTTGCTGTTGAGGACTTTCATCCTTTTAAAAGAGATTATAAGTACCTATTTGGCAATTTTTCCCTTATTTATAAATAAATAAATATCCTGGGACAAATCACACACGGTCATCTGATCCCAAACTAAAGCAGAGCTTGTTCTACGGTAACCAGACAGCTGATAAACATACTTATATAATTTATAAATACATACATATTATAGATAAATTACACCCAGACACAAAACAAACAATCATGCTCATCACACAAAGTTTGTCTTGGGTGGGAATCGAACCCACGACCTCCGGCTTAGCAGTAAGGGTCACTGATCACTAGACCAACAGGCCCGTCGTTACAAGGAAGGCCATTTCAAATTTAATTTATATTATTTTATTATTTTCTAGATAAAAGTGCTACTATACTAATAGCTAGTTTTATTTGATTTTCGCAATGACAGAAGAGTTTCAGATGGATACCAATTTTACTTCGATTTCATTAAATTAGTCCAAAAATTAGCAACTACTTATCCGTTGCGGAGTTTAGTGCCTTTTTTTGAGATGGGAAAGCATCAAATGACTCCTCCCCGCTCTGGGCGGAGCGAAAGGGAGTGTCTGACTAAAACCTATCCACGTTCCACGTTCCTTTTAAGCCCTTTGTGTCCGGGGCCATCTCTATCGAATAACCCGCAGCCCCGGCAGGTGTTGACCTTGCGGACCCCTGCAATTTTGCTGACATCTCTGCGGCGCGCGTGGAAACACGGAAGCGTCGTTGATGCGGCCTGTCGTCGTCAAAAAACAAATAGACGGTTAGCTAGCCCATTATTCACCATCTACAGCTCATCGCCTAAGGTAGCCGGAGGCCATCACGTGTCCTCCAGCGCACGGAGCGTTTCCCGCGGCGGTAGCTGGGAAGAGAGGTCCTCTCCTTCTAACGTCCCGCAGCCCCATTTGCTAGAAGGAGGTTACGGCGTCCCATTCCCATTCTCCCAGACCATGACTTGAACCAGGGCCTGACGCTAGAGGTCGCCGCCGTCAATTGCCTCTACGAGAACACTGCTCCGCCCAAGTGGGGCAGACTTCCAAGGTGCGCTCTACCGTGTCCTCCGGCGTTCCCTCCCGCCTGATCTGGTGCAAGTATCTCACGAAACGTGCCTGGTGAGGATCTGCGTCAGACGGAAGGTGAGGGTGCCGTGGTGCCGCTCCAGCCACTCCATAAAGACGGGACTTATTGCCACTATCGTGGCGTGCCCTGCACGGGGTTCCGACTGTCCCTCTCTTCATGTCGTCATGATATTGCATCGGAGCAGGTCTGTCCGCTGAGCGGCGATTTGCCGTGGCAGCGGAGTTATCCCCCGGAGTTTGGTACCTAGACTCACATAATCAGTAAACATGCCCAATATGAAGGCCGAATCAAATCAAATCATTTATTTTACTTAGACCAATCCCAGGCTCTTATGAAATGTAAAAGAGTCGGTTAGTCGGAAAAATTGAAGCTAGTTAGTTTTTTCAAAACGTAAGTTGGTCTCTATGTATGGAGAAAAACAAGAAACATTATAAACACTTTTAACAAAATCATGAGGTTTTACAAAATCAATGTATGCTAGTCGTCGAATTGTTTGAAACCTCAAAAAAGCTGTTGAAGAAAGATTTTTAGCAACATCGGTATCCTAAACTATTATTGTGGTCGTTTTTTTGTACCTATAGCTTATGCAGCTGTATTTTACTTTATACGGAACGACTGCCGTAATCTAGTTATAATAATATAATAATAATAATAAGCCTTTTTATTCTGAACAGGAACTAATTACGTAATTGGATATATTAGTTTTTTATTTTTATAAAATGTCGTCGATGTGTAGTTCAGCGTGCCTCCTGGCATAGGCCTCCTCTAACATTTTCCACTGGGTTCTGTCTCGTGCTACTCGTCTCCATTGGTGACATTGGTGTCCCGCCGTGAGACTCAGGTCGTCTTCCCATCTAGTTAGTTGGCGCCCTCTTTTTCTTTTTCCGTCTCTGGGGTACCAATCGGACACAGTTGCTCTCCATTTGTTTTGAGGATCTCCATTTTTGTTGGTCTATACGAGTGACTATGTTTGCTACTTTTGTTTTTTCTCTAATTATGCTACTTCGTACTTTGTCCTGTTTCTTTATTCCTGTCATGCTTCTCTCCATAGCTCTTTGACATCGTTACAGCTTCTCTCTGTGGGGTTTGGTGAGTGACCATGTTTCACAACCGTAGGTGATGACTGGCAGAATACAGGTGTTGAAGGTTTTCCTTTTTGTTGACATGCTTAGCTCCTTGGATTTCATAATTTCCAATTTTTGAAGTTCGGAAGCTCGGATCGGCGCGTGCAAGGTGTCAAAAGACGCGGCTCGGCGCGGGCTATCGAACTGCGCAGAAAACCGAAAAGCGCTACGAAGAAAGGGACCTACTTCTAGTACTTCTTCCATCCATTTGCTATTCGTCGGTTAATTTCCTTTGTGGTTTGGTCACTGTGTGTATTCTTGAACGTATTCAAGTGGTTGATTATCGATATTTATAGTTTGGCCGTAATCTAGTTACTAAAACATAAAACTAAACAGGACCAAAGGGACTAAATATGATTTTCGTGGCTTGAGGTGAAGCGAAAGTACCATCCATGACTTCGACAAACTACAATTAAAACACTCGACTTGAAACTTGTATGTAGCAAGCTGAATCTAACTATATTTCATTTTTTGAATGAAATTGTTAAAATTTCGTTCTCTATAACAGGTAGTTTGAAAGGCCTTCCGGTTTTGCAGTGGTTCAAAATTCATCGTAACCTCTTAATTGGGTCGACTATCACCATAAACTATCGCACACGCTTCGCTCGCCAATATAATGAAGCCTTGCTTCACGTTTGAAGTCGGTTGAGTGATTCGATATAATTGTATCGATAATCGGTAATAGCTAGTCTGTGGTCTGGCGCCGTTGCCATTATTGTCGCGATGTTTTCAGTTGCGCAAACGGCTCACAATAATAAACTGAAATCAATTGATGATTTAATAATATTCATATTCGTTTCATATTGCTTATAAAACATTTTGAAGCACTGGTACATAATTATGTGAACTCAGTTTTGGACTGATTACTACTCAAGTGTTCGGGGCACTAAGCACTCCACAGTCGTATTAGTTACGGTTCAAATACAGGGCTTTCAGAAAAATATACGTAGGTAATGTAGGTAGTCAGTTAATTTACTACATACTGTTAATCAATAACTTTTTAGTAATTGATTAAACTTTCAGCAAAATTTTCAATTTTTATAGTAAGTACTCGAAGACTTGATCGTGATGGCCCAGTGGATAAGGCGCCCGCCTCTCGTGTAAGAGGTTGTGGGTTCGAATCCGGGCAAGTACCAATGTGACTTTTTCAATTCATATGTACTTTCTAAAGTTTATCTTAGACATCACTGACATCCCGTGCCTCGGAAAGCACGTAAAGCCGTTGGTCCCGGTTGTCATTCGTAGAACTTTGACAGTCGTTCCTGGTTAGCCAGAAACTATGACCAGTCTAACCAAGAGGTATCGTGTCGCCCAGTTACTGGGTTGTGGAGGTCAGGTAGGCAGTCGCTCCACGTAAAACACCGGTATCCAGCTGAATCCGGTTAGGCTGGCAGCCGACCCCAACACGATTGGGAAAAGGCTAGGGAGATGATGATGACTCGAAGACTTGAAAATTGATAAATCTTGTTTTTTAACCGACTTGAAAAAAAAGGAGGAGGTTTCTCAATTCGACCGTATATATGCATTTTTTTTGGTTCGTTCGCAGATAACTTCGTCGTTCTTAAACAGATTTCGATAATTCTTTTTTTTGTTTGATAAGTCATGATTCAGAGGTGTTCCCATATAAATTTTATGGCGATCGGTTTAGTGCTTCTCGAAAAATTCACCAAGAACAAAAAAAAATGACGAAATATACATTGCCGATATGTGGGTTACTACAAGTTTCTTTTTTCGTTTTATATTACTTTTAAAGGTACTACGTAATACACAGTCAGACATTTAGGGTCTCGACACTAAAAAGTAAAAAACTTTTTCCAAAAAAATAAAAACTGCCTTCAAAAACTAAAAACACAAAAATAACCAAAATTTTCGGAAGTTGGCGGCTTCTCTTCTGCCAATTAATTTGTTTTGTAGATTCCGATTTTTTTGTTATTTTAATGATTTTCGTTTTTGAAGGCGGTTATTATTTTTTTGGAATAAGTTTTTTTTTTAACTTTTGCTTCAAACACGAAAGGGTATAAATCGCGACAGCCGGCTGTTGCGGTATTTGACTGAGTCCCACCCGCATAAGGCTTTTATGCGAGTCATTCTGGGGTACCTGCAAACTTAGTAGGCTTTGAAAGTCATTAAAACAGAGTTACTATTTGGATATGGAGTAGAATATTTTCAGTAAAAACCGATGTCACTATTCAGCGTTAGTCACTTCGTGGTGTGTGGAAGTTAGCCAACGCGACATCAAAGCTTTTGCCACCTCATAAATAAACACTACCTGTTGTACTACATGCTCAAAACTAAGTAAATATAATTTTATGTTCTATTTTGACAAAACAACACTTGAAAATATCTTCGACTATGCTAAAAAAATACTTATATTTTGGAAACATGTCCGTTATATCGTTATTAGTTGGTATTGATACCTTTTACCGTAATTAATATAAGGTACAAACATCAAATTATTATCTTACACTGTTGCTAGGTAAATAAATAGTTACTTCATAAGATTTATAATGTATTCCGTTTAACTCGGTTCGTTAGAGCGCATTAGGACTGCCAACGCGGAAGGCCTGCGTGTTACATCTACGACGACGCACTTCATAAGCTCCCTTAAAATATTGATATTTCGAATATCAAAGGTATTAATTTAGACAGGCGGGCGCTTGGCTCTGCTCTCGCCGCCGCCGCTGCAGGAGCATACCGCGATGGACCATTGCAAGCGGTGCGTCTCTTCCGTGTCGGTAAATAGACGTGCGCGTCGTTTCTTAATTGCGAGCTGGGGCCGATGCTTTATAAGCTCCATAACGTCCGTCGACGTGCGTCTCGACTGCGAAATGTTTGCTTTAATTATTATTGGAATGGAGGGTAATTCTCTGTGGTTTTGTTCGGCTAGACTTGGCGATGTTCCGAAACGGGTAGCGATGCAAATTGCCTTGGCTAACGCCCAACGCGGCGCTATCAGGCCCAGTAGCTTCACCGCGTCACACCTTCCTCCTGACTCTTGACCTGAACAACGTACCTGCTTAGGCCATGCCACGACTTCACCCTTGTTCTCTTATTTTTACGAGGTCTGATTTTCTCTTAGTCAAAGTATTTTAACATTTATGTTTTATTCCGTGATTACCTTGAATTGCTGTCTATGAAAAGTGCCTCTGTAACAACATATTTGAAATATAGGTATTTCCTTAATTTTAATAGGTATGGTATATTATCTATACAATGTGTAACTGAATTAATGCACTTTGAGAAAATAGTTTGTTCAGAATCGTTTACTGAATCGATTTTTGTTATTTTTAATATAGGTTTCATCCCAAATATAATTAAAACTACGTAAACTGCTGTCACACTTCCGTTGTACAGTCAAAACAAACTAAAATGGATGAAATACCTACTACGCTAGACCCTTAAGCAAGTGCGACTGTGTGCATGCGTAGATTTGTCTGTCATGTGACTATAATTTTCTCCCACAATCTGCACAACTAATTAAAAAAAAAAACAGTGTTTTAAACATAATAATAAAAATTCAGTGTATGTATTATGATTATAACATAATATTCTAATTGGGGTGTCTGGTGGTGTGCGTTTATTCCGGGACATGTTGTATAATTATATACATCGGCTTAGTAAGCGATTCGACCGGTGGTTTGACATTATTCTTAGAGTTGGGGATTCCAAATAATAATCTAATTCGGAAAGGGGAAAAATATGGGATGGACGCTTATTTCAAATGCCGTAAGGGCAGAGCCTGTTAGAAAGAGTTTTATGAGATGTTTCGGACGATGCTTTTAAAGCGAATTTTGTACGATCAGAATGTAAAAGCTAAGGTAGGATTGATAAGACAAAGTTTAACATGCTTGTTATCCTGTCATTGCATACCTACAGATTCCCTACCTATCTTGTCCGATTTGTGATCTCTGCAAGCTGGGCATGACGGGCTATCAGCTAGTCACAATCATCTCAGCTTACCTGCCCTCTCCCAATCTCCGACTTTTTTCAGAAAATAATACCATCTTGACCTGAGCGACTCCGTCATGGCATTGACGTACCTACTTCAATGCCATGGCATGGCTAGCTGACAGACCCAGACCTCACCAAGAGGATCCATAGGGACGCAAACAAAAAGCCTATTAAACCTTCGAACACACGTGATTCGAGACACAATAGAAAGATAATAGCAGTGCGACAGCCGGCTGTTGCTTGATCGTTGGAAGATAAACTTAATCTTTTCAATTCTACGTGAGATATTATTTATATATTTATTTCTGACCGTTCAAAATTTGCTAAAAAACATCGTCCAAACGAAACAGCCCTCAAAAATATTAATAATAATGAAATTTCAGTTTCGACCGAATAGGACCAATCTCAGCAGCCGATACGCCTATTGAGCCTATTTTTAACAGTTCCCATGATTTACCATGTAGGTTTACAGATACTTATTCAAGTCCCTACCTATAAATGCCGACGGGCAAATTGACCAGTCCTCAACCAATATTTCCTTTTAAATGTCGTCCTTTGAATGCTTAATAAGAGAAAGGCCTTGTGCTGAATACAAAGATGAAAATAGTAGTGTCCATCGAAAAAAAGTACCTACATCCAAAGTTCATTCAACTGTCTGAACCTGTGTTCTTGTTATCGGGTTCTTAAAATATACATAAATTATCAAATATACGAATCATTAAAAATGTCTAACTTATTACTTATTAGCTACCTAGTAGGTATGTATCTTCTCATAAATTGAAATCGAAGCTTATTTACGAAATGAGTAGATCTATTTAGGTACTACAATTTAAACCTAACTAAATAAATTGTGATAACTACTTGTCAATAGTTCTATCCTTTCTCATCAAGGAATGGAAACATACCATTGAGTTTATCAGTACCCTACTTGTTATCCTGCAGAAGTCGTAAACGTCAACTGAGGCACACATGACACAACTATAACAAAATTCTCTTTAATTTGCCACATTTTTATTAGTAGGGATGACTTAGACATTTTTAACAATAACCTTATTAACCCAAATCGTAAATATAGTATGTACGTTTATACCTACCTATTTATAAACATAAGCAACAATAATGGGATATTTAAGTACATGTTTTATCCGCGCAACGTACCTACAAGCGTGATACATTATCTCATGTATAATTAATAATAAAATGTATACATAGTCATGGCGAAAGGAATAACCTTTTAGACGTCTTTGGCAAGGCCGTTGTTGTCTGCGTAAACAAGCCTAGCGGGTTCGGCGCTCGATAATTAAATTATTTGAGATTTGTATGTGTAAAATAGGTTTTTGTTAAATGTCAGTTTTGTCCCAGGTTTTTCTTGATTGCATGAACGTTCAAAGTTTATGTCGCGCATAATAATTAAGTACTAATGAATTAATTAATAACATCTATTTATGTGTCATGCAATAGATAAAGTTCGAAATGTTTAACCGACGTACAGTACAGGAAAATTAACTAACCAGGTATGTAATTAGATAAAGCTTCACGATCGTTTCCGAGAAGAGCATGGTGGAGTAGTTACATGCGCAAGCCAACAAGTGGACTTATCGCAGTGGTGTATTCACAGCGATAACATTAAAATACAGCTCACTATCGCCTTCTAAGAAGTCGCCCGTCGCGTTACGTCGCGTCGTCGTCGCGTCGCGGTCGCCGGCGGGGCTGCGCCGCCCGCGCACCGATCCACCGCACCAAGCGACGCGCGCGACAGGTAGATCTAACGGCACTCACCTGAGAATACAATTTTCATTTTAGAACAAAGTATTATATGCCGCTAATATAGTACTTTCTCTTGTCATTAAAACTAGCATTGATTAACATAGTGAAACTATTCTCGGACATGGATTACAAAACTTAATTTGTCAAATTGCTTTTATTTTCTAAGTTACGTTAATATACTTACATAATTAGTTAAACATAAGTCATAAGTATTTAATTTCTTGCATTAAATCTAACGTTTATTTAAAAAAGTTATGGGAGTATGATATGATGATATGCATGGTCTTTTAAATATCACTAAGCATCTTATTTGCACTTGTAGATTTAACTATTTAACGTACTAAGTATACTGATTTTAGCCATACTGGCTAGTATGTGGCCTAAAATCGGTTGGAATACGTTTACGTTAAATAGCAGGGTTTATTTTAAATAAAATAGAAAAGTAGGTGGAGGCCGTCGAGCTACCTGCTACATGAATTCTAATGTAACGTAGCGTTGTTAACGGTTAATTAAATAATGATGATCAATGGTATGATGTCATCTTTTCGTGTGACATTATTAAAATCAGAACTTACGATGTTATCAACCTAATGATCTTATCTCTTACAAAACATGTTACATTTACAGATGTCTATGTGACAATGTTACTTCCATGTGTGTACATCGGTAGCGTTAAGAATCGTGCTGTAGAATGCTTCTTTAGCAATATGGACCCTATGATTGCGTCACAGAGCTGGTTATTCCTTGTAGCATAATAGCAACAAGGTACTCACTCAGTTTCCACGCTCTGATTACTGGATGTTGGCTCTAGACAGCGTCTTTATCGGCACCGATCAGAAACTGAGCTCAACGGGAGTGTTTTGAGAAATCGATCCAGCGCTAGTGCTAAATTCTGGTAACAGTGCATCTAATTAAACTTATTATGCACTGTAGGTATAAGGAACTTAACGTATCGTTAATTAAGTAGGTGCCTCTTTGTCATAATCATTATTCATGACTTTCCAGTTAATAGAAATGACCACGTGATTATTAGTTTTAAAATAACCTTTTATGTAGCAAGCAACCCAGTCGTTTCTTTTATGTCATTAAAGGTATTGTTGACTTTCTAATAGCTAGACAGAATAGCACAAATCCCATTTTTTCTTTACCCTTTTACTTATGTTTAACAAGTGGTTTACCTATAGCATTCTCGATTCTTGAGTAAGTGGGTAATAATTCTCTAAGGATGACGTCACCGTAACTTTAATCTCTTCTAATTCTTAAGGGTTTCCTTCCTAGTTCAACAGATTTAGAATAGTAATATGCTTTACATACACCGTACGGGTTAACCGTCGACCGCCGTAATTCCTTCAAGGGCAGATCTTTGTTCATGTTGCGCTGCATTATCAAGCGTTGTAGACACAGTTGGCTCTCATCGTCTTGTGTCATCAGTATTAATGTTCTTCCAATAATACTTGCCGTGGTCAACAAAGCTGCCTGTTGCAATAAATGAGACAGGGGGTATTCATGAGACCACACCGGGCGGGGCATCGGCCTGTTGTGTGGAAAGTTCTGTCTTGACTGACCTATCAAAGCATTTTTGTTTCCAATGCTGATAATAATGCAGGTACGAACATTAAATTGATAGTAAATTAAACGCAAATGCATCAATCCAATTGTGCATATCATGTTTTCATTAGCATTTTCGCTATTGCCAGTTACACATTTGGTGAAGTAAATAGAACTATTGATGTAGGGATTACTTAGACGACTTTAAAAAATTGATACTTTTTCATGATATTGTTTAATAAAATTAAGCACATAGTTTACGGAACTTGTCTTATCGTTGTTATTGGGGGCGCAACTTTTTTCTCTTGCTATCTCTTCTAATAGCTATCATGTTATCATACACTCCTTTTTTACCTGATTCGTCTAATGTAGTGTAATGTAGATTCGTGTAATGGAATCTAATTTCTGGTTTCATTTAAAAGGTTTGGTTAAGTTTAACCTGATGATAGGTACTTAACTTACCCATAGTTGAGACACAGAAACAATTCGAAATGAATTTCTGTTGTACCAAACAATGACACTTTTAACAAACATTAGCTCATCACATCTTATGTCCTGTAACATTGTGAGAGAGCGGAGAGTATCGCCATGGTTAATTGTAAGATCAAAAGGGGTCAAGTGTGTATATTGACAAGCGCCTTAGGGCCAACGTCATGCCCAAGAAGGCCCGACCCGTCACGTCAGCGTTTTATTATAAAGAATAAATTCGCTAATAGCGTTTTAAATAATGATTACCTAGTAATTACTGAGGTACTGTAAAAAGTTTGGTATACCCGTGTATGCGACGGACTTGAATTCTCATTCGACATTAAAATATACTACAATGTTACTAATAAAACCTTTAGGTTAAGTATGACTAAGTAGGTACTCCATGCTATTTTCTTTTTACCTAGTGTGATGTGAGTGTCACACTATAATAGGAAAATAATAGAAACCGCTTCTTTTAATACCATATTTTAGTACCTGCCTACCTTCATACATATGTATTTAATTATTATCAATATTACTCATTGTAGCATGTGTGATGGTGCAGTGTTTTCCTTATAAAATTCTCAGGTCGGGGTGATTTCTAAGAAGCTAAGTATGCATATATGGCTTAAGTACTTGTACTTAAACATAGGGATATAACTATATAATCTTAATTAGCAATAGGTATCGAGTCCTATCAAATTTTCTTCTTGGCTAAATCACTATTAACGCTCTTTTATCTCACGTGCCGCCCCACTTCAATTTATTTTCTTTGTTTTAATTTTATTCTTTTAAATTGATGGTTAGACGAAAACAACTAAAGAAAATGTTTAGTCCGAAAATTCGAAGCGTTAGCTATTTACATGCAAGGGCTTCAACATGGTGTGGCACGCTACGTGTCACAAGTCACAACACATTTCGTAGAGTTGTTGACGGCACGTTCGGGATTTAGGGCTGGAGATGATTTAATATTTATGATAGGAGTCAATGTCTCCAATTCCCATTGTAGCAGGTTTGTTGTTCTCCTCCTATTACTCATACGATGTCGCAGCGCGGTACGACTCAGTAAAGTACTGGCCGTTTGCTACCGTATGCGCCTTTATTGAATACTGATAAGTTTACTCATACTACACCGTGAGTTATTGTTTTCATATGGCAATACTTTGACCAAGGCCGAGTTCGTTATACGTGTATATTGGACTGATTTGGTTATGCTCCTAACGTTATATGAGGTAGGTAGTTACTTTTGATTAGGATTTATTTTTAGGGCTATACCATGGATTGCCTGTTGTATTGTTACCCCATATATTTGCACAATATAGTTGCTCTGTGTACATTATTCAATTTGGTGGATATTGTATAAAGCTAATATAAAAAATTGCTTCGTTGTAATATTTTATACCAATATATAAAAATATTTTTGGTAAATAACTCTGGGTTCTTTGTGTCAAAAAGGCATTGTTTTTTTTTTGTCGAAATGTTTTTAGAATGCCTGGTCTTGCCCCTTAGCAGAACAAAGACCTCTCTTGCATAATTATGTAAAGCTCATCGCTAACACGAACCAAGTCTTTCTATAGGAGCTAAGATCATACCGCCACTCTAGTCTTCGTCTGCTGTGGTAGCATTCACACTATTTATCAAACTTCCAACCATTTCCAACCTTTCATTCAACCATTCATTGATCTTAAGGGATTTTGCCATCAACCTAGATGGGCGCACTCCACTATAGTGGTGTTGGGGCATGTGATGAACGTATTTAGTGCTGGTCGTTACTCCTGGTAGCAAACGGGTCTGTCGGTTTCTGTCGATAAGAGTCCAATGCAACCCTCGGTTTTATTACGAAAGAAAAGGCACATAGGCAGTTTGCTTTGTGGGTAACTTAGCAGACGTTAAGTACTAGCCTTTTCTTAGTATTGTTACACTAACTACTTACATAACGGATGAACCTAACAAATCAATTCAACTACCAATGCTGGTTCTGCGCTGTCCTTATCAAAAGTGGTATATAAAACCTTTGAAAAGACATTTGTAGATTTTGTTAGTCAAAGACTACCTATTGAATTGCGACTCCTCAATGAAAAACAGTAGATTTGCCAAAAAAACTAAAAACCAGGATTTCAGTTCCAGTGTTCTGAAAAAAAAAACTCTCGATACGGAGAAACCAGGCGTATGCCAAGATGTATGTTAAAATTTCAGTGCTTGGATGGTATTATAGGTGCGTGTTGCGCAGAGAGCACGGACGGCGGCGGCGCCTCGTACCCGTCGTGTTTACGTCTAATTTAGGCGCGAGCGCCGCGACGTCGCCCCCGCGCCTCCCGCGCGCTGTCCATTGAACACGCCGGTACGCGCGCGGTTATTTCGGCATGCCGAACGCGGCACTGCGACGCCACGAAATATCCTCACACCGCTACTTTCTTGTGGTGTCGATGTAGGTTACAGAATAATATTGATTTATCTGCTTTAAATGTTTCGTTACCTTGGTCTCATCGGAGGATTTTGTTTCAAAATTAATTTAAATAATGTTTTTCCTCTTCGCTAACAGTAGTAATGAAACGAAATTATTCACCATTTGAAAAAGATGCAAATCATTTTTCAGGTTCAGTCAGAACTTTAACTCCCATTTGAAAAAGGACAAGAGTTAAGTGTGGACTAGTTAGGCATTGTTTGTAGTTAGAGTGAAAGAGTGTAGATAAAAGCTTTCCCAATATTTGTAAAAATGATTAGATTTACAAACTCGTAAATTGTAATGTTCTTATTTTAATATGTAAACAATTCATCACGAGCTTCGAATGGTGAAGGAAAATATTGCGGGGAAACCCACACACTCATAAGAACTCGGAATCGTGTTGTTGTCGTTGTTCGCAATGTCCTAAAAACAGTGGCAGTAGCAGTCATCTGGCACGAGGTGCAAAATGATGATGACTAAGGTCGGTGTGATACGGATAAGCACTGAGACCTAGAAACAAGAATTTTCGTTTTCGGGCATCGATTTGGGTATGATGATTAAAATGAGAATTTAAATTTTGGAGTTTTACTGTGAACACCAAATACTGCATGCAATGCCAATTCATGCAATAAAACCTCAAAGCGATTCCTACAAATCGAATGAACGAACATTCATTTATTATAAACACCAAGAGCGTACAAAGAAAGGCGGGCATCTAAAATCTTATTTAAAATTAAATTTAGTTTCAAGTGGCTGGATCGCCGTTTTTCACCTCGAAGAGTTAACGAGCCCATGTCCTGTGATGTTACCGCGGCTAGCCTTGGAGGCTGCGGTGCGATCCGACTTCTCGGAATCGCTTCGAGCCCTCCCCGACACCCCTCACCCCTCGTAATCGCCTTTCCTGTCAGGACACGCTTAGTTGTTTATGGTACCTGAAAGGGCAGCCCGTCTCAATACATATCGATACCCGTCGAAAGGTTGTATTTTTCTTGATTTATTATGTTTTGGATTTGTTACGTTGACGCTTACCTATTTGTTTGTTAGGCTTTTGTTCAGGTAATGTTTATGTAAAATAGTCACCTGAAAAGGGAACCTTGGCAAAGGAATACACCTTAGTACCAAGGTAGCCATGATGGGAATATTTTGTGAGACGTCTTCAATCATCTTGGTTTAATGTAAATTTGGCCTTCTTGGAAATTATTTATTAATTTACATTACCGACGGATAATATTTCTACAGGGTATCTCAGGACATAGAAAATTGCAAAACTTACCTATATACCTAATCTAATTATTTAGATATTATTGAGCTTACTCTCATAATAATTTATTTAACTGAAACGATTCGATGGTATTAAATAAGTAGAATTGGTAGTGGTACTGATTTACCAAAACTATAACAAAATTAGAACATGCTTGAGTATAAAATGTTTTAAAAATATTATCGATAGTATTTGCGTCGTCACTAGCCACTGTCAGTTCAACTTTTTATTTTCTTTTTGTACACCTGAGTTGTTAGTAACAAAGGCATTGATTTTTTCTGTGGACTCCGCCCTGGCCTTTGAATGCCTCGCCGCGTTTCTCGGAACCAAACGTCGGCGCCGATCATTCAGTAATCTTCGATAGTCGATAGCACTCTGTGGTGGACCATGCTGCTCTACATTCGAACTAGTCAAAGTCATATACTAAAAAAAAGTAATACTGTATTATAGAGGCCGCCCATTGGGCAGATTTACAGTCAGTAGGTTAATTGAAATTAGCCGAAATAAAAGTTTGTAGGTTTAGCTTTTCACAGAAAATAAACTTGTAGGCATTTCCTCGGAATATGATATGATAAAAATAAATACGCGTTCTTATACCGATTTGGTTTAAGAAGAAGTTTTAAAAACTTATCCCAAAAAAATTACTAGTGAGCTATTACATCAGGTAAAAATAATAAGGCCTACATTGCGACACTTGAATTTAATCTGATATGAAATGGCCATCATAACATAGATTTATTTTACTGCAAATATTACATCGATAACTACGTGGCATATATAGAAAGAATGGAGCTAGCAAAAATGTAAGAAAGCTTTCACATGTTTATTTATTATACATATATAATTACCTTCGCAGATGATTGACGGATGTTGCTATTCTTCCTCTTTACTAATTTGATAATATTCCTTGCCTAAGGCCTACCGCCTACTCTAAATGATACAGACAGTTGTTTAGTGTGAGCATCTAGTGCCAATTAATCCTAATAATGTAATGAAAGATTGTCGTTGGTATTTAGATTATGTAGATAGCAAACCTAACTTTATACCAAAGTTCGCGGCGCCACAGGGATTCATTCATTCGCAGTGTTAACTAATAACTAACGCAACTCAATAAAACGACCTTGATTTGTCAAACAATCGAATCTGGGACGAATGTTATGTAAATCAGTACTTAGTACAGTGACATTTTATATCTCGGGGGCGAGGTGTCTGCGTTCCCTTCTCTCCTTTGGCATTTCGCAATAGGGTATTACACTGTATAAGAGAAATAATCTAAAAATATATTATTGAGATAGCTTATGCAAAAAGCAGCCGAACAGTGTTAGTTTTAGTTCATAAAACTAGAAAATATTTTTTTAAATTCAATTCAAAGTTTTCAGTTTTTTTTATCTGTTCTTGAACACACCGAAATACAGACCACAGACAGTGACAGCCGTCGACTATCAACAGTGTCAACTAGACGTCACTATTTGTTTTATTTATAACCTCCTAATACGATCTTTATTATAAAAATATACTTTTTCATGGAAGTTATTGTGAAAGATATTTTAGATGGCTAAAGCACATAGGTACTTACATCAAAGTGGTATTTACTAAAGTACAAACGAATTTTTTATGGTGTAATAGTTGGAATACTCTTCCCACAACTTTTAACTAAGTTTTTCTTAAATTTGAATCAGTTAACACTAGAATTCACAATTATTCCGATGTTTCACACTTGTGTTCTTGCATTCCGGAACGCACACCAACGGTAAGTCGAACAGTAACTAATTTTTTAGATAAAAACAATAATAATGATGTAAAATATCACAGCGCATTGTTTATTTACTGACGTGAGGACGTCATATCGCCAAAGCAAAACCACGCCCATGGCGTTTTCCGTTTTTGGCAATTTCCGCGCGAAACTTGAAAATACAATTTTTAAAAGCGTTTTTAGGGTACTTAGCGTTTAAATAAAAATTTAGGATTTTTTTTAGTGGTTTCTTAGTACTGTAGGAGTTATTTGAACAACTTTAAAAAAAAGAGTGTAATACCCTATTCAAGCATGCGCTTTGTTGCGAATGTTCGGTTGTCCTACATTTTAGCATTAAATCTTACCACTAAGTATAAGTAACGTTCTTAGCAAGTTTTTGAACTCTTAGTAGAACCCAAATCTCGTTATGAATTATCAATAAAAAACTTTTCGTCCTTTGTACGACTACTAGCTGTGTTGTTAAATGTCAGTATTTTAAAACTTGTAAAGCAATATTAAAACTGGTCATGTAAATCTAATCGGACAACTTTACGGAAATTATCATCTTTTGGTCCGCTAGATGTATCAGGGTTGGATATTACAAGATTTTACAAATTGAAAGAACTTGTGGTAAAGAGTTTTATTATACTTAACTCTAATACCAATTTGCTTTTTCGTTTAATTTTATTATCTGCGACTGTAAATCAGCCTCTAAACAAATGAAAATCATCTACCTGTGGTTTTGTTTAATCCTTTGGCATCAATGACGAGCTGTAGCGCAGAAGGGTTCAAGGACCGCTAAGTCATTTAGTAGCCACTAGCCAGGTACAAGCTACTTGCCCCGAGGCGGGCGGCCGCCGCCGTGCCGATACACTCGCTCAGCTCTGGTTGCGTGTGAGAAACTGTCTTTCGTCCTGTCGCCAACGACATCTAAAGCATCATAATGGGACCAGAATATTTTTTTGCAAAATCGTGTTATTCGATTTAATTTTAATTTAGTTACCTATCTATATGTAAATTATCCATCAAACTACTTTCGGAGAATAATTTAAAACATTTGTCTTGGGCCTACAAAATAAATTAGAGCTCACACGCTTTTGAAGATCAAGTGTCATGGATGCACTAAGAATAATTACTTACCTACTGCCTATTAGGAAGTGCAACAACTTTGGAATGTTGGTCGTCGATAATGATAATAACTTTATGGTAAGGCATGGCAATGTGCCGTCTTCAGCAAAAAATGCAGTAATACGAATCACATCTCGGGCCGATTGATGAGGTAATACGACGATGGTATGATGGACGGGAATGATGAGCCGCGAGTGAGACGCTGCACCGGTCTGAGGGAGTAAACGGGATGCAGATACAAACACACTCGGGTCCAAAGTCCGCGACCGGCGACCGCCAAGCGGTGCAAGACAGTAGCCTCGAAGCTGCATCGTCGCAAGCTAGACTGAGCCGAGGCCCAACAATAAATCTATGCATAGGTATTGAACATCAAAACAAAATGTCCCTACTCCAACAAAATGCTTGAAATCTTAAAAAGAGTTCGTTATAAGAGATTACAAAGGTGATGACTGCTAAGAAAAACAAAGATCTAATGATTTTAAAATATCAAACTTTCATGTTTTAATGTCACTGGTTTTATGCTGAAAACCCTCCGCTGGCGCGAAATAAGTATTAGCTAGTGTAAAAGGGTGTCCTGTCCAGTGTGTTAACTGTTCAGTTCCTGCCTACATCCAGTTCCGGTGCAGCAGCAGCGAGCGAATGTCGACCGCGACCATTAAAACTTCCTGTGCGTCCAGTGAATGGGCGCACTATCCGCGACCTGGCTCGTTCGCCATATGAATGGGTAGTGCGTACTGCACAATGAATTATTCGTGCCAGACTGGCTTCCGTTGGCGCCGGACACATGCTCCGTGTGCTGCCTTTTTCGCTGATTAACGTCTAATTATAGGGTACAGCTCTCCACCACATGACTCCTAGTGACTCAGTCCGACTTAATAACTGCACAATGCCGTTCGGGACTTATTAGTAGCTGTGCTGAGTTTAGGAGCGTTGTGAATTTAGCTCAGTAGGTGTAAGATCATGACTTCGCAGTGGATTATACGCATTATACCTATTACAAACGACTGATACGCAAGTGTGGGAGAGTACTTACTTACTGTCGCTGATTGTGTCATGTTGATTACGAAACTGTAGGTATAGGTACTTAGCTAGCTCATTATATTTTTGATGTTTTTATCAATTGTGCATTTGTGCCTTGTTGCTAACACAATAGGATGTAGGTACTTACCTATGGTAATAACTCTGTTTTGGTATTGAACTGACCGAATGTGGAATAACGATAAAAGGAACGGTAACGAGAGCAGCACATTTGTTGTATCTATTTGGATGGCTTCCAAATCAACAGCTTTTCGTATTGTGTGTTTATAATTACATATAACTATTAGGTGCAGGTGTAATCAATTACACTTGCATCTAATAGTTATATATGCATCATATTTACTCAAATTATCAATTTTCACGTAATTAAAAAGCTCGGTAGTCACGCCACGGATAGGTAATGTGTTTTTTTCGAGCTATTCTGGAACGGCATTAGACGTTTGACGTAGTTTGCTACACAGATTCCCTTTACACGTTTCTGAAAGTGACTTTTATGATCAATTATAAGAAATACATATTTTTTGAGTTTTAGAAAGACCGTTATATTATGTAGAACTCTATCTCCTTTTAATAGTTTGATAACGCTTCCAAGTTGTCCTTTGTATTACCGGATTAACTGAAACCGGTAATAAACTTACTGTAGGCAAGTAATAGGAAACTATCGACTTATTGTTCAATTTCTGGGAATCTTTGGGTCTGTTTTTAAGAAGTCAGAGATAAAGCGTTGTGCCGTCGACCCGGATGCTGTTTCAATGCGACCCCTACCTTACTGACTCAACTCGACTTGAAGCCAGGTCACGACGCTGCTATCCTTGTTACACGCACGAGTATCACGCTGTTCCTCTTAGTTTAAACGTTTGGTAGATACCTACATATTAAATCATCTAATTAGATATATACAATGTATGTGTAAAAAAGTTTGATTCATCCGTAACGAACTTATTTCAATTTGATTTGTTGACTGAGGTAAATTTGATCGATATGGATACAAGAATTAATTTGCTGAAAAGTGCTGAAAACACATATTCCGGTATATTTATTTTTATGCATGGGCGCGCTTGAAGGGATGACACATCTTTTTATGTGCTCACAACACTTTCAGATAAGGAGAACGTTGTATTATCTCTTTACTTTCTAAAGCTAGATGAAAAAAAACACGTTGTTAACCTCTGGCAGCGAGAGGCAGGCCACCGCGCGGCAAGGCCGACTGGTCCGGTTGCCGCCGCGCCCAGCTTGCGCCCGCCGCCGCGCCGCAGCCGTGCGTGAGTGCGTACGCACCGACACATATGTCTATTAGTAAATTTAAACGCATTAGTACATTATTATGTAGATAATAAATCTCGCACCGTTATCAGAATTTGACGAGGTTGATATAATGGCTTTTTAGTATAGCAGCAATAGAAGCCAAACATTTTTTCTATCAAAATAGATATAATATAGCGAACCGTTCAAATTAAGTACAATAGGTAATAAAAAAATCGAACAAATTGCTAATCTTAATAACAAGGAACGCGACGGTGACGGGTCCACTTTTATGCCTCCAAGTAGTTTTAGAGGAAACTATATTAGCGTTTCTTTCACAGTTTTAACTACTGTTATTACAATTCTTCTAAGACACTATGTATTTTTCTAAAATCCTGATATTCTACATTCTGCATGACATGTTTTACCGGTTCTAAGTTTACGATAAGTGGTTTCTTAAGCCAAAAATCCTATTCACTGGTTGCTGAGCGGAGCGCGCGATTCCACTGTGGTGATGTCGTTGGCACCATTGAAATATCTAGCCTTGCCAACCAGAACGTTTGACTAACTAATTCTCAAAACAAACCTTCCCAGAAACAAGATTGGTGTCATCAAAAATAAAAGTTCAAAGAAAGTTGTAACGGGATTGCGATAATTCATTAGATCGCCTAAGGAAAATACGTTAAATACGTTTTGGCTGGAACAGAAGATCCTATAATAAAATCATCGGCCGGAAGTCGATGCGTCACTAGTGCGTTTTCGTCCACTTCTGTTAGTGTGAGTATCATCATGTGCGCTCTACAGTGTAGGTAGTACGGCGTACACGCTGCGGTATAACTGTTGCCGATTGTCAAGTTTTGCGAAAATACAACAGACTTTGTAGGAATAACTACTTATAAGATTTGATTCGAAAACAAAATAAGTAAATTTTAATTTATGTAAATGAACTGTTATGTAGTCATGCTGATTCGTGTGATGTAGTGGTTACACGTTGCTCTAACGCTTGTATAGTGTTACTGATTATCCGTGTGTGCGTTTATTTACGTACGCGAGCGCCGACTCGTCCGAGATTCAAATTTAGAATGCCGTCTCCGCCATGTTGTTCTCAGTGAAAAACCTACGATCCATCGTTTAGGAAGCCGTGGATCTGTCGCACTCACAACCTCAACATGATGAATTCTACCGATTGTTAAAAGAAATAGGTACTAGTATAACCTATTTCCTTTAATCATTACTGGAATTATAAAGCTATAAAAACAATAAAATTGACATGAATCCTCATACTCCAAGAGGGATTGGTTTTCAATGGTGACAAAATTGAAAAATACTCAATGTTATGGAAGGTAATTGTTCTGTTATCTAGAGGCCGTCTGAAAATTCAGTTAACGTAAATAAATGTTTGTTAGTAAAACGTAAGTGTATTCATGTGAATGAATGAGTCACGCTCAGAATTGGTTTGGTTCAGTTATTCGCCAGATTGTTGCGAAGGAACCGCTTAGATCTATTGGAACATGGCTGCCTGTATAAGTACGTTCTTTGTCCCGCTTTGTTCTGAAACCACTATAAATTGTAATTAACGATCAGTGGTACTTAAAGATGTCTCGTTGTTGATAAACATAGGCTATGTAGGTGTTACCCTTTTAATTAAGAGAAACACTGCATAAACAACGAATTATAATGAAACTAAAATTGTATTTTTTCTTGTTATGAGAGTGATAGTTGGATATACACCAACCAACAGATTCGTTAGGTCAAGTTAGGTGTATTTTGCCTCTTTTTGATATTGTAGCAGCACTTAGCATCGCTATCAATTTAAGTACCTACCTATTAGCTGTAGCGAAACTGCTTTCATGTTAATTGCATTACGCACGTGTCACAGCAACAATAACCACATGAATGGCGCAGCTTTATTTACACAGATACTGATCACTGACACTAGAACAATGTTTGCCAACAGTCGCTTTGTTGACGAAACGACACACTTCGGCTAACGGTACACATAGGTATCTACCTAGTACCTACCTACTGTTTATGCTACCATCTACTGAATTACCACTACAAAGAAACCATTTGCATGTCAATAATGTGTCGATATTCCACGATTTCCACATGAGGTGCTGATTGTTGCACTTCGGTCGTTTTCTCAATTTGTAAGAGAAGGATAGCTCTCAGTTATTTATTTATTCAAATCATAGTTAACATTCTCTTGTTCAGGTAGAGTAGCTTGTAACTTCATTCGCATGACAAATAATTATGTTTTGGGTAAATACCTACAGATAGGAGGTAAATAATAATTGAATTTGTTACTGCAATGTTCCAACTAGAAGTGGTTTCCGGGTTTCATTTATTTACAACGATTTGTAAGTAGGTAGGTAAATGGATCTTCCCACATGTCGGTCGAGATTGAAGACAGAGTAGAGGTAGTTAGACTATCAAACCAGTACAGTATACTAACGTTTGCTTCCTGAATATAAAGCAACTAAACAAGACCTACCATTCTTTTGTAAGAATTGGCTATAAAAATGGTGATAATTGCGCATTAGATTAATGCCATTAACTTTAAATTAGGTTTTAAAAAAATGTCTTCAGTGTCTATTACTGACTATTCATAGACAATGCGTTCTCGTCATCGAAATATATATTTTGCACCGGTAACGTCCATGTATTTATTTACATGTTAGGTAAATACTAATGCCTGATTCTATTCTATTTTTTATATAATGGCAAGTAGAGCCGATGTCGACTATTCTGCCAATGTCAAAAGTGATTTGGAAATGCAAGAGTGAAGAGAGAACAATAAAAAAATAAAACCTCAACTAAGTAAAAAAAAAAAAAAAAGTGACTAATGCAGTTGGAGTTAATGTAGACCTTGCTGAGTTAGTACTGGACTGAAACAAACAAAAAATAAAAATACATAAATATTATATTATTGTTAAAACATTAAAAATATATGCCACATCCACATAGAAACAAATCATAATTTTATATTATTGTGGCGGATAAAGGACATCAACGCCACAAATAGATCAGGAGAGGAGTACGTTAGAAGAGAAGGGAAGTTAATCGGGAGAGGGATCTTAAATCTGGGGAGACGACTATATAAGTCCAGAGGAGGGATATTGTTAGAGCACTCAAAAAATATGTGTTCTAAAGTACCCTCCTCTAACCCACACTCGCAGAGAGAGGAGTCGCGAATACGGATTTTTTGCAGAAAAACGGGAGTGCAGCAAAAACCTATACGAATTCTACATATAACCGATAATACACATTTAGACACCTTCTTGTAAGCATAAAACCAAGGCTTTGGCTTTATGGTTGGTTGGACCGCGTAGAAAAAACTGCCCTTCTTCTTACTTGAAGCATTCCATTGCTCCTGCCATGAGAACTGCAGATCCGATTTTGGGAGTGTCAACAGATCGTAACCTAGAAGAGTGTTATGTGTGAGATCAGCCGTTACAGATGCACAGGCATCTTTAGCCAGACCATCAACACATTCATTACCCTTAATGCCACAATGACCAGGTATCCAAACTAGCTGAACATCTCTCCGACTAGTAGCGCAGGAATGTAAACAGTGTTTAATTTTTAAAATGAGAGGGCTGTGTAGCTTGGTTTTAAATGGGTTTTGGACTAAAGCTTGTAAACAGCTAAGAGAGTCTGTAAAAATTACAGCTTTTTCAATATTACTGTGGGACTCTATAAAAAGACAGGCTTCTAGTATGGCCACACATTCACCAGTAAATACAGAAGCTTTCCTAGGACATTTGTACTGAAGGATAATTTTAGAGCTCTGATAATAAACCGCGGCTCCTGTGTGACTAGACTCATTTAATTTAGAAGCATCAGTGAAAAATAATTGAAACCCGTTCCATCGCTCACCCACCACCGCATTGAAAATTGAGTTAGCTGAAGGAGATTTTTTGGTGATACCGATATCAAAAAGAATTTTTGGTCTGAAATTAAGAACTTCATAGGGAAAGTGGAAAAGAGGAAGACTAGGATATTGAGTAATTGGACAATCAAAATTTTGACTAAGTCGAAAGGATTTTAGTACTAGAGGAATTTCTTTATTGTTCCAGTAATTTGAGTTTCTGCATAGGGCATCTAACTGATTTAATTTAGCTATGAGGGGATGAGAAGTTCTAGGGATTAACCTGTACAGAAAACGGGAAGCCAGATACTGCCTTCTCAGGGCCAAGGGAGGTTCAGCACACTCAACCTGCAATGCGTTAATGGGGGAGGACTTCATACAACCACAGATGATCCGAAGACATTTGGACTGAACTCTATCCAGCCCAGCCAAAGCACCTTTGTTGCAGGGTATCAGGTGATATGTCCCATAGTCTAAAACACTGCGAATCAAGGCATTATATACTAATTTCATGGTGTAGGGATGAGCTCCCCACCACACTCCTGCAAGAACTTTTAAAATAGAATAAGTTTTCTCACATTTTTGAATAAGGAAATTGACATGATGTTTACCGGTTAATTTGTTATCTAAAATGACACCTAAAAATTTTACTCTACTGACTATGGGAATAATCTGGTTTGATATGCTCAAGGAAATATCGGGGATCTGCTTTTTACGCGAAAAAATTACTGCCGAACTCTTAGGCGCAGATAACGCTAGCCCATGCTTTAAAAGCCACTGATTCAAAGAATCCAGAGAGAGGCACAAGGATGACGCAGCATCGGCAATGGAGGAATGTATAACATACATAGCTATGTCATCGGCGTATTGTAAGATCTGGCAGTTGTTATTAAGGCAGGACCCAATATCTGCCGTATACAAGTTATACAATAATGGGCTAAGAACAGAGCCTTGTGGAAGACCCTTCCATGTATGCCTACTACTGAAATCCTCTCCCTGGACTCTCAGATGCAATGACCGCGACAACAGCAGACCACATATGCATTGTATCATCTTTGCTGGAAGACTCAGCTGTTGCAGTTTTTGCCTGAGCACCGGAAGAAGTACGCTGTCATATGCAGAGGAAATGTCGAGGAAGGTGGCAACTACGGATTCATTCTTGGAAAAAGCTATGCGTACATCCGTGACTAAAATGCCAACACTATCCATAGTGCTAAGCCCTTTCCTAAACCCAAATTGGGAATTCGGCAGTAAGCATCTCGATTCCACTATCCATTCGAGGCGGTTTTTAATAAGATGCTCTA
This sequence comes from Athetis lepigone, assembly GCA_033675125.1. Taxonomy (NCBI): domain Eukaryota; kingdom Metazoa; phylum Arthropoda; class Insecta; order Lepidoptera; family Noctuidae; genus Athetis; species Athetis lepigone. The sequence goes on from CM066232.1 coordinate 15,983,215, forward strand.
GTATTTTGACTAGGACTGAAGATAGGGCAATTGGCCGAAGGCCGTTCGGGTCATCTGCATGTTTGCCGGGTTTCAATATTGGTATGACAATCTGCAATTTCCACTGATCTGGGACCCAGCCAAAATTAAAGCTAAAATTAATTATATTTAAAAAGTAAATTTTTGCCTTATTACCAGAGTGAGTAATGAAGGAATATGGCACCCCATCTACACCAGGAGCAGTGTCCCGGAGGTTTCTGAGAACCACATTCAACTCATCTATGGTAAAAGGTGCATCATGCGGGTCATCTGATGCGTTATGCAGAGGATCATACAGACATTCAGATAGGAGAGGGACATAGGGTGGTGCTATTTTGTCAAAGAAATGTTCAGCAGTTTCCCTAGTGATGGGTGACAAGATAGACGGGGAACACCCACGTCTAAACCTGTTGATCTGTTTCCACACAACTGACGATGGAGTAGAGGGGGACAGGGAGGAGCAGAATCTAAGCCAACCTGCACGTTTCTTCTTGCGAAGAAGACGTTTGGTTCTGGCATTAGATTGACAATACGCTAAGAGATTTTCCCTGCTCATATTTCCATTGTAGCGTTGTTCTGCTTCATTGCGTTCCCTAATGGCTGTTGTGCATTCTGGGTCCCACCACGGTGGTGACGGAATTTTGTTACGGGCACTGTTTTTTAGCTTGAAGCTGGTATCCGCACTAGATTTGATGGCTGCAAGGAAGCCCTCATAGCAATTTTGGGCATGGCAGTGACCAGGGGCGTCTGATAAATATGAGTTTAAATTTGGGAGGGAATCAATTTTCTCCTCCAATGATGATACAAATTTTGTCCAATCAGGATTGGCCAGGTTATATTTCAGGAGTGGAGGAGAAGTTTTTTCTAAATAATATTTATTAAGGATAGATATAACTATAGGGTAATGGTCGCTGCCATGCGTCAAAGATGTACATTCCCAATAAGTAGATGCAGCAAGTTCACGGGAACAGAATGTAAGGTCCACACAGCTTTTTTGCTGTCCTGGGAGAGATCTACGTGTTGGGCAGCCATTGTTTAAAATACACAGACCCAGATCATCCAACAACTCTACTAGGGATGTGCCAAAGGTATCACAACGCTCTGACCCCCATCTATAGTGATGGCAGTTAAAATCACCCATAACCAAAATTGGTCCAGGGGTGTTACCAAGAATATTCCTCAATGTTACAAAAAAGTCTTGGTGAGGGTGTGCAATATAAATGGAGAACACTGTGATACCTTCGACTTTTCCTGCAACAATATTCATATCACCTGCAAGTGCTGGCAAAGATAAAGGAGCAAGTGGGACCCGATTATTGACGAAGAGAGCCGACCCTCCGTACCCATCGGATCTATCGCATCTAAGGATGTTAAAATGTGGCATACGAAAGCTAAGACTTGGTATGAGCCAAGTCTCAGCTATAGAACAAGCCAGGGGCTTGTACTTATTAAGAAGGAATATGAGGTCGTGCTTTTTATGCCACACGCTCCTCACATTCCACTGTAGGAATATTTGGCGGGACGCCATTTCTAATATCTATTAAAAGAGAGATCAGTTTATCGGCAACGTTGGACGGTATTTGAGGGGAGGAACTGGGGGATGAAGAGATAAGAGTAGGTAAAAGAGTTAACAAAAGTTCTATGATAGAGGTAGTGTTATTAGAGGAAACGCTATTATAATTTAGGGCGCAGCCATTAGGCTGTGAGGGTTGAGGAGAACTTACAATCTCTTGATGAGCAACTTTATCATAAGATGGAGAAAGTGGGGCATGGGTCTTAGGCTTGAGGAATACTGTTTTACGGTATGACTGAGAAGCTGGAGTTTTGGCGGCATTAGCATAACTGCGGGAGGGAGTTGGGATAAGCTTACTAGCTTCAGCAAAAGAGATAACTTTCTCAGCCATAGTGGTCTTAATTGCCTTTTGTCTACCATGCTCAGGGCATGACCTGCTATTTGCAAAGTGATTCCCCGAACAGAGTACACAAAACGCCTCACTCTCAGAAATGTTGCAACCATCACCAGGGTGATCATGGCCACACTTACTGCAGCGAGGTTTAGACCTACACATGTTAGCCACATGCCCAAATCGGCAGCACTTGCGGCATTGAATAGTGGGGTACACATATTGTTCTACCGGCAAAGATGTATAGCAGCAGTATATACGCTTAGGGAGAACCTGTCCATCAAAAGTTATGACACATGTTTCCGTGGGCTTGTATTCAGTAGCACCATCTGTGTGAATTTTTCTACTTAAGCGACGGACCTTAAGGATTTGTCCACACCCTGAGGGCACAGAAAGATATGTCATAACTTCTTCTTCCGAGAAATCCGAGGGAACCCCGGAGACCACACCCATTCGGGTAATGTTGAATGTGGGAATAGACGCATTATACCCATTTTTAAGCAATATACTATTGACTAAGAAAGAATTGGCATCCTGAGGGGATGCAAACTGCACTGAAACACGGTTTCTTCCGACTCTACTAACCCCATCGCGGACTATATTTGCGATATTGTTTTTCATCAGGAATTTGCCGAAATTAACTGGGTGTAAAGTGGTACCTGAGTTTGGTTGACTCTCAACCCGATTAACGTGAACAAGATATGGGGCCTTATCCATGACAGAATACCTTACGCGGCCAATTTGCTGCCTTTGTTGTTTGTTACTGGGAGACAAACCATCATCGGTACTGGGACGTTTTCGGGATGTTTGTAATTGTTGTGATTGGGTGACATCCATCTCTGAAACACTACACACAACATCGGCGAATTGGGACAAGGGATTTGGGGAAAGAGAAGATATGTCGGGGGGATCAGGATCGGGTGGCTTTTTCTTCTCCATTATGACAGAAACTGTTTACAACTAGGACAATCACAATACTAACCTACTAACAGACACAGGGACAACACACTTATAAACAAACAGGTCACAAAAAGTACAACAATCACTCAAAACAACTATAAAATTCCAAACACACGTGCAAACCAATGACACTATGTGGCGAGAAATCGTCCTAATGCCTGATTATTGCTTTAGTGATTAGTTACCGATATGCACTGTCCAGTTAAAGGAAAACAGTGAGCTATAAAGTAGTGTAGAACGTCGCTCGACATTACATATTTTAACCGCACATGAACTTGATTATGTAATCAATCCAGGAATAAATAAAGCCGATTCGATTCGAGGTTACTCGGTTTGCGCCTCGTGTTGTTGTGTATCGCGGCGTATTGTGTGGTGTTGTGTGCAAGTTGAGAAGTGGGAAAATTGCGCACCAGACGAGGATGTACGTCCGACATGACGTGCATCCGGTGCAACCAGAGCATCTTACACTCGCCGCCCGCCTGGCCGCTACACTCGCTGAAGCTGCCCGTGGAGATTCAAGATTCACTGTATTGATCGTAACATCATCCAGATTTAAGTGGTTTCAATTGTAACAATACGGGCCATAATTACCGTTATGACGATACTTCGCCATTTTATTCTAAATAGAGAATATTACAGTTTTACAAAATGATACATAATTCAAATCGTTTAAGTAAATTAGGTAGGTACCTTCGCGAAGGTACTTACATTAGGTAGTTCCCTGCTGGTTTAAATGTACTTATTGACAATTTTAGTTTTTTAAAACTAAAACCTAAACGAAATACTTTTGAGATTACATTTTTAATTGCCATTCGATAATGTTTTCGACCTGTTCCGGATGTAACAGACACATAGATGTATTCCTGTGTGACAAATTCGCAGAACAAAACATACAAACATCCGAATTGAGAACCTCCTCCTTTTTTTAGAAGTCGGTTAAAAATCTATTAAATCTATTTTGAATCTAAAGTCCATTACACCTACTTGATGACAAAGAGTGAAAACAATTTTATGTATTATCACAGCGTATTCCCTGTTATATATCGGCGATTATACATAGGTACTATAATGTATTGGCATCAGGGGGCCTACCACAAGCTCTTATAGCAGTAATACTTTGATCTTACTTTGCCTTTTCGTACCTTGACGTCCTTTAAATAAGCTTGTTAGGCTCTATAAACATTCTTGTTTTCGTAGCGGTTTTGTGACGTCATAGCCAAAACGTTCATTCTATTTCGTACCATTAGCATGTTTTTGACAGCTAGCAGTTTTGTTTTTGATGTCAAATTTGACACTACAAAAAAGTTGCTCGGGCGGAGTGGATACAATATTGTTTTGCTATTAATTATTATTACTGTATTATTATACGATTTTAAGTAACATATAATGTAAGTAAAATTTGTTATAATCCGTAAAGAGTCAAATGAATGGTTAAATTTGGTGATTTTTGTCTTTATTTCTATAATGAATTCTAGATGGCGAATGGTTGTGCAAAATTCCAGTTTTTGGAAGCGTAAGCGAATAACACTCAAACACGAGTCCTCTCACTCTTCACGAAAGAAGCGTCGTTTGCAGCTTCGTAAAGAAGTTGACCCCTTCCCTGTTAAGTGAGACAAAGTTTGTGAAATGCTACAGACTCGCGCAGGAGCCAGTGCATCGTCTGTGTGATGAATTGAGGCCACATAGGACAAGGACAAGACCTAATAAATCTACAGAAACGAAGGTAAATAAATGTACCATAATTAATGTACTTTAAAACAGTGTTTAAGTGCCATAGTAACTACTTTCATGTATATTAAACAAACTATATTCATTTTGAAGGTGATGATTGCATTATCATATTAAGTGACTGGATGTGGATCATACCAGCGTCCTTCAGGCAGCATATGAGGTCTTTTTGTGGCGCAGCAGAAAGCTACAGCCTGTCTAAATCTGCTGGGTTAGGCAGAAGTATATCACATTTCCAGTGAAGAACCAAGATGGAACAGAATTAAAATGAAGTATGTGTTTCTTCATGCAAACTTTGCAATTATTATGGTAACAAAAACAAGTTAGGCCATAGGGTACTTATACTTAATTATAACTAGCTTCTGCCTGCGACTTTGTCCATGTGGAATAGTGCCAGCTCCCGCGGGATGAAAACTATCCTATGTCCTTTATAGGCTTTTATAATATAATATATTTAATTAATTATAATAACTAATTCATGTATTTGTTTACTCAGTAATTTAACCTTTCAACGACCAACCGACAGCCGGCTGTCGGGCCGATATTGTCTTTCTATTGTGTCTGAAATCATGTGTGTTCGAAAGATTAACTTAAAAATATATATATTTTGTGTTTACTTTTTTCAGATTTGCGATGCAAACTGATAATGAGTGTAGATGCAAGTCACAGTGGTGAAACTCTTGACTCTTACATATCGTATACACATCCATTAAGAGCAGATTTGGAAAATGTTAGTTACACAGAAGATACTTGGTTTCTTGGTATGCATCACAAGTTTAATTTACGATAAGGCTTAATAATAAAATAAACAAATATGTAGTAAATGGACAACAAAAATTATTTATTTGTAACAACTATTTACATAAATCATACATGAAACTTTAGTCAACAATATATTTTTTTTTCATCAGATCTCGGATACCCCATGAGGAAAAGCATTGTACAAAAAAGCAACATTGCTCTTCAGCAGAGTGTTGCTACTCGCAACTTTCTTGTTCGGCGTTGTGAGAAAGACGTCATGTAAGATCCTGAAACATAAGAAGACAATTTTGTATGGGGACTCCACTTCCTTTTTATTGCAATGCACATTTCTATATTTAGTAGAAAGTAGTACCTATGTAAATAATAAATACATGTATTTTTGTCAACTATTCTGTTTTGATTCAAACTTCTTTGAGCTATAATTTGTGAGACTTAAAATTCTAATACACTCCTTACTTGTGACTGCTTTAACAACAATAACAATATTTTAAAAATCAGCAAGTGATGTCTTCTTATTGGATTTAAATAATAATAAAAAAATATTGTATTATGATTTTGTGGTTACCTTTCAATCCTCTATAATTATAGATCTCTGTCTTCAGCGGTTATCTGTATACCTCTTGCCACCCTCGTCAGCTGCCCTCACAGCAGAATCGTAGAGTATCTGTGATAAAACAAGATTATTTTAATATTGATCTAAAGATCATAATAACATGATAAAATAAAAACAATTGGTTACTGACCTTATATCAGCCTGCCCAATCTTTATGAGCACCATCACCTTGGGTGTTATGGACTTCTACGATTTCTCACCATTTCCTTTTTGAATATCGCTCGAGTTTTTCGATTGTAAGACTCAAGCAAAATTTCGGTCAGTGGGTAGTATGTTGAGGAATTCTCACAATCTAACGGCCGAGAAGAGACGCGGTGAGAACTTCGACTGCAAAATTATCCACAAAAACTAATCACACACTATTATTTAACAACATCTTCTTAGCTATTTAAATATTAACAGAATATTTAAAGTTACATCATTGATTCACACTGTTGAACTTTACCTTGATTCCATTTTGTATACAATAAGTTATAACCACGAAGTAAATATGTTACTTCGTGGTTTTATGTATGTAACCACTACTAAAACAAACCACTTGGAGAAACAAAGATTACTGTAAACATAACATTGGCACTCTTGAAAAATAAAAATTTGTATTTGTAAATTTGTAATGAAGACAGTCAGGACTTCAGGAGCACAGAACATATATACCCTAAAGAGGTCAAGAGCTGTCAATTGTTCCGAATCACAAAAAGAAATAATTAGATGACGACGTAGTCGCAGCTTTTTAAAATTAATTTTGTGACTTTAGAGTTAAATCTGAAAAAATGGTTGTTAATTTTATGTACATAAATAATGTAGATAAATTAAATCAATTTCAAAATATGTTTTAACGGCATCTTTTAAGTTAGTTGTTATAATTTTTTGGTCCATGATGAACTTCATAATGCGAATCGGACCGTAAACGTGAGAAAGAGATAGCGCTATACAGGTTAATATATCGTGTCGTTTCTTTTCTGCTTTGGCAGGGAATAGACAAAATCATTGAAACCGTTCATTCTTTCCCCTCCCTAAGCAGGAACATAATGATAATGAGAGATTGAGTTACTGGTACGAAATGAAGTAATACTGCAGCAGTGTTGAAACAAAACGTTCCTGCAACAAGAATGTTTTGTTAAAGCTCATGGTCGGCCCCCTGAATGAGATTTTGCGGGCTGCTACTCAACCATCATAGTTATTTTAATGTTTATGTTACGTCGACGGACGCGATGCCAACTTTATTTTCCGTTTAATTGAAACACGAGGCATTTCACCGAATTCGTCATATTGTGCTCGCGAATCTGTATACGATACATAAGGTACTTTATTTGTGAGGTTCGTGGAGTTTTGGGTGGCTAAAATAATTTTCCTCTTTATTAAATATTCCTTCCCTACGCTAATTCTTAATTAATGCCACTGTTAAAGTAAGTAGCATGCTTTTCTAAATAAGATTCAGGACTGGTTTGGAAATACTCAACCACCTCTTTTTAGTCTTAACCTTATGTTGTGATCGCAATCAGTAACGTTGAAAACTTGTTGTCATTTTAAATAGTGTGATCAGAGGCTACTTACTTAGAAACTACGTAGGTACCTACTTAATTAAAGACAGATCAACGCGGCCTATTAATATCATTCGATTTGGACAGTAGGCCGACAGACCGACAGGCATCAGTGTCGTAGTCTAGCACCGGGCTCGTTGTGCAACAGTGGAAGGCCTTCGCCCGAGAGAAATGGCAGCTGTTTCTTACTTAACGCTCCTTGTCATACTCATATGGCGGTTGTTCGACTAACTATTGCCTGTGCATTTAGATTTCAATTTCGCGGGCTTTGTGCGTATGTCGTGATCAGTGATTGTCATGGCGTTTGCTGCGTCTGCTGCTGGTTGCGTCATTAAAACAAATTAGGTAATTATTCGCCTCTGTCAAAGAGTTCATAATTGTTTGATTTCAAAGAACCTACCTACAGAGCTATTAATGGGTACCTATAATATATTATCTACTTATTAGTTAAGGATGCTCATGCTCCAAGTTCACACAAAAGAAACATTAATTATGCATTATTTTGTTTACTGCAGTAACACAATACTTGATAAAACAGCATGGAGTACCTACCTGTATTTATCAACCTTTATAGGTATACTCTCTACCTGAGGGGTAGCTGATGATAACGATATAACGGTGACATAACAGTTCAGCACAGGTTATACTTTCTCTTACTGATTCATAATTTTATCTGCGCGGAGGATACAGTCGAAACGTAAAACACTTTCTCATTTCAGTTTTGCTTTTTTTTTTCATTACGTAAATAAGTATGTAATTACTTCGCATGTGCCCCTTTGTACCCATCCAAAATGACGTTTAAACTTGAGCTATACTGCTCAGGAATGAAAAACAAACACCTTTTCAGAAACTTTAATTAGGCACCTACCTGCCAAGAGATGACTAAAACTAACCATGGTACCCATCAGTGTTGCCAAATCCAGTCATCTGCGTTCTCAGAACTATCGATTACGTGTTTGCCTTTGCAGATTGTGGGCAAAATAATGTGAATGTGTACAAACAAACACGGCGCGGGTGGCGAGTCGCTTGTTAGATAGCTATAACAGTTTGGTCGGTGTTATGCAACCCGAGTCATCCTCCCCCCGACGCCCCCCGCACCGCCGCGAACCTCCCCCCCCCGTGCGCGGGCGCAGGCTCCACTGTAATTACACACTTGCCCGCACACCCCGTCGCCCGCGCCTCTGCCAAGCTCAGTTCACCTGAAGTGGCGTGATGTGCCTACATCATACATTTCATCGTCCATGTGTTTTTTCACTAGCTGCAATAAATTGAGACTTCGCGGACGAAATCTCAATTGTGTTGATAAGTCAGCCTCTGTGTTAACTTGAGTTTTTTAGTCAATCGATTGAAAAATACAAACATCATCGTTTGTGTTCGATATTATCTAAATTTAGTCACCCATCGCAATCTGAAGTACCTATCTATATCCGCTAGAAGTTCCTGTATTAAAATTCCTATGTCGATCAGAAATCTTGTCGGAAGTCCGCATAGGCCGCATGAGCCGTTTGTCACGGAGAACATTATTACCTACTAACTTTTGCCCGCGGCTTCGCTCGCGTTAGAAAGAGACAAAAAGTAGCCTATGTTACTCTCCATCCCTTCAACTATCTCCACTTAAAAAAATCATCGTTTTGCCGTGAAAGAAAGACAAACATACAGACAGACAGACACACTTTCCCATTTATAATATTAGTATGGATAGATAAACTTGTCAAATTGGAAGAATGTCACCGTTCATAATCGGAAACAGTTTATTCGTGTAGCAAAGAGAAGAAATGAGTATTTGAATGAAATGATTAAATTAAATTTTAAATTTATTGAACATTAATACGACTTTAATTTTAGTTTGTAATTAAAAAACTCGGTATTAACAACAATTAACAACACACATAACATAAACAACACAAGGTAACATTAATTAATTTAAAATGTACCTTTACCTGTCAAATTGCAGCATTTCAGTTAAATATGTCTTTGTTAATTTGCTTAGCATGTGTTAAGTATTCGTTACGGTTACGACTAAACCTGTGATATTTAAAGGATAGACTTGAGGGATGGATATAACAATACAACTAAGTAATAATAAACTAACTTTTAAGTTGTAATAATATAAAATGTTGCTTGACACGTGCTTCAACTATGCAATACTTACTGTCCGCGTCACACAACTGTCAAATTGCGTTGGCGGGACAAAGATGGAGAATAACTAAGCCTAAGTACGTTCTAAGTAACCAAATTAACGTATATTTATCACGGCGTTTCTACCGTCTGGTTACCGAAGGAACTTTATCGTTTTCCAAATCTTTTTACAAGTCTGCTGAGCTGAATTTGAACCAGTTTAAAGTAGTGCAAAATAAGGTTTTGGCGGATTCAGTGTTCATATATCGATGCCTTAGTTCACAATTGCACTAACTACAAAATTTTCGATTTTCACTTTTTTAGTGTCAAATACACTAAATCTCGTGCTCTTTCGTTTGCGCGCATCAAAATACTGTTATTCCGTCTCGTTCTACCAAAAACGTAGGTAACAGTTGTATTAACTATGTTTCAATGAATGTTGTATTATACTAACGACCTTTATTTTTTGTAAATCCAATCCAGATATACTTTAACTGATTTTAAGTTTATCAACTGGAGAAAGTTTCAAAACACAAACATACTAAATACATTTGCAATATCTGTTGATACTTGTTAGCAGTGCTTTAGGTGTGTATTAAGTGTTGATAGTACAGAAATTTGAATGTACAAATGTGTTAAGTACTTTTACTTGAAGTCCAATACAACTAAAAAATACAAAAAATAAGCAAACTTATGGTTTAATGGCTAAAAACTATAGGTAGCTGCTGCTGAAGAAAGAATCCCGCACCTATTTTTTTTTAAGTATGATTTGACCGATCCACATTTTAAAGAAAAAGAAAAAACAAGATACATCAAGTCGGTTAATACAAACTGTTTGTATTTTATAAAAAAAATATATTTATAAAGTTTATTTTTCATGGTTCACTGGTTTATTATTTTGTCTATTTAATGCAATACTAATACATATTATTATCCTTCTTCTTGGACCTCGCAACAGCCTGGCAATGTTGTTAATAATTTTTGAATTTTTCACCGAATGCCTGTCAACATTATCAATCTTAGTGCACAAGTGTATTAAATGGTGGGTTATATATTTATTTAGCAATTTTGACAGGGTTACGTATATATAAATATTACAATATTGAAATATGATGGACTTAAAGGACTAGTCTTATTAATAGATGCAAAGAACAATGAGCGGTGTCGTCCCAAGTGCTGTAACATTTTTCTACCTATATCGTTAGAAAGATCTCAATCAGTGTTATGTATTTTTGTATGGGCGTAACTCTGTATCTCGTGCAGGGAAACTGTTATAGTGGTTTAATTTATTTGATAAAAATATTGAATAAAACTTTTTAATCAGTATTTCAATGACAAAAGGTCTAAAACAAGTGAAAAAAACCACACTGTCGACCGTGCGCCTATTCTAACTCAACACCCCCTCTCCCACCGTTGCAGTTTCCTATACTAACAGAAGAAGACCTTTTATTAATTTCATTAGGCAGTTACCAAATAAAACTCGCCCGGTCTTATTTGAGTGAACATTTAAGAAATGGCATGTACACAATCGACATATGCATAGCAGCTATTCTGTTGAGGGGGCGGATAAAATCGCGGCATGTATCAGGTAGGATTTATTATACGTATATTTTGATAAAAAATAGAGCAGAAACGGTGAGAGATGCAATTGCTCATTATTATTGCTCATGTTTAACAGGAAAAAGAACAGTAGGTACTTGTGCTGACATAACGAGTATCATTTGGTATCTGGGCTAGACATCAGCCAAGCATATTGTTACCCGCGACCTTTTTGGATGATATTATCATAGATAATAACCACTATTAAAAGTACCAGTAAACAATTTGCATATGTTTAAGCCATACTCTTACATAATGGTATTATTTCTTTGTAATTTATGTATTTGAAAATATAAATAACAAAGGAAATAATACAATTATTAAAATTGTATTATTTTTTTTGTTATTTATACATTATCAACTGTGCGTTTATTAATAACTGTCAAAAAATAACTATTACTGCCTGTGATTACTGTACAAATGTTTACATATAACACAAGATTTAATAAAGTATGAATTTAAAACAAAAACCTTTTTTCACTTGAAGCCCAATAACTTTTGACCTGCATGCAATTACTATAAAAAACTTGGTATATTAATCATAAAAAAGCTTAAATGATTAGGTTTTTACTAGTCGCAACTTGTTACAAGGGTTGGGACGCATCTCATACAATAATGCCCATTGTCCTTTGTTTCATTTTTTTACTTTGTTTTCAAACTGTTCATGTCTAAACTTTAAAAAACTTTAAAGCTCTCTCCTCAAAATTCTAAATTTTGTAGTTATTGCAATTGTGAGCTAAGGCATCGATATTATGTTCCCAATGATTTAAACTTTATGTGCAACCTCATTCTTGAGGTGTGGATGTGAAATCATTGATTCAATCTAGTCTACACTGACCACTACGATTAAAACTAGCAATTTCTAAATATCTACTTATAATTCTTTCACGCGTCGAGGTAAAACAATGGTTTCCTATACATATAGGTAGGTATATAATTAACTAGGCATAGGAACTCATGTTAATGCCCATTGAAGTAAAATAAACCACGACTTACGTAATCGCTTGTCAGGTAAACTGTGACAACAATTATTGCAGCCTTTCTATATAGAACAAACTCAATCACATAGTTATGTACCTGAGAGTCAACCATATACCTGCCATATATCATACCCATTGATATAGGGAAAACTGCGCTACTTGCCAATGCTGTTTTTATTTTCTGAATCATTAGAATTTTATGATTTGCGACGCAAACAGTCAAAAGTTAAATTGATTTCTCTTTTTATTGGAAACCATTTTGTTTATACACCACACCTCTATGACACACCTGAAACCCAGTACCCATAAATAGATTCAGTCACGAGTATATCTGTTTTAATTTTGTTATATTTAAAAGTAATTTCTCCTGTAGTCAAATTCATATAAATCCTAATACTAATAATATAATGTTTGTACCTAGATGATATGTGAAATAGACTCTACCTACACGTGAGAAGAGTGCAAATCGGTTTGCATCCCTGATAGTAACATATTGCAGACTATACACAAATTACCTATCTCAAGTTTTACAAATATGGCTGCGAGTATTGCTGTTTTCGTTGGTCACAATTGTCCAGGTGACGTTGTCCCTAAAGGTTACACATAGCATGGCAGTAATGAGGAATTAAAAGTTGATAATGGCGGTGCAGGTGTGCCCGCGCCGTGCCACGTACAGGTGCTCGGCGTGACATCGCTAGCAGCTGATAGCGCGCCCAAGTTCATTACCGTGCCGTGCAAATTGATTTGTCGTGGTAAATGCCCCATCCGCTTTCCAATGCACTAAGTTTTTATATAACGAAATGAAATTTCAAGTACTTATTAAAACTATAAGTTCTGAGCTTATATTATTATGGCCAACATTTGCAATTTGGTTGTCTTAAAATATAATCGCGGGCGCAACGTCGAATGTAATAGTGCCTACTTTCAGTGTAAAGAAAGTAAAAGAGTCATTCATCATGGCGGAGGCTATTCACTGGGTCGCACTCGCACTCAGTGTCCGGTTTTGTCTACAAATTGGTCACATCGACCGCTAAGTGGGAAGATTTGGCTCACACGATGCCGATGTTGCTAACGGGTTTATAATGAATGCTTTATTATTCAAAAGAATTACAAGTAATGTCTTTGTTGGGAAAGAACGTTTTTACTTGTTACAATTTATTTTATAGTTTCTAGTGTAATGTAACTCTTGGAGTGTGTGTCATGTGATATTTTTAACTAAAGTAATTATGGATATTTACTAGATGTTAGATATTTACGGTGTTCGTGTTTGTTTCCAGTCACATAACGAAGACGACGACATGGGACGACCCGCGCAAGACGCTGGCGGCGCAGTCGGTGGCGGGCAGCGTGCAGCATCAGAGCACAGACGCGCTGCTCACGCAGGCCGCCTCGCCGCAGAACATACCCAACACACCCGCACCAGGTTCCTATCTATTCAACTCGATAAACTATATTGACAACAACTACTAAAATCACACCCGCGGTTAGGACTGTGCGTTGACTTTTCATTATCACCCACTCATTCAGTTTACCATTTTATATAATATACCGATTAACACTCCTAGTTACTTGACTGAACAAAAATTGTAAAAACTAGAAACATTGTTGCCTATATTTGTTTACTGTGCAAAAGATGTATCGACAAATCATTTTAGAAACCTGTGTATAGTAAAATAGTTTTTGTAGAGCAAAGTTTTCGATTAGACATAATCACAAATCGACAGGAAATAACAATAATACTTTTCAGTCCTACTTGAGATTACACTCACGCTGAACTTTCTGCTGTGTATTGTAGTGATGCTGAAATTGATGCAACCAGAGCTTGCTTACTTTAGTTTACATTATTTATATTGTTTGTTTACTGAAAAGTTAACCGTTGTGTCGTGATGGCCCAGTGGATAAGGCGCCCGCCTCTCGTGTAAGAGTTGTGGGTTCGGATCCGGGCAAGTACCAATGTGACTTTTTCAATTCATATATACTTTCTAAAGTTCATCTTGGACATCACTGACTTCCCGTGCTTCGGAAAGCAAGTAAGGCCGTTGGTCCCGGTTGTCATTCGTAGAACTTTGACAGTCGTTACTGGTTAGCCAGAAACTCTGACCAGTCTAACCAAGAGGTATCGTGTCGCCCAGTTCGGCTGTGCAATTTCAAAACCTGACAAATTTTAAAAAAGCGTGTTTTTTCATTTTTCGACCTTATGGACCACTCTCCACATACTAAGATAGCAAAAACTCCCAAAAATTAGTTTAAAACGAAGTTACTCAAAGTCAGAAACCTAGTATCTACAGTAAAAGTTTTCAAAATCCAAAAATTACAAGATTAAAACGTAGTATCTAACATCAACCATTTTAAAAACCTAGTAAGTGCTTGTAGTTACTTGGCTATAAAATGGTTCATGTAGATACTAAGTCAATGAAATGGTTGTAATAAACGTCAAAACTCCCGCGCAACTTTAGTAAGTGAAGAAGCAAAACGTCTTTTAAAGATATCTCTACAAGATGTTTGCTTCTTGCTTGGAGGAACGTCTTGCAAAATACACCGAAGTGTACCAACGGACCACCAGTCGAGCAAGCAGGATTTAGAAGCACATTTTCAACCATGGACTACAATACTACATCGACACACTAGATTTGATTATAGAAAATACGAAAAAAATTGATGCCCGCTCTATTTGGCATTCATAGATTTTGCTAAGGCATTCGATCTTTATCCCATAACAGTATGTGGAAAGCCTTATAATAATGTAATGTACCATCGGAGGCTATAGAGCTCATACACGATATATATAAGAAAAACAGAAGTAGGGTAATCTTAGACAAAACGGGCACTGAAATTGTTATATGACCCACTCTTGCCTAGAATTTTTATTATTGTTCTACAGAATGTCATACTCATCAATGACCAATTTTTAAGTAATCTTAGGTTCGCGGATGACATAGTCCTCTTTGCAGTAAATTCATCACAATTGCAGCCAATGATAAATGAAATTAATATCATTAGTAACGAAATCGGGCTCGACCTCGAACCATCGAAAACAAAAATCATGACCAACAGCATTAAAATACCAATGCAAGTTAACGGTGTACTATTAGAATATGTTCAAGAATACACTTACCTAGGCAAACAAGTATCATTTAAAAAATCTAGACACCAAGATGAGCTAAAGAGACGTGTAAACAAGGCTTGGAATAAATTCTGGAGCTTCAAAGAAATTTTAAAATCGAATACTTCAATTAAGCTAAAGAAAATTGTTATAGATTCTTGTATACTGCCTTCACTTACCTATGCATCTCAGACATGGATATTCAGTAATCAAACTAGTAACAAAATATTAAACAACCCAAAAAGCCATAGAACAAAGCATTCTGAACCAAAAACTTAGCCCCAAAAAAACACGGATATAAGAAAAACAACAAATCTGATTGAGGCTCTGAAACACTGCAAAAAACTAAAATGGAAGTAGGCTGGTCATATTGCACGAATGAAGTAGGACAGATGGGCCCAAAAGGTAACTGCATGGAAGGGACCTGGTAGCAAGAGATGCTCGATGAAATTTTAAAATCAATAAGAAAAGACTGAATGGAAAAAGCGAAAAACAGAGACTTGTGAAGAAAACTTGAGGAGGCCTTTACTCTATAGAGAGGTCCTGAACAAATGAATATACACATAGATACTTAATATACAAATATAAAACAAAAACAATAATACTATTAAGTATCTAATTGAATATAAATCCAAATAATTGAAATAAATGATTAAAAATACTAAAATTTTAATTTAATAAAAATTAGAAATTGCTATTTTTTTTTTTGGTAGTGGGAAATCATCAAATGACGGCTCCCGTCCGGGCCTGGGCGCGGCGGGAGAGCGTGTCAGACTTTTACTGACAAAAACCCACTAAAACCCACCCAATGTTGTAAATTAAATTGAATTTTTTGTAATGTTGTTACGGAATAAAAGATTTTTATATTATTATTATTATAAATTCAGACCTTAATGAAAACAAAGCAAGTGCTCTTACTAGGTCTATTAATTTGCGTTTAGTCCCCCCTCAGTATATTTTAGAACTAGATGAAAACAAAGCAAGTGATGTTACTAGGTTTTGAAATTGTCACACTCAAAAAGTTAGGTCTAAGAAAACAATGTGTTTATTAGTAACTGCTCCTCTACGTACATATTTTGTGATAGACGCATTAAAACAATTTTTTTTTAAAGCCTGTTATGTACCTCAAATTTTGCAATCACTCCCAGGAACATACGACTAATATTATTGAAACGGCAAGCTGTCAAAGATATGAAACCGTTTTTCGGCTCTCCTGTAAAATTTGGTTTTATGCAGATACTGGGTTTTGATATTTCGCAGCCGAGTTACTGGGTTGTAGAGGTCAGATAGGCAGTCGCTTCACGTAAAACACCGGTATCCAGCTGAATCCGGTTAGGCTGGCAGCCGATCCCAACACATTTGGGAAAAGGCTAGGGAGATGATAATGATGTTTACTGAAAAGATTAAAATTTATTTATTTATGCTTCATTCACAAAAGGCGAACTTATGCCTAGACTAGGCATTCACTACCAATCAATTAAGAAAGTAAGTGAAGTAATAAAGAAATCATTATGTTGTTGTGGTATTATAATTAGAGGCCTGCCAAAATTCACAATTATATTGTCGTTAACAATGTTATTTCCTGAATAAAATCCTTGGAAAAATTACTTAATTAAATACTCGGAAAAGATCAGCTTTAACTACGTAAGTTGAAGGATAATAAAAATATTTCCATTGAGTAGGAAGGGATCAAGCGGTTTAGTTCAATTTTCTGTGCATTAAATACCTATATGTATTTCCAGTCAACAAATAAATTAATAATAATACTTTATCTAACTAATTGCGGTATACTCATTGTAGGTAAGCCGACTTGCCTCAATGCTGCAATTAAAAGTTTCATATGTTTGTACCCTTAATGAACGCTTAATGACGCGCATCACCGCGCATGGTATTTCCATAATATAAAACTTATTAAGAAGATACTGATTGTTTGAGGACAATAACAATTGTTTGTACTTATGGCGTAAATCTGGAACTTTGTTCGTTTTTAATGTTAGTTCATTAAAATCGGTCCCTTGATCGTTGTCATGGGTTTGTTCTTTAACGTGATAAGAATAGCAATATTACGATTATCGTCCGGAAATAAAGGCAGACAATAAATGTTGGATATGAGAAATAGAAATTAGTCCTATTAATTTATAAAAAAATAACACATGCATGTTTGATAAGGTTTTCCTTGTAGCGTCTTCGTATTCGGATTAATTCGTTTCATCTAATTTGAACGTGAACAACTACAGTTACTTGATTAGCTGGAAACTTTTTGAGATCTCATTGTTTTTAACTCTGGATTCAGTTTTCACGTGATCTAATTGGCCACAGTGGCAAGTTTAAAATTATCATGGAGCTAAAATAAAAACAAGTAAATAACCCGAATTCTAAAACTGATTTTATGACGGGAATTAACGCGTTGTTTCCGTCGGTCGATGCGAGACGAGCGTTGAAAGGTGTTCGGAAAATACATCGCTGTCCCGGCGCCCGCGCCCGCCGCCCGGCGGCCATGGCGCCCGCGTCTTTCAGCGCCTTGCGACACATCCGCCTTACTCTATACGTACACTACTACATCACAACTAACTAAACTACCTACCGCTTTGTCTTATCATACCATAATACACCTACACAAATTTTGCTGAAGCTTTTGATAAATAAGTAAATAATATCGGCTTCTTTGTATCGTCGTCACATACATGACATCACTTGCACTACGAGTGTTTGCACGTGCTTCTTCCTTTATATGTTGTTTTTTAAGTTTTGATAGTTTTATTAGTACGTGACCTATTCACGTATCAGACCACGTTCAGTAGATCTGCGCCAGCGCCACGTCGCGTCGTCGTCGGGGAGCCGGCGCCACCCGCGGCAATTGACACTGTTACATCTAACTTTATCATCGCCACTACAAACACCTAATGTAGATCAGGTGACAATACAAATAATTGTGTTTCCACAGCGCGTTCCTCCTTAATCTTATGTCGCGATAACATACCACTACTTGTACGACTGAATATCTTTCATATAGCGCATCTTTATCAAAAGAAGTTGTTTTTGGAATCATCTATCAAAATCTTGACGGGATTTATTAGCTTTGTTAACAGTAATCTAACATTGTCGACCGCATTTATTCTGGGCTGTGTATAAACAATGAAGTGTTCAAGTAGGCAGCTATATAATTATTCACCCTGTTTCGTAGCTTAATCTTGGTGGGTAAAAGTAACTCCAGCCGGCGGTGGAGGCGGCCATAACGTAATGCTAACGTAATATCGCGGTTAGTCGCCGAGCCGCGGAGCGCTGGTGTCGACTGTTGAGTAATGATCATTGTAAATAATGTGTAATTACACTACACGGACCGCACAAATGCAACATAGTTAATAAAGAAATTATCTAGATTGCAGCTGTATTAAAATGCATTGTTTTATGGGCGGTCACACGAAGTAGCTTGGCTTGCAAAATGTGTATATTATGTAGATGGTTACCTAATCCTATTAAGTACATATTATTAACCATCTGTATCTTATTCAGGATAGCATCAATACAAATGGGCTTAAAAATACATTTAAACCCATATAGCTCTAAAGCAGCAGTTCGGCTGTAACTCAACTTGCGCTGTGAATTAGGATTACGATTTGGGAACAAATAACATTTTTTCAAGTCATTTTATTTTTAATTATTTAACTATTTACGTATTTGATTTTCTCTTCTCTTAGATAGAAGAGAAAATCAAATACGTAAATAGTTAGATGTAATCATGCTATTAGAATAGAGCAACGTTAATAGCGATGATATTGGCGATGAATTAACCACCCATGTATCTGTGAATTGTTTATGAATGATCGCTTGTTTGTTGCGCTTGCGCGTACACAAAGCGTGAGAGCGCGCGCCTCCGCGGCACCGCTCCGCGCGCGCGCTGTGATTCATTTTTGGAAGCGAGTGCCAAGAGCTGGGCAGCTCGCACTCGTCTGGCGCCGTCGTTTCTTGGAACGAGCTCTCGCCGATCTTCCCGTTGTCCACCTGATTCTCAATCACGTGTGCGTACGTCTTAGTTCATAATGTGCTGGCTTGCAACTAGTCGCTGTTGAGAGAATCATTAGTTGTTTTCCTACAAATGACAAGTGTAACGTTTCAAAGGTACTGATTACGTACGTTTGATTGATTTCAGCAGCGAAGAGTACAAGTAGTAACACACCGACGGATCCACTAGGGCCCCTGCCGGAGGGTTGGGAGCAGGCCGCGACGGCGGAAGGAGAAATCTACTTTATAAATCATGCAGCTCGCACCACATCCTGGTTCGATCCAAGGATACGTAAGTATACTACATGTACAGTGAATGTCAGCATCGCATAATTATCTCTTATGTTTGAGTTATAACTAAAGCCACTGGTCTCATAGTGTTATAGTTGGTGTAGCGCGTGTGTGCTGAGGGTGTCTGTTTGTGTTTCCAGCGCAACACTTGCAGCGCACGCCGGCGGCGGGCGGCACGGGCCCGGACGGCGGCTGGGCCAACGCTTCGCTGCAGGCCTGCCAGCAGAAGCTAAGACTGCAGTCGCTGCAGCTGGAGAGAGAGCGCCTTAAGCAACGCCAGCAGGAGATCAGACTCCAGGTACAAGCCCTACATTAGCGTTATCAGCATCAAGTTACAGTCACTACGATTTCTTAGGAATCCTCTACCTGCGGCAGATTACCTAAAGGCGAACATAATATTCACCACATAATTATGTAGCTTACCTACTAAAAGTACCATGTTAGCTTATTCGCGTTTGTGAATTCGAGGGTGAACATATTGCAGCATGTTATTAGACGGAGAACTAGTTTACAGTATTCGATTTTTAGTTTAATATCGTAATGCAATCATTAGCATACTACATCAGATGCCGTTTCCTCGATTTGATGACTTCCGCATTATGCGGAACAGCGAGTGGATACGTTTGACCTTTGCAACAGTTCGCAAGAAATCAGGGTGTCATTATTTTTGCTGTGAGTTATTTTAGTAATATGTAGAGGAAAGACAAGACCTTCTTCAATTTCCTTCAGATTGATTTCAATGGTAGTTGAATTGAAATCATTTGAAGAAATAGAGTAGGTCAATATTTGTATGTGTGACATGACGTGACAGCGACACTCTTTTTTTGGGTTTTAACGAAATTGTAAACACCTGATGAGAAACACGTTAGGTTTTCATGTTGTAAACAGACAAATGTTATCTTCTAAAGATATAAGTATTAATAATGCATGACGTTATTAGTTGCTCCAGTTTATACGTCCGTTTGTGTATCAGATTACATTTCACCTTGCTCGTCAAAAACATCGATCGACTGCACACCTGCGATACGTAAATCAAAATTGCGAACTTCTGCTTTTTAAATGCAGCTACGTTCAATTTCAGACCTGTCTCCAAACACGATTGATAGGATTTAATACCAAAATCCTTAATTGTTTATTTTTCTCCGTATTACAGCAAGAGCTAATAATGGCGCGGCAGTCGTCGTCTATAGTTTCATCTCTGGCGAGCAGTACGGGCGTCGCCAGCACAGACCTGCCCCTGGACCCGTTCCTGTCGGGTCTGTCGGACCACCAGCGGCAGGAGTCTGCGGACAGCGGGCTGGGGATGGGCGTGCCACACTCCTACTCGATGCCACACACACCTGAGGGCTTCCTCGCCGGCATGGACGACCGCATGGACTGCACCAGCGAGGCCGGCGCCAACCTAGACTCCACCGACATTACGTTAGCCGACAACCTCGACTCTACTGATGACCTGGTACCTTCTTTACAGGTATTTTAACCTGTATTTTTTACTTATCTAACAACAACAGCCTGGTTGACTACGGCGTAGTCAGCGTAGTCGTTATGTCCGATGTACTACGCCGTAGCCGTAGGGTCTTATAGACTACGCCGTAGACAGCGTAGACTGCAATCCAGTTTCCCGCCTGAATACGTCACGAAATTTTGTTTTTCGTATTAGTGACCGATGCACTACACCGTAGTCGGCGTAGCTTATGTTCCGACAGACTACGCTGTAGGCGTACCTTTGATAAAGTACAGAGTAGTCATACGTTGGCATAATCGCTTGATAAAATTAACATTTTTGGCTTTAATAAAAATAATGAAATACAAGTCAATGCTTTTATTGTACCAGTTTGCTAAATTGAAACTTAAATAGTAGCATCTAGATTTTATTAATATATTTAATTATATACTTAATTATATACATACATTCATATGTGTGTTTGCACATGCCATGCAAGATTTAGTTTTATTTAAATGTTTATAACAGTTATTTCTGCGCAACTATGTTTTCGATCTGATTCCACGAATAATATAAAGTGCAACAGAATGACAGTGAGTCATCAACATCGTGTACTTAAATGATAAAAACAACGTTGTTTGAAGACATCCTCATAAAGATCGGTGCGGGAGAATGCACAAAAAGTTTAGTGTTTAATTTAAGGTTGTTATAATGTGTAAAATATGAACATTTCAGTTGAACGAGTTCACTAACGACATTCTCCTGGACGACGTGCAATCGCTTATAAACTCGACGCCGAGCAAGCCCGACAACGTGCTGACGTGGCTGTAGGCGGTACCAAGCTTACAAACTTTCAAATTAGGTATTATATGTTTAATGTAGCGTACTTACCGCTTGGATGACGTCGACCGCTATACAGTGTCGGTGACAGAACGGTAACGATGGTGTAAATTTCACTTTGAAAATGACAATTATAGCATAACATGTGTAATGACTGATGTGGGATTTTGTGTGCTTATGATTTAGGATAGTTAGTTACGTTCAGTACCAGTACGACGGCTTCCAGGAGAGCAGTCAGACCGATGCGGACTATTGCATTTGTTAAAAGTCGTTTTGTCAGTTCAAATGTGAATTCGGAAGGATTCCGCATCGATTTCACTACATACTCTCTGATAACTATATATCTGCTCGCTTTTATGCAGAATTGGTTTTATCTCTGTCTCTGCATTTATTCGATTGAGATAGGAATACAAAATTGTGGGAGTAACATAAGTGTTTCTACTTCGTTGCGGTGTGGAATCTTGTTTGTCTGACTTTACACATCGCAATTATAAACGGACTCCTAAGTATTGTAACTTAGTGCCTTTCATTTATGTTTAGCAAGCAAACGCTAAAGTAAAGTAAGAAAATAGTAATAATCTTGATATGAGCAATGTAATAATGGTGCTCAGATGTAAAGCGTTTCACCCTGTTCAAGTGATGAGCTGAAACAAGCCTGGCGAGGTGCATCAGTAGAGCAAGACTATCACGAATGGCTAGTCATTGCCGACAGTACGAGTGTACTAGTGAGGAGCCGGTGGCTGCAAGCCTTCTTTCCTAGCAGAAAGTAGTTGCGTTGCAACGCAATCATTCGTGAACTAGGTTTCCCATATTCTTTTCATAGAGACTATCGGAAATCGTATTCTATAAATCGACATACAAACAATATTTTATGATATATTTTAAAATTAAGATTGTGATAACATCTTGATGTAACAGTGCCTTATTGTGCCTTGATAAAAATTATTTATTGTTGTAATAATTTAGATAATGTTGAGATATTTTTACAATTTTCTATTGTCGAATTATTGATGTAATAGTGATTTGACAGAAAATAAACTACTTATGTACTTGTAGAACATTGTTTGTCAACTTACACCGTCCTTGTGAATTTTCGAGATTATGAATAGACGTTAAGTTTTAATAGTTAATCAGAAGTAGGTAATAATGTTGGCAACTATTACGTTCACTTACTGTAGTTGTGTGGACTATGTGACTACCTTAGCAATGTTCAAGCGTGAATGCAGCTAGCTAGCTAATTTTAGGGAGTAATTGGAGCTCGAAATTTTGCCTCTAAGTGCCTTACTCAAAATATTGTTATTGTATGATATTATGGATTTATAGTAATAACATTGTTAACTGCTAGTCTGCGGCCGAGCAGACTACTATTGGTGCCAACAAAGTATAAAATCTATTTTCTATAACTACTGTTATGTAATTAGTATTACTTCATTATAATTAGTAATCAATTCATCAAATCATCGTTCATATTTTAAATCAACAATTCAAAATAATTCAAAATTTTGTAAGCCCACCTAGTCTTTAGATTTTTGTATGAGTGTATTGACTTCAGCTAGCTTGATTGATTAATATGATAATGGAATTAGGCCTTTAATATCAAATGCTACATTGAAAACTTTGCCATATTAGTAAAAGTACCTACTATTATTCTTATAAGACTTTAATGTAATCTTCAGGTATGACGCATAGCAATAAATAGCATCTGTGTAACTATTGTAATTAGACGTAACGGTGCTGGGTTGATGATACATTTAATTTTGTATTCTGTAGATCCATTTGTTGTATACTTTATATTTGTATTTGTCGTGTATTAATTGTAAGGTCCGTAAGTTGGGATGCTTCTCATATTGTTCGGTTGATTATTCTGCGCTCGCCCCCTGCCCGACAGCCCCGTGGTTCCCAGTGCGAGCTGTCGCACGCGTCGACAAACATTCCAAGTTGTTACAGTACGCCTCGCACCACTCCTGCCACTCGCTAACAGGATAATATACAGAACAATATCTCAAGTAAACTGTAATCAATTATTTCTAAGTATAGCCTTTATGAAAAACATATCTTTTCAGTCTGATAACAGATGCAAGTTTTCTATGTAGTGTATGTAACTACGTGTATCAATGTTATAACAATGAAATTACGTGTCAAAGTTATTAATTTACTATAATTTCATTGTAAATAATCCGATATTCTTATATGAATTAAATAAATATTTGTTTTAATACCTATTATAATATATTTCACTTCCCATATTTTTAATAATGTAATAACTAACACGATGGAATATTACAATTCAGTTCTGGGTGTTGGTATCTGTTGAAAAAAAGTATAGTCTCAGTGACGGTTCAATAATTTATTTATTAACGATAACAAGCAGCAAGCGTATTTTAAATATAAATAAATACATTATGTACAATAAAGGTAGGTACTAATTGTTGCCATGCGCGAGACCACACCCCTTCACTTCCGTGCCACCTGTCAAAACAAATACGGTGAGGTTTTCTATCTCAATGGTTAGTATATAATAAATAATAATAAACACATTTATAAAGGAGACTGTTCAAGCACTAAAAAATCAGCTCAACATGCTGTTATAAAGCCAGTTTACACTGATCATCAGTGGCGTATCTATACTGTCAGAAGCCAAACATTGCAAATTTATTGCTCTGCCTTCACTGGGTGTCTCAAAAAAAAGATCATTAAGAATTCACTTGGGTCAGCATGAAATTCTAAAATTAAGTGCTTAACTACACCACGGCTATAATAATAATATGGATCTGGGTCCCAGTAGCTCTCACCGATTTGAGACCGCCCCTGAACGTTTGTCTCGTAGTGTTTTGCTCGCCTGATCACCCTATTGTACGCCACTGTTGATCATTATTATTTGAAAACGTTTTATGTAAAAGAACGCAACATGCTTTATAGTAGTTGAGAGTAAATAGTTAAGTAGCTCTTACAGCAGGGTCTTTGAAGCGCGCGTCTTGCGGCAGCTCGCGGGCGGCGACCAGCTCCTTGTAATAATCAGCTGACAGCTTCGGAGTGCGCGGCCGCGCCGGGTCCGTGATGTTCACGTGGTAGAAGCCGAAACGTTCGCTATTTGAAGTTCAAAATAAGAGGTTTTTTTTAGGGTTCACATTCCATTCCACATCCCACAAAATTATGAAAATTTACACAATTTTCATAATTTTAACGCCATCTAGAGATAATTTCAGTTAAAACTATTCTAGATTATAATCACTATTCTAATTAACAGAAAAATTGGCTATAATTTTGTAACTGAAAACAATATTCAACTTATTATTAAGGGTTGACATTACATAAAAGAGCTCAAATAAGGGTTTAAGAACAAGCATTAACGAGGTTTAAATTTATAAAACGTAGAACGTTGAGTGATTTCTCCCGCGCAGGAATGTCGGTTATTTAGAATCATGTTGAGAATGCATACGAAGTGGTAGTGAAATAAGCACCTATACCTACCCTTCCTACGGTTCAAGCTTACTCCGCTCCGTACCAAATATCATCAAAATCATTTCATTCTATCACATTTATAACATTCATAAGTATGAATGAGTAAGATCATTATGTAGATAGTTCTATCGCAAAGGTACAAATTTATATTAACTTATACTTCGTTTACAAACTACTTACGAGAATCCAGCCCTCCATTCAAAGTTGTCCATGAGAGTCCAGGCGGTGTAGCCGAGGACTTTGACCCCGTCGTCGTAGATCACGTTCAGGATCTCGCTCAGGTAATCCTGAAATATCCCATGTTAAAAAATCATAACTCTACGGAATTCATTGTTGGATAGTGTCCATTTAAACTTAGTATTTATATTATTAATACCTTTTGCATTTAATGTTACACCCGCGACAATGCGTGCGTAATTTTATATCTTACTTATACCTGCATCTATAAAAAAATCAATGACTAAAAGTTACATTATTCCTCCTAAGTAAACACTCAACCATTCCAACTTTCTTACATTTAATTGCAAGTAATCGTATGTTTCGGATATAGCACTTACAAACAAAATACTTTTACCTATATATTATACTTACGAGTACAATATATAGGTTAAAGTATTAGTATTATATAGTGTATTAGTATTATATATTAGCACTTACATTGAAATAACTGATGCGTCCATAATCCAGCAACGTTCCGCGGTCAGAGAATCCGTTCTCAGTGATGTAGATCTCTGGGTCCTGGTATGAGCTCTTGCACCAACGCAGCAGGTTCGCGAAGCCGCTTGGGACTACCTGGTGGAATGAAGACCGGTAAGTTAAACAGCTGAATTTGCTAGCCTCACGAACGATAAGTTTTGTAACTGGCTTGCCGATTACAAAGGCTGTTAAGCCATTTGATATCTCCAGCGTCAAGTATTTTGGCATCTATAAATTTTGCAGCCGTCGCGGCTCATGGACAATGGTTCAACTTCACGGACTAAGTGCAAAAACCAGCCTCCCATAGTGAGGTTCATAAAGAAGAAGAAGAAGAAAGAGCTAGGCATCTATCAAACTTATAAAATAATAACTTTAAAAATACTTACTCGCAGCCATTCCGAAGCAGATTCACCGCCGACTTCCATGGTAGTAACTGCACCAATGTCTTTCAACCAGGAAGGTGATTTAGCTGTGGGGTCAACTTCAGCTCCAGTCACCAAATGTGTGGTGTAGTGGTTGATGCCCAGGAAGTCGGATGTACCCTTGATCCTCTCGATCCAGTAGTCATCGAACTGCTCCAGTCGTGGCTTGGGAAGACCTTCGGCTGCGCTCTGGCGGGCTACGTTTTCAACCATTACAGCTGGGTATCCACCTTGAGAAGTGAATATTGGGTGCGCAAACCAGCCGAACTAAAAAGTCAAAAAATATTATTTGAAAAATGAGTCCCTAGCGTCACTAAAGATGTGACAGTCAATAAGCAGACTAGATATAAAGGTTGCTGTTAGTGAACTACTAATGATTGTGGATTTAGTGATTGTTATACTCTAGCAAAAACCGTGCAATACTCATGATTTAGCTACAAAGGAATGTTAAAACTTCACTATTTCTTACTTACTTTGAATTGGTTCGCCACTTCAGCGAGCTCCACCTGCTCTGCATTCGAAGGATCGCTGGGTTCATACCAGATAGAATTGATGGAGATCATGATGTTCCCATTCTGGAAAGAACGGTACTTCTCGTTGTACAAGTGGTAGGCTTCAGCGTGGGACTTCAGCAGGTTGTCGCTACACAAGTAGTTACCAACTCCATGGCTATCGATAGCTGGGGCTTTCTTCACGTCACCGTAAGCATCTTCGCAAATCTCGTAAGGCTCGTTGAAAGTAATCCAAGATTTGATTTTGGTTCCGAACTCTTTGAAACACAAGTCGGAGTAGTCCTTGAAGTAATCAATCATCTTAGGATTCGCCCAGCCTCCGAGATCTTGGAGGGTTTGGGGTAAGTCCCAGTGGAACAGCGTCACCTGTAAAGTAACAATTTATAAAAATGTTTTTTTATTTAGATAATAATAGATACCAAACGTTAGGTAATAAATTCATTCACGGCTTGATTTGTTATTATGGTAAATATACATATTGTAATATTGTCAGTGAAATAAAAACGAATCAACTTCTTTAGACCAAACAATGTTACTAATAGAAAATTATAAACCTTTTTGAACCGGGTATCGTAACTTACTAGAAATTATTTTAATTTAATCTCTTTATGACAAATATCGTCACTGGCATATTGAAAGATATGTAAAAGCCATAAAAATATTTGCAATTGACCAACCCACTATAGGACGCGTTGCGCATAAAAAAAATGGTATCTTAGTGTAAATTGGATATAAAAGAGGGGAGAGGTCGTACTTTCCAAGGAAATAAAAATTATCTACTTATTTTCAGGGTTTTTGTTGAATTTTGATTTATATGTTCAAGTTTTTAGGTTAGTTTTGTATCATAACTTCTACCAAAAAAAGTACTAATAATAACAATATTATGATTTATTTTCTCATAAAACAAAACTGAATAGTTTTAACAACCCAATAGCCGCGTACCCACCTAGCGCACAGGCTCGCGCGGCAGCCTCGCGAGCCAAATGCCTCGGCTGGTGTGGACGTGCCTCGGCCTGCCTCGGGCGCGCGTTTGCTCGACCGAGCACGGCTCGGCCCCGAGGCATTTGGCTCGCGAGGCAGCCGCGCGAGCCTGTGCGCTAGGTGGGTACGCGGCTAATGAAAGTCCCCAAGTAAATGGTAATTAGGTCATACCGTCATACGAAATCAAAGTGGCTTTATAGGCATAAAGAGTAGGTGCAAAATATATAGAATAGGGTTTCCTATCCACTTTCGAATTGTTATGATTTATTTTTAATACGATGAAATCGTAATTTTCGTACGAAGTTTTCGAAGTAAGTTCATTTTACAAGTTAGGTCTCTTTAACTCTTGAAATAATAAAGAGATCTTATAGTTTTCCTCCTAGCCGGCTATCGCTTGGTTGTCGAAAGGTTAACAGTTAATAGGTAAGACGAGGACGGACGAATGGACGAACGGATAGGGGGTCGGACATGACGAAACTGTAAGGGTTCTTTTTGTAAAAACCATTCGTAACTAATTTATTATTGTAAGCAGACATTTTATTCTAGTCATCATTGCAATGCGTGTAATTAAACATTTGTAATATTAATGTGTGGAAATAAAAATATTCAAAAGTCAAAGGCATTTTATTTCACTTAGATTATTTACAAGCATTTCTGAATTGTCAGCGAGTAGGTCGGTTATTCAGAATACTCTGTGTGCTCTCAATGTGGAAGATCTACAGACAAAGCACGCATGTTGATGTCCATAAGCTCGTTCAACACTCATTACACTTCAAGAGTTTAGAGATGCTCATTCGAGTATAATATAACATTCCTGAGAGAAGAAGAGGATGTTCTTCTGACATCTGAAAATAAATATTATAACATATTATTGATTGATCTTAGCATTAGTTTAATAGGAAATTCGTCCGCGTGGAAGCCGAAAATGATTCTAATAGGATTTTCAATTAGTTTTTTTTTCCTTACCTGCTGTTTATTTATTTATTTATTCTTTATGCACAAAATTAATGTACAGAGGTGGACTTAATGCCTTAGGCATTCTCTACCAGTCAACCATCGGTAGTGCACAGCTGTGCTGTTACAGTAAGCTGTACAATACAACACAATACAAATAGTGCTATTGACTTGTACCATCTTTGGTATTATCCATAATAACATATATAATGTTGATAATTAACAATAATGCACTCATTTCCCCCTACACAAACGTCAAAAAAGCGTGTCTCGAGAAAAGCGATACAAGACACAATACTATAATATTGTAAGATACTAACCGTTGCCGGAGAAGTCCAGTATCGTAGAATTGTAACCATTGCATCCGTTGCTGCCCCCAGTTGGCGACGGGGTAGAGGATTTTTTAGAGCAAGGGTAGTATAATAGTCCACACAGCGTGTCATTTTTTTAACAATATTGTTGGTACTGCACAAAGAGAGAAAGGATCCGAAATCATAAAAAGTCCGCGCAGAAATCGGAAGACTCTGCTGTACACGAACTCACCGCAATGATTCGTTATCTAATAACTTCAACTTTTATATTTATTATGGCAATCCACCGAATTTTCGGTGATTTCTGCCAATGTCCAGTTTGAAAATAATATTTCAGTTTAAATGACAATTGTACGGTTATTAAATTATAGTACGGAGATCATACGCGTGTTCTTATATCCAAGAGCACGAGATGACTCCGTTTTCTAATAACGCAAAATAAACTCAATTTTCAACATTGAGTTATAATGTACTACGTACTAGAGGAGCTATTTCAAACAAAATATGGCGCGTAATTTGGTGACAGCGGAGCATGCGCAGTGCAAGCGGGTGCCATAGATAATACCAATGCGCGCAGATGCGACATATTTTTGAAGTTGACTTCTATAGGCTTCTTTTATATTAGGTACGTGCATTATGGGTATCGTTATAGAAATAATTATATTTAAAATAAGAAATGTATAACATAAAATTATGTGGAAAATAATAATATTAAAATAACAAAATAAAATAAAAATGATTGAAAGGGAAGTGAGGGAGTGTAGTGTGAACTGTGTGAGATAAAGTATCAAAGTGTCGTCGGTCAGTGTATACGTGAAACTTAGCAGAGGCAAAATTAGTCGGGAAGTCGTGAATTTAGAAGATACATAAGTATTTTCAGTTGCCTCACAATATCTTGTATGATATATAAATAAAACGAATTTAAACTGTAAAAAATTTAATTATCATGAAATAATATAAGTACTCTTCTTGACTTTGTGGTGTATTTCTCGTTTTCCTTGAAATGAACGGACCATATTCGTGAATATTCTATTGGCAATCACGTGACTTTGCTGCGATTCTTCTGAATAAATTTAGTCCATAATTCTCTATTACTAGGATATGGCCGACGAAACCTTAAAAATATATATATTAAATAAATAAAAAATATTAATATTACTTAATACATTTTTTTCTCATGATTATTAATAACATTTTCTTGTTCGTAATTGTTTAACGTTACCCGACGATAGTGTCCATTCTGCGTATGCAACAAATATTTTAGTCTTTGATATTAACGTCAACATGGCCGCCGTCGAGGTGACTCGTCATACTTTCCAATAATAATTACAAATAATAAAATTAGGCATGTTTTAAAGATAATATTTTAAACTTACTGGTAAAAAATCACTCCTTGAATTATATTTATATTTCTCAAGCTGTTTGAACAGTATCTCAATGCACCCGAAGGCATATTTTTTGAAAAAAACTTTGCACTCGAAATCGTCTAGCTGCTGCAAGCGCTCGACATAGACTGAGTGAGTTAGGGTGCATGCACTCTAACTCGTGTTACAAAAAATTGAGTTGAGGTGACTCCTCTAGTACGAAGTACATTATAACTCAATGATTTTCAATCAAAACATTTGTCGCTTTGTTTGACTTGAAAGTGTCAATTTTGACTGTTAACATTTGAATTTCCGTGGCAGTGCTACCCACAGCTAATAAAAATTAACCATGAGTAATTACTTAGACACGTAAATACTTTTTGTAAGTAAAATAACATTATTTTAAAAATGTTAAATAAATATAAATTGTTGGTAACGCAAAAAAATGTTATAGTCGTACTTATTTTTAGAATTATTTTTAGACATCAACGTGTGCCCCTAAAATATAATATGTAATACCATCAGTTAAGACTGATTATGGGAAAGTTTATGAAATTGGCAACACTGTTTTCACTTCAGTACGCCATCAAAGGAAGAATGCAACAAAGTCAAATAAATAACTAATTAAATATAAAATATTAACCCCCGGAAAGATTTCCATTAAGTTATTTTAAGAAAGTCAAAATAATATGTTATGATTTATGAGTATATTTTTGTGGCTATACCCTCTTATTTTATAGCGATGCTAGATTTGGTCATACTTCCGGTTTTTTGAATTTTTGGTGCCATTTATTATTTTTGGTGTCAAAATCAGCTATGTTTTTAGTTAATCCTTTTTAGATCAAAAGCAACGTCACTTACTGGCCATCTTTTGTCAAAAAATACGTACAACCATTAAATATTTACTTTTTTTTTGTCTACCTAATTATATGGCACTCAATATATTTATTTGTCAATATCAGCTTGTATTTTTATATTTTTTTTTTCTCCTTACATATTTTTATTTTCAAGTACATGGTTTTGTAACGTTATAATAATGTTATATTTAATTAAGCGGTATTTTATTGTAACAGAAATATTATAGTCACTAATTTTAATTTAGATTAAAATATATGACGTAAAACTTATATAACTTACCAACGGTTCTATATTTTTCTCCGCCAAAGCATCAAGAAGATTGTGGTAGTAGCGAATACCATCAGGGTTGATGAAATCGACGCGGCCGGTGGGCAGGATGCGTGCCCAGGACAGCGAGAACCTGTAGAAGTCCACGCCCAGGTGCGCCAGCTCATCCACATCCTCCTGGTAACGGTAGTAGGACTCGCAGGCTATGTCGCCATTGGTACCATCTACGATCATCTCTGGTCGAGAGTGCGACAAACGATCCCACACATTTTCAGATTTTCCTAAAAATATGTATCGAAATTAGTTTTAAATTTATTTATTTTCATATAACAAGCAAATATTTTTGTTCTACGTTACACATATCAAAATTGAATATGCTATGTCGAGATATCCAGTCTGTTTCACCGTGAGATTTCTGTTAATGCATTGCAATTTATCATTGAATTGTCAAATTCCAAGCATTGAGACTAACTTAGGACGTTTTAACTTATGAAAATTAGATTTGATTAGTCAGAAAGTTATGTAGGCGCTTATTAATTTTAAAACGTATGTAGGTGCTTATTTTAACGTATGGTCTCTGTGGACAAAAACACGCAAGAAACTCCACTGTTATTGTGGCGGGCAAAGAAATATAAGGACGAGAGTCAAATCAGAGTAGAAATTGATTTTTCTGAAACGAATAATTACTAGGAAAATTAACATCTACCTATTGAAATAAATACAATCTCTCAAGACTTCTGCTAGGTAGGTACGTCAATTATATATCCCATCTTGTATTGTGAAGATAAAGATTGATTGAGTGTTTGTCGAGATAGTCATCGTAATTCCACTTCAAGATAATTTTTGTCAGAACTTCTATGATGTGATGTATTTTGATGTTTTGATAATCTTTAGCCCATACTGTTCTATACATTTTTGTTAGATTAAAAGGCCTCTAGGCTTTTACGCTTTTAAATTTATGGTTAGACTAGAAGTATATAACCTAATCATAGGTATTGCTGTGGTTATTCAAGAAGTTGTTGGTTGGGAACACCCAAATACTCCGAATTATATTTTATTCCAATTTTTGATATTCCGACTTTCAAAAGTACGCATTTTACAATTCCGAAAAACTATAAAGTCGATTGTTAAAAATCCCGAAATCTATTTTGACGACGTTTAAAATCATCAATATGGTCAACACCTCGACTCAGAGCACCCCGACTCGGAGAGGTTAGGTTAGAAGGCTAAGGCTTAGTTTCGAAGGTTATAGTTTCGTAGTTATTTTTTTTAAACCACTTTTATTTTAAAATCTTTCGAATTATCATTTATTTGGTTTATTAAAACTCGGTATTTTGAAAATAGGAATTATAAACTTTAGGAACAATGACATTTCGGAATTACAAAAATAAGAGTGATAAGTCGGAGTTGTTATATTCGGAATTTTGAACCATTCGGAATTATGGATATCAATATTTTGAAATTCGTATTTGTGACTTTCGGAATAAAGTTTCTCGTATTTATGTACCTGTTGTTGGCTATTTGATAGAATTAGGAACGCAAAAAAAACACTTTCATTAAATAATGACTTTCATTAAATAATCAACAACTTGTTGTCCCATGAATAGGACAACATAATAAGTCAGTAATATAGGACTGCGTGGTTATGAGGGATTTTTAAATATCTGTGTGCACTTAATTAGGTACTTATTATCTTTTATTTATTTGTTATTGTTGATATTAAGGCATTGAAGGTTTGGTTTAGAGGCCAACTTTAAGACTATTTGATAATAACGTCTCATAAAAAAATAAAGACAAAAACCTTAAACATACACATTCGTGAAATATTAACGTTCATGGTAAGTAGTTTTAGGTAATGTGGTACAAGGCCAAGATTTAGTTTGGCCACTCATAGAAAAAAATACAATCTATGTCTGTACTCTGGCACTCTTTCTTTGTTTGTTGGAACGCGCTAATCTCAGGAACTCCTGGCCCGAACTGTTTTTTTTTTGTGTTTTAAAGCCTTTTATCGAGGAAGGTTATAGGCTAACATCAACGTGTAACATCACGCTATGAGCTATTGGAGTGGAGCAGTAACCAAAAACGCGGGTGAAACCGCTGGGGACAGCTAGTTCAAAAATAAGAGGCAAAATTATGAATGAGTACACTTACCATCGACGTTCCACGCGCCTTCGATCTGGTGGGCAGCTGTCGCCACGCCGAACGTGAACCCTTCAGGGAATTTAGTGTATGCAATGCTCCTGTAATAATAACACTGGTATAGAATAGAATAGAATAGAATATACTTTATTGTACACCAATAGGACAAAAACAGTAAAGGACAACACAAACAAATATGAAAGAGTACAATAGGCGGCCTTATCGCTAAAAAGCAATTTCTTCCAGGCAACCTTTGGATGGAATCAATCAAATTATATAAAAACCGTTTAAAAATGGGTAAAGGGTAGTATCCGGGTCGTTGTATGGCGTACATTAATATATTTAGATATAATATTAATATATATATAGAGAGATATATATATAGATATATATATATAGAGATCTGGTATCATCATTACTTAATATGAAGCATAGTCTTTTTCCTCTGTCTGTCTGTTCCTAAGTACGCTTGGATCTTTAAATTTCGCAACGATTTTTGGAATAGAGGAATGTATGTTTGCATGTTATATTAGAGATTTATAAAAAATGGCAACTTGTTGTGCTAGACACAAATGATTATGAGACGAAGATGTTCTCTAAATCAACTACAACTCTCCAAAATGCAAGAGCATCTTTTTATATTACTAGGTAACCTACAAGTCAAACTGAAATCGTGAGAGACTTTAAACCCTGAAATATACGCATTTAATTAAAATTCAATTCTTTATTGTTGCTTATAATGAAATTGCAACAGAATAAAACAATACGCCGTGTATTTTCAAGCTACATCCATAAAAGGTTTTATGTCATAAATAGTATGCACATGCAGAAACTAAACAGCCTAGAAATAAACAGCCCTTAAAAGTAAAAGTAAAAAAGTAAAAGTCATTTATTTGCCAGAATGTAGGTGTGCACAGTATAATATGGTCGTAAATCTAAATTGGCCCATTTACATTATTCTACCATTACACTGGTATGCAAATATTTGTTTTTGATCATACTTAAAATCTATTATAACCGTAAAATATATTGTAACCACACACAATATGCATTCCCGTAAAAATCTCAAAGTCACAAAATGTTAGGACGTGATAACGGTGTTAACCAATGATGTTATAAGTAAAAAAGTGTAGATAGGTAACCCAAACGAAATTCTATCTTCAAAAACGGCACACTAACGCACACATGCTTTACACGTCAAAGTAGGATGACATGATTGAAAAAGTGCGAGTGAAAAAGAGATAAACGACAAATGTCAACGCGATACTCAGTATCATGTTTGCCAATTGGCAAACTTTTAATGTGCCACTTTTTGACTGCATATAACCTATCTACACTTATTTACTTATAACATCATTGGTGATAACATTGGCAATTTATAATTACTTATTAGTATGCGTTTCTATAACTGTCTTAATGAGCGTTTGTTCCTAATTCATTGCTCATTGCCATGTTCTGCATTATTGAGTATCAAGGATAGCAGGTTATAATAATAGGCTCTGTTCTTATGAGGAAAAGTGCCTGGATGACTGAGTTTTCCTCAGTACTTTAATCCGATGTTTTTTAAAAATGTTAAACACCGATTCATCGCACTTTTATGAAAATTCCGAGATTCAGTTTAAGTATATTTAAATGTTAAAGTCAAAACTAGTTTTACTCGTATGCTTTAAAAATGCCTCGCTTTAGGGAGCTCCCATTCTGGGTGGTTGGTTAAAAAAAAATAACCTCGGATCTTCCAACCTAACCTATCCAAGTAGGATTGCTCTAAATCGAGGTGTGAAAATAACTTTAATTTCTATCAAAAGTAATTTTGGCGTTTATAACTTCTTTGAACAAAGCATTACCTACGTATCAAAACAATATAAAGATCCATGATGTAATAGGGGCCCGGGATGGATAGGACCCACAGCTTGTTGATGGCAGCTATAAAGGCCTCGAATCTATGTAAGCCAGGGCCGTAGAATGATACAAGGTGGGCGTTGCAGTACACCTGCCTCATGAACTTTGAAGGAGCTACATAGTTCACCAACAAATTTTACTGTATCCGGAACAAACTAACCATGAATTCAGGTCAAAAAGTTAACCAGGCCATAAAAATGCTGATCTTATAACCCTTTGAAACTTATTAAGACTGTGTCAAGTTTGAAATGGGGAAAATGTAGCGATCTATATAATTTGCCTTCAATTTATATTATCCTTCCGTTTTGACAGTTCCACACCGAGTTAACTAGGTCTAAAATTAGATTATGAATAAAACATGAACAAAAAAAATACAAACCAAGAAAGAGTTTTAGCAATTTAAAAATGCGAACGTTTCAAGATATACAAGAGTAAAGTAGATCAAGTAACAGAAAATTGTATGTATACTGTTGCATGACAGTAATTTAGTTTCATTATGCTGTCTGAACTTGCGCCCATTCAACCCGCTAATTGATAAATTAATAATATTTAAAAGGAGTATAGCACTCATTAATACATGGCACATACTATTAGCTGCCTGAGAACTGAAGTCATTGACCTTCGAGATAAAATTAGATACAGGAACTGACTGGTTTTTGAATAGGTACAAAGCTGTGCAATTCATTTATAAGTAATCAAGTGCAGTCACGTAGTTCTAGAAGTATTTAACACAAACTTACGAGTGACACAGCGCCAGAAGTCCAATAATGGTCCATATCGCCATCTTTATGGTGTCGTGTAGCGCCGTCGACCTCTACCGCCAAACTGCTGACTGTACCGAGCAGCCGAGCCGATGCCACCAACACAGGTTACCTTGTCAACTTGTCAAGTGAATCTTTGTCAACGAGATTATTCAAGTACTGATATTCTGAAGATAGCGCGTTGGGTGTGGTGTTCACTGACAAGGGATTTGCTCTTTTGATCATTCAAGTTGCCGTAGTAACTAGAGTAGATACTAGGTGTCTATTTGTCTAAATTACGGGAGTATCTTTGGAATTATTTCATTGATAAAACAGTACCTACAGTAAAATATTGTAACTTATTTAGCTGGTTTTATTTTATTTACATAATTAACTATTCATTTACTAAGAAACTTAGAGGAAAAGAAAGGTAAAAACGAAAATATTTTTTTTTTAAATAGACTGACAAAATATTTTACTTGTAAAACGCGTAAATCTGGGGGCACGGGAGTGCCCCCGCCAAGAACAGCAAGCGTAGCAAGGGCACTACCTACCTTTTCTCGAAGTGTTTCATCGTTTTTAGGGTTCCGTAGTCAACTAGGAACCATAAGGGTTCCTAGTTGACCATGTCTGTCTAGTTTCGCCATGTCTGTCTGTCTGTCCGTCCGTCCTCGCTTAATCTCTGTGACCGTTAGCACTAGAAAGCTGAAATTTGGTACCAATATGTATATCAACCACGCCGACAAAGTGGTAAAATAAAAATTGGAAAAAAATGTTTTATTAGTGTAGCCCCCCTGTATGTAAAGAGGGAAGTGTTTTTTTTTTTATTTCAACCCTGACGTGTGATATATTATTGAACAGGTATTTAAAAACGAAAAGGGGTTTACTAAAATCAGTTTTTGATAATGTCAATAATATCGGAAATAATCGCTCCAAAAGGAAAAATTAAAGCGTCCCCCCTCTCTAACTTTTGACCCGTAGGTTTAAAAAATATGAAAAAATCTGGAAAGTAGAACTTTATAAGTACTTTCTAGGAAAATTATTTTGAACTTGATAGAAAGAACAGTTTTTGTACAAAAAAGACAAAAAGGTTGTACAAAATAATTTCTGCGTACTTAGTATGTCAACGTAACAAATAGCCTTTTTTTTAACTTATAAGTGGGAACACTTATTGTGACGGACGGGAAACTACGGAACCCTACATTGAGCGTGGCCCGACACGTTCTTGGCCGGTTTTTTTTTAACCCTCATAGAGTTGGTTTCCGGTGTACTAGATCAGTTTATATTCTCAAGATATGATGTCAATAATAGATTGAACAAACAAAGTCTCAATTGAATGGCTCTAATACTTTAGATTTTATTAATATTTAAAATACACCGATTTCGCCACTGACACACTGATGTTCATCAAAATGTTTAGCTACTTCCTGAAGTGCTAGAAAGCTGGAATTTGGTATGTAATCTAAGTTTAGTATACAACCTACAAAAAAATTATAAACTTATAACTTTCGCCCCCCATCCCCTAAAATGGGAGGGTGGAAGTTTTGTAAAGAAACAAGTAAGTCATCGAAGTAAGAATACAAAGACAGAGAATGGG
Organism: Athetis lepigone; assembly: GCA_033675125.1. Lineage (NCBI taxonomy): Eukaryota > Metazoa > Arthropoda > Insecta > Lepidoptera > Noctuidae > Athetis > Athetis lepigone. Next base: position 16,021,320 of record CM066232.1, read on the forward strand.
CTATGAAAACCGGCACTTCTGATGAAGGTTTGCCCTGTGAAAAATATATCAGATCTCATGTAGAGCCAAGCTTTTGAATCTACACGGCCTTAATCTACCGACCGGGCGACCCTAACTTCACAAATTCTACGTAGCAGTAAAAATGTATACAATCATACATTATGGTCGGGAGGGCATTGAACTTTTGTTAGAAACAGCTGATATTTTTTTCGCGATTTCAGAGTTGGTTCCATAACAAAAGTTGTTTGTTTTCATGGGTTGAATCATCTCCTAGCGGGTTGTGCAAGAAAATAAAATCCACCAGTATAATTTTTATTAACTTTGCCTTTTAATGCGTTTTAAACCTAATTCAACTTAAATGTAGATCTTTAACCAGTGCAATGAAATAACGATTAAGCATAAATTGTATTGTTTAATAGCATATAATAGTAAACTTGCTATAAGCGGAAAGTACTATACCTAAAAAACTGTTATAGTGTTTTGTGGTTAGCGTAAAAATAAATTAAAGAGTGATCAAACTCATAAATATGAAGTTATCACTTCCCTTCCTTTTTAATTATACCTACTCTTGTTATCCAGCGTCTGTTTTATACCCGTAATACGGTGGTGATAATGGATATTCTGACTGGCTGGTAAGCTTGTAATTTTTTCGAGGCGAAGATTTCAACTTCATTTTTATGAGTGTTATCATGTTATGTCATCTTTAATCTATTGTAGTCATCATCTCCCTAGCCTTTTCTCACCTATCGGTCGGCTTCTAACCTAACTGCATTCAGATACCAGTGTTTTGCGTAAAGCGACCGCCTATCAGACCTCCACAACCCGGTAACTGGGCGACACGATACCGCTTTGTTAGACTGGTCAGACTTTATGTACATCCTGACTACCCGTGACGGCTGTCAAAGTTCGTAGAACTTTGATTTATTGTAGTAATAACTTCTTTCTAGGCTTCATCAAGCAGTCCCTGCATGACGCACAGGTAGTCGATGGAGGTTGCGAGGGAGTGCGTGAGGAGGATGCCGCGCGTCAGCACCTCTCGAACCTTCCATACGTCTGACGTGTTACACGGCCGGAACGCTGCTGACACTGCCCGCTTCGCTATCGCACACGGCAAGAACCGCCACGGCTGATCCAGCCAATAGCTGTGAAGATGGAAGTGTGTTAACTGCTGCTACAAAATAAATAGTTCGGTTTTTACCCGACAGCCGAAAGGAGGGTTATGTTTTCAAGCGTAGTGTGTCTCATTCTATGCTACGCTTTTGGCTGAAAAGCGTAGCGTAAACTGTTTAAAGGATTTCGATATATGAGGTGGCATTGAATCCGTCTCAGTTGTGGGAGCGTCATAGGGTAGGGAAAAAAAAGAGAAATAATAATAAAAAAAAAACACAGAAGAGATAACATTATCTCTTCTGTGCAAAAAACCCAACTACAATTACGGAAGTTAATGGCCACTTCATGAAACCGAAATAAAATCACCGACGTCTGTAATTGCAGTCGGGTTTTTTGACTATTTAATAATATTTTTAAAGTTGACATCTCACCTCATATAAAGGCTTTCGTATGTGAAGTAAGTGATGGCGATGACGAACACGGGGTAAATGAGGGGTAGCACGACGAGGAGACATAGGATGAGTGTGCCGATGAGCTTGAGGAAGGTGGGGAAGGGGGCTCCGTACCGCCAGAGGGAGCGCACGTCGCTCATAAACTCCCGAGCCAGCACACGCACTCGACCCAGCCTCGACGCTGAGCGTAGCTGCTGGAGACACCAGTTACTAAATTGACTCTTGTTCGCTCACATAACCAAAATCCACTATTTTTTTTTTGGGTTTTAAGCTTTTCGCAAAGATGGCTTCGGTATTTACACTAGTTCCTCTAACAATGTAGGTACTATACATATACATAGCTACGCCGTTCCACGTTGTATTAAACTCGAAAAGAAGTAAGATTTAGCGTGATGCAATACAAAGCGAAACCAAAGTTCCTAGTTCCTAGCGTTATTAAGAATGTAGTTATTTATATTTGAAGTCAAGTTCTAAATATCCATCTTAGGGTCCGTAGAAACGCCATTGCCTCCACTTTACACTTGCCTTCCATGACTTGAGTTACAGAAATCTTTCTAAAGAGTGAAGGTTTCAGCCATAGAATGATTCTTTCTATCTATGTACGTTTTTCCTGGCATATCTATCTACTACAGACTGATGCTGATCATACTTCAACCATAAAAACTTTATTTGATCTTCGATAGGGTTTCATGCTACTTTTCTGGGCCTTAAATTTATTGTTTAAGTAGCATTTTTGTGTAGCTAGTATTTTTTTAGCAGTTTCTTGCTTGATTTGGATTTCTCCATTTTAATATTTGAACTTGTGTTTATAATATTTACATAGCTACACTGATATTTTTTGTAAATTGGCAGACAGTTTATGACATTCATGTGACATTGTGGTTCCGTCACAGAGTAAATTTTTTGGCTCTGTTCAATTCGCTTGCCAAAAACAAAAACATTTACTTTACCACTACGTTTTTTATGAGTGTTGACAACAATATGCCAATATTGTTGAAATCTTCTTTAAATCTTTTTTGGTTCTATAGAAATAAGTAGCCTTATCATTATCAGGTCTTAGTTATTATCCCTACTTATTTATACCCTTGTTTCTTCAAATTGAAAGTAATGATCGAGTAACAAACTTATCGTTGCCACAATAGAAAGACAATAGCAGCCCGACAGCCGGCTGTCGCGTGGTCGACGAAAGGTTAATATTATGTTTCACACGATATTCCTAAAAAACCAAGATACCTAGATTTGTAGATACCTACTTTTATAATGTCGCCTGTCGGTACGAGACTCCCCCACCTTTGGTTCAAGAGGGTTCAAGATCCGCTGTAGGTGCTGCTGCTGCCTTCAGGAACTAATCTAGACTATAGCCATGACTGACAAAAGGTTAACTGAAACCAACAATTCTCAGTTTCGTAGTTTTGTCGCTGTCTGGCAAGGCTTAGAACTACGAGGCGCTACACTTATGAGAGTCGTATGACACTGTATGCAGAGTCGTATGACACCGTATGCAGAGTCGTATGACACCGTATGCAGAGTCGTATGACACCGTATACAGACTCGTATGACATGTAGATCAATGTTCTAGAAAAAGATATGAAAAATCTACAATAAGCCGAATACAATCAAGCACGTGTAGAAGAATTATAATTGCTTCGAGCCGATTCGAATAAGTATTATCGAAACGAAATTGACGTATGTATGTGATCTTGACCCACATAATATTTTTTTTTTCGTTATCATTTTCACCCACGCCTGACACACGAGCACTTGAATGTAATAGTTATTTCAGTTTTAATTAATAATAAATATTAAATATCCTGGGACATCTTACACACGGCTATCTGATCCCAAGCTAAGCAGAGCTTGTGTTATGGTAATCAGACAACTGATATACATACTTATATATTTTTAAATACATACATATTATAGATAAATAACACCCAGACACAATTAATTAATAATACATATATTATTATATTATTATATTTTGTTTTTAATTTTTTTTAATGGCTCATTTAACTTTGTAGCTATGTATATTTTAAATAACAGATAACTAATCGATTTAAATATTCAACGAGTTTGTGTTGACATTGCCACTATAATGACAAATAATAAAATAAAAATATCTAATAAATTCTTTTGGCTACAATGGGACAAATCTTTGTGTTAACACTCTTTGCTCTACAATTCATCACCTCTTTAGCCTTTCCTAATTTTTGTTGGCGTCGGCTTATAACCTAACTGGATTCGGCTGAATATTAGTGTTTTACGTTGCCGATCACACTTTCACAACCAGGGGCCTAGGACCTAGTCTATACTATTTTAATCGTGTCTCAGTGACCAGTGATTGACCGAATATTTGATAACTTTGACAGTTTTTGTATGGAAAATGTGTCATAAGTTTGATGTTACACGTCAATAATCGATCATTGAACCACAATTGAAATAGCAGACTTAAGTCCCAGGTCAATGGGCGTCTAACGTCGTCCCTTGGTAAAACATAACGATTAACAAAGTTCTACGAATGACAACCGGGACCAACGACTTCACGTGCTTTCCGAGGCACGGAATGTAAGTAAGTGATGTCTAAGATAAACTTTAGAAAGTACATTTGAATTAAAGTCACACTTCTACTTGTCCGGTTTCGAACATGAGATTGTTAACAACTGCGCCATCACGTCATTGGCATTTCGATTCTGAACCTTATTATTTATGTATTTATAAATTATTTAAGTAATCGTATGTGCTGGCTACGTTCAGATGGCCGTGTGTGAGTTGTCCAAGATATTTATTTATTTATCATTTTTATTATTTAAGAGCCATCTATTAACATCTCCAGAGCAACAAGACCTTTCGTGTTCCATAGTCAGCCAATAGATGGCACTGAAAGAAATGATAGGTATTTTTTCTGCGTGTTGTATCGAACCCTTCGTGTTTTATAATAACACTTACTACACTACTTTAGGTTCAACTCCACTCCATTAAAAGTATTTTTTCTGTAAAAAGGAATGCCTCTGGTGTTTGTTGTCGATCAGTTAAGTACTAATCGGGGCACAAAATTAGCTGGATTACTCACCGTGGTTTCCGGCAACTCGGACCGCAATTAACTAGGACCGCGGTCCCAGTCGCCGGATCCGTAAAAAATATTTAATTTTCTTCCGGCGACTGGGACCACTCATAAAATGATAACTGAAATCAACAAAATGTACAGTCAACGAAAATATTTTTGATGTCATGATTGAATAAAAACCCTTTTTGATTTAAAAACATCATTTATTGATATAAAGAGCAGCCTTTGACTACAGTTCTGTTATTTAAATCTTTCGTAATAAAACATAGATGTATATAAAAATATAAATAAATCATGCTAATAATAATAAAAAAACATAAATCATGCTTTTAATAATAATCAACAATTTTCAAACAAGTAACAATCAGAAAGTAATTATTTATCACAAAATCAGCCTTTAAGTGGTTGGTAACAATAATAAAAAATAACAAAAATCACAGTAAAAATTATAAACGTAGGTACTATCTATGTTAATCACAAATCAATCAGTCATTTATAGTAAAATTAAACAATGACTTCAAATCTACATAGTATAGATCAATTACACTTCCGGAGTCAATGTTCGTCGCAGCCTCTCCAAAAAATGGCCGATACTTGTTTTACAATTAAATAAGTCATCAACAGAATGATATTTTTTTTTTCATCTTAGCAATCGAAGAATGCTTCCTCTTCGATATTTAGATACATGATTTATTTATATTTTATTTATGTCTATGTTTTTATTACGAAAGATTTAAATAACAGAACTGTAGTCAAAGGCTGCTTTTTATATCAATACATAATATTTTTAAATCAAAAAGAATTTTTATTAATTTTTTTTTGGTGAGTGGGAAATCATTCAATGGCTGCTCCCGTCCTGGGTGCGGCGGGAGGGCGTGTCAGACTTTTATTGACTAAAACCCACTCATGTTCCTTCGATTGCCCTTTATGTTCCAGGGTCATGGTAACTATTATAAACATTCCGCAACCTGGCAGGCGTTGGCCCTGTTGGGCCCCTTCCTGTGCTGACTTCTCTTTGAGGCGCGCGTGGAATACTAACGCGCTATCGACGCGGTCCTGGCCGCGCCTAGCCGGGCGGCGAGCTACCCATCGCTCGTCATCCGCAGAACCGCGCCTACGGTGGCCGGTAGTCGTCTTGCGACTCTCGACGTCTTCGCCTGGGTCTTAGTCCGGGGCGAGAGGCTCGTCGTTGCCTTACGTGCGCCACCGCTTCTTTCACTAGCATAACTGCTTCGCAGAAGGAGGCTATGGTCCGCCCATGCGCGGCACACCTCCACCGTGTGCTCGACCGTGTCCTCCAGGTGACCGTTGCTGCAGCGGTGACACCCAGGCGTCGCTTCCACCCGAATCCGACACAGGAACCTCCCTAACTGCCCATGTCCGGTGAGGACCTGTGTCAAGCAAAACGTGAGAGCGCCGTGGCGCCTATTCAGCCACTCCTCAGAGAGGGGTCTTACCACCGCTATTCAATTATTACATCAAACATTTTTTCGTTGACTGTACATTTTGTTGATTTGTGTTATCATTTTATGAGTGGTCCCAGTCGCCGGAAGAAAATTAAATATTTTTTACGGATCCGGCGACTGGGACCGCGGTCCAAGTTAATTGCGGTCCGAGTCGCCGGAAACCTCTACTCACCATCGGCGTGTACTAAGAGATAATAACGCAACCTTGAGCTCTGTTGTTGTTCAGTAGTAAGATACCGGAAGAAACAAGATAGCAAATTAAATATGATAACTTTTTGACACGAGGAGTCTCGAAAAATACAAATGAATTAAAAAACCAGCTGCGAGTCGGAATCGAACACCAAGTTTTCTTATAGGTTTTTATTTAAGTTTTTTTTTTTACAATTTTTAACTCGGTTGTTTTGGATATTATGAAGAGTATGTTGTTTTTTTTCCTAGGTCATTTCACTCAGCTCAGTATTGCAGGAGTTCCTAAGTTTTTTTGCATAAATTCTTTACAGTTTGCCTCCTTTATTGTGAAATTTTCTTCGATCAAGTATAAACCTTGTATAAACCTTGTGTTGTATACTTGATCGAAGGAAATTTTGATTAAATTAGTTTGATCCAATTTTTTTTTAAAATAACAATCATAGTAATTTTTCTTTAAGTTTTCATTCATTTTTAGGATTTTCCTCATTCCATTTCTGGCTGCAACTCGCGCAGGTATTCGGCTAAAAGATAATATTGTTAATAAAATAATTTACCGTTTTCTGAGCACATTTGAGAAAAAACATTCAATTATTAAAATTCAGAAGTAAATTGCATTCCTCTCCTCTTCCAACCTTCTACATATGTAACTAAATATAATTTATTGCATGTAATTTGCATTGCATTTAGTGCATGTAAAATAATTATTTGCAATTACCTAATTTTTTTAAATTACATATATAAAGTTCAATCAATCAATCAGTCTTTATTTGTGAACACAGGTAGGTATAAAATACAGATCTTCATATCACAAAGCCAACACATTTGTACACCAATTTCATTGGTAGGGCACAGAGCTCGACTATAGTCGCACATTGTTGTCTAAATGTGAGGCTTATGCGGCAGAGCATGGGCTGCAGTATAACTGTAAGAAGAGTGAGGTGCTTATAATAAAGTCAGATACTTAATTATAAGCCAGCACATGCTCCGCCGAGGCTCTTCGGGTTGTGAGCAGATTCACGTATTTGGAGCATGTCGTAACAAATGACTTGAAAGATGATGCAGATGTGGAGAGGGAGCGCAGGGCTCTGGCAGTCCGGGGAAATATGATTGCTCGCAGGTTTGCTAGATGTTCACGTGACGTAAAACTCACGTTGTTCAAGGCTTATTGCCAATCTTTCTACACGAGCAGCCTTTGGGTAACTTACACTCGGCGGACTGTTAGTGCTCTGTGCATCCATTCTATTAATATATTTAGGATGCTGTTGCGGTTGCCTCGCTTTTGTAGCGCTTCTGGCATGTTTGCTGAGGCGCGTACGGACGGCTTTCATGCAGTCGTAAGTAAAAAAGTTGCGTCTCTGCGACTTCGTCTGTGGGGCAGTAGCAATAGCATCCAGCAAATGATTGCGACTAGATTTGACTGCCCATTTCAAAACTATTGGATGCGAATTTTAAATTTTAATAATAATAAAATAAATTTTCAATATGTAATGTAATAAATTTCGTTTCGATTTGATTTTGTTATTTTAATTATTTTTATTTTATTTTATTTTAATTTTTATTATAAATAATTGTATACTAACATAGTTTTAAGTAAATATTGTTACTTACCATTTTAATTTATAATTACTTAAAATAAATTAATAATTAATATATTTTTTTATGTAAGATCTGTATTTTGTACCTACCTGTGTTCACAAATAAAGATTGATTGATTATCTTTAAGCTCGTTAAAATCCTGCCACAATTTATGTACGTTTTCCTAAATAAAATACCTTATATAGATGCTAACCTACTTGTTGCCATGGCATACATATTATCATAGAATTAAGTATCAAAGGTCTCAATTGCATAGATCACTGAACTCAACAAACAACTGCATATGTATGCATCTATAAATGGCGATAAAACAATAATGCTGTCGTAAATTATAGCCTTGTGCGTCAATCAATCGATAGTGCCGTAGTTAAGAGGTTTGTTTTCTTTTATTGTAAGTAGGTGGGTAATTCTGATACTGGTAGTTAGTAGTGAAACTAACGGGGCAAAATGTGTGGATGTAAAGAATCCAGTACTAATTCTCAAATAAAAAAAACTATACATGTTTATTTGGTTCACTACTGTTTGACCTCTCTATAGACATTTTTTATTTAACAACCAACGTACACTCTGGGGTTGCGGAATAGTTCTAATCGTTATCGTGGCCCCGGAACATAAAGTGCAACTAAAGGAACAAGGGTGGGTTTTAGTCAGGAAAGTTCGACAATCCCAATTTGATGATTTCCCATCCCCAAATAAAAATGTGAAGAGTCCATGTGTACAGTCTAGGGATATTGTAATAGTATGCTTTTTGTGTCATTACTGGACATTGTGCCTGCCAGTCAACAATTGAGGTTGATTGAACGTTTGCTCTTATGAATCAAGATAGGCGCTTTAAGAGGCTTCGCTATATTATAGTACAATGTTTGGCGACTATTACCAAGGTTCAGGCAATGAAGTTGAGTAAATAATGAAATACATGGGTTACTGGGTGATGTAATGGCAGGGAAATTGGCCACCACAGCACTACGATGTGGTTGTTTATACATGTTTGTAAACAATCACGATCCCTGAGAAATTCCTTGTGTGGTGAGGCAGAAAAACCCAGTCGAAAATAATTTGAAAAATGGAAGGCATATATATACCTTGGCATTGGAGACTGTTCTTACTGTGAGATTTTTTAGGAGAAATGTAAAGCTTGGAGGTTGTGAAACTGTCTGTAATGTTTTGCTTCTAAAAAGCGACTACTTATACTAATAAGTATAAGTAGTCGCTTATTTTTTTGTTTTGCTTCTTAAAAGCGACTACTTATACTAATAAGTATAATTATAATAAGTTATAATAAGTTTAATTATACTTATTAGTAGTACTAATAAATATAATTATACTATTAAGTATAAGTAGTCGCTTTTTAGAAGCAAACACATAAGCGATTATATTTACGAGTCTGTACTGTCGGCTTCAAAGATGTTATATAAGTAAGTAGTTGGCTTTATTTATTTATATAAAGAGACGCATTTGACTTAGACATTTTCTATTGCTAGTCAACAGAACATGGCTGGCATCGGAAAATTAAATTAACTGAACTAAAGTAACTGGCTCTGGCTGTCATTATTATGACACAAACAGACAGTTCGTAATATAAATGTGTAATCTTATTATTTTTCAAATATTTATCTTTTAAATATTACACATAGGCATTAAAAAAAAAAGAACATTAAGACATTTTATTATAAACACATTATTTTTATCAACTAACTTTGTATGAAGTCGTCTTTGCTTATATTTCTTTTGACCTTGTCTTATATATGTTATAATTTACTTATTTATTTATATTAAAAGCCGATTACATTTCTGGTTAATTAGTTTATTAATTAATAATAATGAACTAGATAGCAATACACAAAAGTATCTTATACAAGTGTCTTTAATGAAAGGGTTAAAAACCTTAGATTTGATAAAAGTTTGACGTCGTTACCTCGTTCTGTACAAAAAGTTAAACTGGAAAATATATATACTTTCTTTCTACTATATTACCAATGCAAAAAGTGGTGTGAAAGCGAAACTAATAATCCGATTTTGATGAAATTGAAATAAAAGTAATTTTATAAGCATTGTTTAACCTACAGTTTACCTTTGAAACTATAGATTATACAATGCTTATAAAATCTAAGAAAGGACAATATAACATTTATGCCCTTATTAATAATCACTGTGTAAAGTTATGCAATGAATGAAGCCTGTGTAACCATACATTTTTTGACGTATAAACCTGTCATAACTTTAAGGCCGGTTTTAGTGCTCGACCGACCGTCGGTGCGTACATCGGTCGCGCTTCTCATTTGTATGAAAATTGACATTTATACGCGTGCGTACGGTCGGTCGAGCACTGTGACGACTTGTGAATTTTCGTACAAATGAGAAGCGCGACCGATGTACGCACCGACGGTCGGTCGAGCACTAAAACCGATTACGGTCTCGTGTCTCCCCTGACGGCTCCCCTTGGGGAGACATCAGGATTTTTTAAATCCTATTGTCTCCCCTGGGCGGGGGAGACATCGGAACTTGCTAATAAATTATATTTTGAGTACTCGTGTCTCCCCTGTCAAGCATTACATAAAAACAATAAAAGAAAAAAAAACCCGTCAAGCATGACGTACCTACTACTATCTCCCCCCCCTATTCACTTTTGTCTCCTCAAACTAAGCTACCCAAGTGAGATAGCTTTTCTTAGCAGTAGGTACATTCCAGTAAAAGGGGTAAGTTCAGATCGAAAGAGACAAGTTTATATTGAACGCACAATTACAATTAATTCACGAAGAAATCAGTGTTGGACATTTTTTGGAAAAGCTACGTAAAAGATTAATTGATGAAATGAGCTTTTACGAATATGGGTACTTACTTACGTTATTATGTAATGCTTGACAGGGGATATACGAGTACTCCAATTATAATTTATTAGCAAGTTCTGATGTCTCCCCCGCCCAGGGGAGACAATAGGATTTAAAAAATCCTGATGTCTCCCCGAGGGGAGCCGTCAGGGGAGACACGAGACCGTAACCCTAAAACCGGCCTATGCAGCGTTTATTAGTTAGGCGCTTAATGTGTAATTTTGCCTACGTCGTCGTTAAACGACAATTCATGCGTATGAAGTTATTAGTTAAGAGCAATAGCTAGTATTGAAATGCGAAAGTATTTTTTTCAGTTGGTTACGCTTTCTAGGTGCTAAACCACTAAACTGATTTTGGTACATTGTGGTTTGGAATTTTGAACTAGAAGGAAGGACATAATACCTTAAACTTCATCGGATATAGCTGATTTGATTCTTGCTATCCTCGTGTGCGTGAAAGTCGACATTCGGAATTACGTATGAGATACCTTCCGCTTCAGTAAAGCAGTAAAGTAAACAAAAAAAAAAATATAACAATGATTTGAAACTCAATTAATCAATAAATATTAATCCATAGATAAGTCCCTATTATCAGTGAAATTAGTTAAGTAATTATTTTATTTATAGTGAGTAATGATAAGTGGGCAAAGTGCATTATCGATTTTTAGTTCGCTACCAGTTGGTCGACCGAATGATGTGCTATTGTTATAAGTTCCTGATACAGTTTCATATACCTTTGCATCTAATTAGAATCTGTAATTTCGTCAATTTCATTAACCTAAACAGATTCTTAATGACTTGTTCCAACATGTTATGTTTAGGTGTAAGTATATTGATGTCATTTGAAAGTTATTTTTGTATGTAAATTCGGGCCATTATATACTTTACAGTTATTCGTGATACTAACTAAATGTAAACTCATAATTTTGTCTAAAGAATATTAAAGACACAAATTGCCTTTGCGTTTAGTTTTGAAGATGTACTTACACCTTGACAAACTCGTCTCCTTGTCTCACTCTGTATGAACTGATTAACAATACCCAGACATAGTATAAAGAGAGGGAAGTAGGTTACCTTCATACAAACGCACCCCGCGCGACTTGTATGTGTGCGCCATAGTATCTTTGCGTCGACGCACGCACACTTTAGCAAAATCTCGACGCGTTTCTCCTGCCGCCAGTCGGGGCTAGCACTGCACGAGGTTCGCGCGTCACTGCTTTTCGACACCGCTAAATGAAACCAAAATGTCTGATAATCGCAGGAGAACGTATTGCTGTGTGTTTGGGTGTCTTAACAATTCATGGATTCCCGAATTGTTTCTGTTCAGATTACCTATTGAACAAAAAAGGCAAGCTAGTCACTCTTCTAGCAAATAATTTTTACTTGATGTTTAGATACCTACTCTTATTTGTTTTTTGTTGTAAGTAAGTATTAGTTTTCTATCACACAGAGAAAGTATGTAGGTAATTTCCTACTAGAATGTATTAGGTGCTTTTGATCTGTCAATTGATTTGCTGCTATTGTTTTGTTTAAGTTTAGTTATTCCGATTTCTCAGTATTGTAGGTATAGTAACTAAGTGACTACCTAATTACAGTCAGAAAATCGTAATTGTGTCGTGTGTAAAGGTGACAACCCTAAGACAGTAGGCAATTATATCGTGGATTGGGCCGGAGATAGCCTACTTCCCTTCCCTCTCTTTATACTATGACCCAGACGTTACTGTAGGTAGGCCATTGACTGTTTACTGATAATAAGGTGGTAAGTTCAAAACCTACTCCGTAGAACTATTTGTGACATCACTGACTCATAACAAGACATTTGCTTTCTTTTATGTAAAGGGTGACTGACATAGTCGCCAGTTCGTAAACCTATACGATAATAGAAATTGATCGAAACAATTAAATAAATAAATATCCTTGGACAACTCACACACGGTCGTCTGATCCCAAACTAATTATAAATATGTAATTTATCTATGATATCTCTGTATTTATATATTATATTATGGAAACAAATTAAATGATCACCTAAATAATCTTCTTGCCTTCCAAAAATAGTAAATGATCACCAATTTTTTTTAGGTTTGGTTAGGTTATAACTGTGACCATATAATATAGCCACGCCATATCTACTAGTGATTCATTTTATTTACCTTAGTCAAAATCAGAAACAGTCAATTTCATATGAAAACGAAACTAGGTTCATTAATAGAATACTTTATGAAACATGATTTGGTGATCATTTACTATTTTTGTCTGTCATAAGTATGTTATTATATCTGGTGGTAAGTTAAACATAAGCCTTATATTATTATGTATGTTTATCAGTAATTGTCTGATTACAAACTCTGCTTAGTATGGGATCATGATGGATTAGATGGCCGTGTGTGAGTTGTCCGATATTTCTTTATTTATGTGAATTGAAAATATCTTAAACGATGCCAAAACTAATTATCAAAGCACTACCTGCTTTGGAATTTATTGAATTTTCAAAAAACATTGCATTACTGCCACACACCGTCGCTTAAAGAATAATGCAAGATGCACAGCATGAGCTTAACGTTCTTTGACTATGTTATTGCGAGACATTATGTTGTTTGTACGATGAGGGCAAAATCGAAGACATTAAACACATGTGTGTTATTAGATTTTAGCTAAGTTTGTTGTTGCGTGAAAGAGTAACAAACATCCTAACAAACGTAAGGAGCCTATGTTTAGCCAAAGGCTAAATTCACTCTTTCAGCAAATCGACAAACAAATCGACCTAGAACGTCTTACCTTCCTAGGTTAATTTCTTTTATACTTACATTAAACGAAGATATACAAAACATTCATGTCTGCATGTAACTACGCAGTAGCTGCATTTGTCTGGTTTAGAATAATTTCCACTTTGTAGATATCTTCCTAAAGTATAGTTTTGGCACTGATAATTATTGTAAGTATTTATTTCGATTGAGTCATATTTCTTTCTCTGTGTGTCAATGGCAAAAATATTCAAAAGTACTAAAATAGATATAGCTTTTTTGTTTGGCACAAAATTATCAGTGTCATTAAGCGCCCTAGTGTTTGGTTTCTAACATCAGAACTAGGTACGTTCTAGAATTCCGAAATTAAAGAAAAAAAACTAAATTAGCGCGCGTATTGTCACGTTCTTCCAAGTGATACTTATAATATTAAAATTCTAAAAGTAAACCAAATATGAAGTACAGCCAAGGGGGCTGTACTTCATACCATGACGTTTAAAGTAAGATTGTTTTAGTCCTGTTGCAGGAGTGTGCAAGTGACAGCGCTAGACACGTTGTCTAGCGCCGTCTCTTTCCCACTGAAAGTAATATCAAAGTAATACTGCTATAAGGGCTTGTGGTACGCCCCCTGATCAAATCCAAGTCATTTAAATAACCTTACATTGGGTAATTTAGTTATTTCAAATTTTTGTTATTTGACCGCTAAAATCGGCAAATATGATACTCAAAGGTCAAAAATGCCATAGAAGGCGAAAATAGCAATCCGGCTCCCCGTTGACCTGTGACATGTACTTAATGTACTTGTCGATGACGATTGCGTCGAGTTTTTAGCATTATTTGATTACAGAGCGGCTGAAGAGCAGAAATGTTCGCTTCATTGTCCGTGACCCTGCCAACTAGATTTTACTAGATTCACACTACTATAGAGCGTAAAAAAATAAAAAATAAATAATGATTAGTTTAATTTCTAAGTAATAAATGTACATTAGAATACTTAGAAAGATTTGTTTGATAAACATACTAAAAGTCCCCGGCGACGGTGAGTGAACTTAGGCAGGTGGACCACCCATTTCTTTCAAACATGAATAACGGGAATCACATTATAAAGAAGTGCAAAGCCTTAAAAATAGACCACAATAAGTAGCTTATTTACTTCAGAATGTGTGTATCAAGTTTTGAAGAGTTACTTCATCGTATATAACACCACATATTTTCGTACACCTCTTTCTATGCTGTTGTTATTGCATTTTTATTCTTGTATTCTTCAGATGTTTTGACCCATAGTACGGGACGCTGCTCGACTAGCTAATCTAATTACCCTAGTCGGACTAGGGTAATTAGATGATCGACTTGAGCTTATTTGGACAACTGGTGAGTCAGCTAAGTAAAAAAAGAAGTATAAGCGTTCACAAGGTAGACGTTAAAGATGAAGAACAGTACTGACCCCCAGCACATGAACGAGGAAAAAATTTGGTATAGAAAAGGTAGTATGGTTAGAAAATTTAAGTTAGGTATGAAAATTAAAAGGAGTGCTGGCACAGGCGCATAATGTTCATTAGGAAGTATAATAATTGAAGACGTCAACCTAGACGAATCAATAAATTAAAAAAGGAAATTACTGTTATTTTGTGGACACACGCTATATGTTTACCAAGAAGTATTAATCCGCACATAAACTATTTCAATGATTTTGTTGTTATTAAATTGTTTCGATCGTAAGTTTCATAAAGAAAATAATTAACTATCTTAATCTCTACCCGATATGAATAGGGTCGATTAGGTACGAATTTCGTACATGTGAACTTTAGCAAAATACTACATTGATAGAAAAAACTGGTTAAGTGCGAGTCTAACTCGCACACCTAGGGTTCCGTAGTACTTATAGGTAAAGAACTGTTAGGCTGACACGCCCTCCTGCCCCGCCCAGGGCGAAGAAGTCATTTGATGACTTCCCACCCACCACACAAAAATAAAAAAGTTTAGGTTTAAAGAATCTTTATCTCTCATAAGAACATGATACAGTTAACTTACATAGATTTAAGTTGAGCATACAGATAAAAATAAATAAAATCATAACAACAACGCACAGGATCAAACTAGGCAAAAGTATAATAAAAATAAAATGCAATCAGTTGGTTCTAGGTCACCGGCAAGTGTCGAAATTATGATTTTTGCAACATAAACAGCCGTAACTTTTTTCCTAACTAAATATACAGTTTTAATTTCAATTGGATACCGACAAGCTCCTCGAAAATAAGGGTCTTGACAGACAGACAGACAGACAACAAAGTGATCTATAAGGGTCTTTCCTCTTGAGGTACGAAACCATAAAAATGGAATTAACGTTATCACGAACTTTGTTTCTCATGCAAAGACACCCTTATCTTATTTGTTTTACTGTTTTACTGAGACACATTATAATTATACCTAAAATAAGTATAGTTAGTATATAAAACTGGTACTAAGTAATTATGTAATTTGATAAAGTTTTATACACACCCCAATTCAGTCGGCGTCAGTTGAGCTTTTATTGTTGTTACACGAAGACGTCTTGCAGCATGTTTTTGTTATTATTGGGTATTATTGTATTTTTGTTAATTATCCACGTTATATTCAACTACAATGAACGAGCTAGACTGGTCAGGAAGATACCTGGACCCAAAGATGACTTTATTGTTGGGAATGGATTGACTGTTATACGATCTCCAGGTAAATTTTAAATGTGTTATGAATTTCTGTGTTTATTTTTGTTGGGTAGCTAGAAGTTACAGAAGTTTAAAAAGTTTCTTGTTAGGTTTTTTGATCCCCTTGCTTGCTGCTACACTGCTAAGAATATAAGTTCGAAAATAATATTGGGTTAATGTAGGCTAAAATTAAATAGGTTCCTATACCTACCTAAGCTGAAATTTATCCAAGACTGTGTTTATGGGCGGCGCGGTATTCATTTCGATATTCGATTTCCGCACTTGCTCATCAAATTTAAACTTTAAATAAACAATATTTTTAACGTGTAACTCTAACATCTAATAAGGATTAATAACCATGGCTATTCTGATTCACAGTTGAGATCATGGAATTTGGAAGGAAATTAACTAGTATCTTCGACGGTATCTTCAGAGTGTGGATATACCCTATGGGTATGGTCTTTATTTACAATCCCGAAGATATTGAGGTACGACTATTTAATAAATCAAATATTTTATCTTATAGTTTCAATCAATGTTCATAGCATGGCTTTAGAAAAGCTATACTTTGGCTAAATCTTTTTATGTCGTGTTTGAAATTGTTTGGACAAGGTTTGTTAAAAACATAATATTGAAAAATGTATGGAGTAAGTGACTATAGTAGAAGGCAGCAAGGAGATTTATGGGTAGGTACTTCCGTGTAAAGCCGGGCGGGCAGCTAGTTTAAGATAGACAAATAGACATATATTATGTATAATAAGTCTGTAACACAATAAATTATGTTATGGGTCTTTGTTACCTGAAATAAATTATATATATTTTTTGTTTTAAAGTGAAACTGACTGCTCAATTAATATCGTAGTTCCAATCTCAACTGTTAGGTTGGATTGTGTTTTCTAAGTCGCCAGTGTTGTTGAATTATTTATTTGTTTTATTTTATTACAATCGGAAAACAAACAGTATTAACAGCTAACAAACAACGATTTATGCAACAAATTTACCAATTACACGTTTTCACATTAAATTATCTATGAAGAGCATGCTTGAAATTAATTATGTGTATAATTATACACTATAATATCAAGTCTTGTGGTGCAAAATAGAACAGTTACCTATCGAAACAATGTTTAGTAAGAATTCGATTAAATAAATACTAGCGGCTTAGTAACGAACAAGTCAAGTTCAGAATAGTCAATCAGATTATTCTAGGACTTTGCGTATTTATTTATTAATACTTTATGCACAAAATTAATGTACAGCGGCGGACTTAATGCCTAGCAATTATTACATTAGGAATCTTTACAGTAGCAGCAAAAGTTGGTGGTGTGGCATCCCTGTGCCTCGGAAAATATTTAACGCCTTTAATTTTGATTGTCGTAGTCAAAAGCTAAAAAATCTGACAATACTACCTTTTGACTACGACCCAGTTACTGGGTAAGCGCCAGGCCACACGGTGCGGTCCGGCTCCGGCGCGGCGCCTGAGCGGTGCCGCAACGGTTTGCTACATATAAAATTGGATGGTATGCCACACGGTACGTCCGGCACCGCTCCGGCGCCGCACCGCAGGCTCACCGGACAACGGCGCGAGGCAGACGAGGCGGGGAGGGGTGCAAGCAGTGCGGTGCCGCAGCGGCGCCGCAGCGGCGCCGCTCAGTTCATGGGGAATCATGATTGTCGTCAACTGACTAGTAGGCAAGCCGCCAAGCTTGTTGCGGTGCCGCAGCGGCGCCGCAGCGGCGCCGTAAAAACATTGCGGTGCCGCAGCGGCGCCGCACTGCTCGTGTGGCCGCCAGTGCGGTGCGGAGTATTGCGGTGCGGCGCGTTGCCGCATCGTGTGGCCTGGCACTAAGCGCCAGGCCACAGGGTGCGGTGCGGCTCCGGTGCGGCGCCTGAGGGGTGCCGCAACGGTTTGCTACATATAAAATTGAATCCACCACCACCACTCCGGCTCCGCACCGCAGGCTCACCGGACAACGGCGCGAGGCAGACGAGCGGCGCCGCTCAGTTCATGGGGATGTTCATGATTGTCGTCAACTGACTAGTAGGCAAGCCGCCAAGATTAAGCACATTGCGGTGCGGCGCGTTGCCGCACCGCATTACTCCGCACCGCACTGGCGGCCACACGAGCAGTGCGGCGCCGCTGCGGCACCGCAATGTTCTTACGGCGCCGCTGCGGCGCCGCTGCGGCACCGCAACAAGCTTGGCGGCTTGCCTACTAGTCAGTTGACGACAATCATGAACATCCCCATGAACTGAGCGGCGCCGCTGCGGCGCCGCTGCGGCACCGCACTGCTTGCACCCCTCCCCGCCTCGTCTGCGTCGCGCCGTTGTCCGGTGAGCCTGCGGTGCGGCGCCGGAGCGGTGCCGGACGTACCGTGTGGCATACCATCCAATTTTATATGTAGGAAACCGTTGCGGCACCGCTCAGGCGCCGCGCCGGAGCTGCACCGCACCGTGTGGCCTGGCGCTTAAAGGCTTAACGGTATTTGCTACAAATTTAGATGAAATTTAAATAATTATATAGATGATTTTTATTCATAAAATATTTTCAGATAATCATGTCAGGTATGAAGTACGGTGATAAAAGTTTTATTTATAACTTTCTGAAGCCCTGGCTACGAGATGGATTACTTGTCAGCAATGGTAATAAAAAATATGTTCATAATTATATAATTTCTAGCTGTGTTATTAAAAATGCATCATTTTATTGTACGTAATTATTTTATTCCCAGATTTTTTGTTGCAATTACCAGTTCTTAACACTTTATTTACTTCTATCAGGAGCAAAATGGCAAGAACGTAGAAAAATCCTCACGCCTGCCTTTCATTTCAATATATTGAAACAGTTTTTTGGTATAATCGAGGAGAACAGCCACAAATTCGTCGACAACATCAACAGCACCGCTGGGAAGCCAATTGATGTAGTGCCTGTGCTCTCTGAATTTACACTTAACTCTATTTGTGGTAAGTATTGCGCAACCGAAAAGTTATTATACTAGGTGAATTTCTAGTCCTGCACCACCCGCTAGGAGATAATTCTACCCGGGTGCCCTCTATCTGGCAGAAACTTGTTTCTCCGAAACCTATTTGGCATAACTCACTTGGCAGAAACTTTTTTAAACGAACATTGTTAAGGTATAAAAAATATTTAACATAATTGTTTTTTGGCCTAATGTTTTTATGTCCGAATTTTAAATGGGATACTTTTAAGATGGCAGAATTGTATTTGGAATAATTACCTTTGTCAGAGTTACAATTTGGCATAATTTCGTTTAGCATAACGTTTATTTAGAGCGCCGATTATTTGGCATAATTTGACTTAGCATACTACGAAGTTCACAGAATTTCAATAGAAATAATTATTAGTCATATTGAAAAAAAAAATTGTTTTAAAAAATCACTATGGTGTGCTACAAAAGTGAGTGACAGAAATGAATCGCTGCAAAACCGACTTCACGTAGTCTTGTCTGCCCTACCCCTAGAGTGTAATTTAAACCCGCGAAGGCGCGGAGGGGCGAGGCGGCCCGCAAGCTGAGGAGCAGGTGGTTTTAACGCACACCGCCGCGGCTGAGGCTGGCCGGCGCTGCCGGCCAGCAAGCCGAAGCTGCGGTGGTGGACGTAAAACCATCTGCGACGATTAGCTCGCGTGGGGCCGCCGGAGCCCCGCAGCGCCGGAGCCGTGACAGAAGCCATGCCTGCTGCATGTTGCATGCTGCATTTTGCATGCTGCATGCCTGCTGCATGATGCATGCTTGCTGCATGCTTGCATGCTTGCATGCTTGCTGCATGCTTGCATGCTTGCTGCATGCCAAAATAAGATATGAAATGCATGACAAAAGATGATTCTGGCTGTGAAATTTCTGCGATATGATGGTTCTACTTTTGATTATTATGGATATAAAATATATGCCAAAAGATGATTCTGGTTTTGAACTTTCTACGATGTGATGGTTATACTTATTGATTATTATGGATATGAAATTGATGCCTAAAGATTATTCTGACTTACAAAATTATAGGTTTCGTTGTATGGTAAATGAGTGTATGCCAAACGATTTTCTGCGAAAAGAGGTTTATGCTATCTGTTGCTATGCAAAATAAAATTATGACGTAAAAAGTTCTGCTATAAAGGGTGGACCCAATTCTACCCATGAAAACAAACAACTTTTATTATGGAACCTACTCTGAAATCGCGAAAAAAATATCAGCTGTTCCAAAAACAAAAGTTCAATGCCCTCCGACCGTAATATATGAAACAGCTGATATTTTTTTCGAGATTTCAGAGTTGGTTCCATAATAATAGTTGTTGGTTTTCATGGGTATAATCATCTCCTAGCGGGTGGTGCAGGACCAAAAATTCACCTTGTATAATTCCTTTAAATTTATTCCAGATCAATCATGATAAAATAATTAAGCTCTGTCTCATGGTAATCTTATTTAAGACTCGATTGATTTACCTGTCTCCATGTACCTAAACAGACTCTAATTAATCATTAAAGCACGCACTCGTCATACGATAATGTTACACGTGTCGTTAATTATAACTAATATTATGTGTACTGACCCGTATTTTGCAAATAAAAACCATAAAACAGAAGCAGATAACACATACATAGACTGTAAATAATCCAAATGAGTAAAGTTACGTATTTGTTATTTTAATACTTAACTTTAGATACTTTAAAATTTTGATGCGAAGTTTTGTTCGTTCGCATGTATTATACTTATACAGGATAACCTATTTAAGCCATACAATATTGTAAAATTTTCTGTACAATATTATAAGTATGTTATATAAATAAATAAAAATTAATATACCTTCTCTCACACCGTAATTTAGAAACAGCAATGGGCACTCAACTTAGCTACGATGATAAATCAGCAAAATCCTACAAAAATGCCATATATGATCTGGGATTCGTACTCTTAGACAGATTTGTTAGAATATATCTGTATATAGACTTTATATATAACCTATCGACATGGGGACGGCTACAAAATAAATATCTGAAGGTTGTTCACAATTTTACTGAGAAAGTAATACAACATAGGAGAGAGTACATAGAGAAAAACGGATTAAATATTAACGAAGAAAAAGAAACAGAAGATGATGACCCATACGTGTATAAAAGAAAGAAGAGAACTGCAATGTTGGATTTACTGCTGTCAGCTGAACAAGAAGGACATATTGACAAAATTGGAGTTCAAGAAGAAGTGGACACCTTCATGTTTGAAGTTAGTACCGACACAGTCGTAAACCCACCACTATTTTATTTAATTACTGTTTATTGTTCTTAATTAAATATTATTACTTCCAGGGACACGACACTACAGCCAGTGGTTTAACTTTTTGCTTTATGCTACTCGCCAATCATAAAAATGTTCAGGTGAGTACTTAATCCCATCAGTACTCTTTTCATTCAGCCTTCCTTCTTTCGTGAGAAGAAAGAAATTGTTGAAAAGGCTGAAAATAAAATAGAGAATTACAATATATGTAAAACATGTTTCAGGATAGAATTATCGAAGAGCTGGATAATATATTTGGTGATTCAGACCGACCTATTAAGATGGAAGATTTGTCAAAGATGAAGTATTTAGACTGTTGTATCAAAGAGTCCTTGCGGCTTTATCCTCCAGTACACTTTATAAGTCGGAATTTGGCCGAAAACACAATACTAAGTATGTACCATTCGTTCACTATTCCATTTAAATCGTCTATGTTTGTAATATTATCTACTTCTTATTATGCCCAATTTTCAGGTAACTATACAGTTCCGGCTGGCGTACTATGTCACATCCTTATTTTAGATCTGCATTATCGAGAGGACTTGTTCAAGAACGCGAAACAGTTTGACCCGGAACGATTCCTGCCTGAGAACAGCGTCGGACGTCATCCCTATTCGTACATTCCCTTCAGCGCCGGTCCCAGAAACTGTATAGGTAATTTTGACTTGCAATATTAATCTACATACTCACGTTAAAATTTTGTTTAGCGTTAAAATCTTTAGGAGACTCAGAGTTCAGATGAAAAATATCTCAAGTTCATTCAGGCAATGATGCCTGAATGAACTTAAGCAAATTAGCGTGTCTCTTAGCTCTGTCTGTCGTGTTCCCATTAAATTAATTAATATTGTAACTTCCCCACGGATGTCGTTTTACCAAAATTTATCATTATGTATGCTTAATCTTTGGAAATGTCATAATTCATAATGATTTTATTGTTTGCACTTAAATTTCCAGACATTCAACTATGAACTGTCTATAGTATATAATTATCTACTACTAGCTTTTGCCCGCGGCTTTGCCCGCGTGGATGTCGGTTATATCGCGTTTTCAAGAAAACTCTTCAAAAGTTCGGGATAAAAACTATCCTATGTTCTTTCTCAAGGTCAACTCTATCTCTGTTACAAATTTCATTAATGAAAGCGTAACAGACAGACAGAGTTACTTTCGCTTTTATAATATTAGTAGTGATTTATGTTCTCATCGTATCAACACGATACCTTGTGTATAGAATTAAGAAATTAGTAGCAACCAATTAGAAGCCAAGAACTCCCCTGGTTCTTAACCAGGCACGTTAATATAGGTAAACATCGGACGACCAAATCCAGCGGCGTACGTAGTGGTCGAAAATAGGGTTCGTGTGTCATTTTTCAAAACAATATGAAAACCACAACAAACCTTTTCTTTACTCCTCGAATAGCTGTTTTTAACGTTTAAATATAATATTTTTGCATTTTCATGTTTGTTAACAAATTGTTATGTTCAGGTCTCTTAATTGTGCATGGCCGGGTTTTTCAGCTCATGGGAAAAGCAAGCAATAAAATTAAATATTAGAATGTGAATGTTCCTAATTATTAAGTTAAGGCGCCCGCCTCACATACTCAAATTCACATTAGTACTTGCCCGGATTTGAACCCACAAGGTTCAAATCCGGGCAAGTACTAATGTGAATTTTCCAATTCATATGTACTCTCTAAAATGTTTCTTGGACAACACAGACATCGGTGAAGAAAAACATCGTGAGGAAACATGGACTTGTTTGTAGTTCATATGAATCCGAAATCGCCAATCCACCTTGAGCAAGAGTGATGATTTTTGCTCGTGCGTTCTCTATATGAGAAGTGACCTTTGCCCTGCAGTGACAGAGTAACTAAAAAATTAAAATTTAAATGTCTTTATTGAAACTTTAAAGTATACATAGCAATATTAATATAAGTAACGATGATAGCTGCAGTAGTTAGAAACTGTGCTAGCTATCAACGCCCACCTCCTGAAACAAAAAACAAAGGAAATAGTTCCCGTTTTATTTAAGGTAAAATTTTAATAAAGGAATGAGGTGTGGTTGAATGAGTTTGTGTCTTTCATAACTATCCTTAGGGCTAGTAATAGGCTGATAATGGTGCCGATTCTCTTGTGCACAAACTATCGTAAATTTAAGTTAAGTGCATCTTTCTCTTTCCTTTTAATTATGAAAAGGACAGAAGATCAAATATTAGTTAAGTCCTGTCAAATTTAGACACTCCATAGATAATTTAGACGCAATTTAAAAACATGGCGTCTAAATATACGTCAATTTTCATCAGGCGCTGTCTAATTTGACAGGATTAAACTAAAATATATCTTCTGTCCTTTTCTTTAAGAAATGGAAAGAGAAAGATGGACTTAACTTAAATTTACGATAGTTTGTGCACAAGAGAATCGGCACCATTATTATTATTTTATGTTCCTACTTGTTATCTGAATTAGCGAGAGTGTTTATAGTCAAACTCAAAGGTCAATGGCATTACCTAATGGTACCGCATGCTTCTTTTGTTGTTTCTATATATAATTTTGTACTCTTTATTAAGACAACAGAGAAAATTATAAAATGTAAATGTACTATTTTTAGAACGATTAATTCAACATCAATAAGAAGATTTTAATAAATAATCGTAATAAAATTGTGAGCCAAGAAACTCCATCAACATTTTTTGGCTACATTCTCCAGGTAGAATTTAGGTACAATGGAGAACAATGCAACAAGTCATGTAAAGAGAGAGATGATTGAAGATATGTGAGATATTGAAATGGACTCTTAAGAATGTTAATTTATTTTACTTTCAGGTCAAAAGTTCGCGATGATGGAGATGAAGATAGCTGTGGCGAACGTGTTACGCAAGTTTGTGTTGTCTCCTGTCACTCGCCCCGCAGACATCAGATTTACTGCTGATTTAGTGCTGAGAAATGATGGGCCGGTACTCGTTAATTTCATTAAGCGAGAAAAATAGGAACGCAATAGAAGTTTAGAAAGTATCTGTAGTATTTAAGTTTATGCTAAGTTTTTAATAAATATCTACAGTTTCATTATGGCTGACATAATTATGTGGAATAATGTAATGATAGAAATGTGTATGTTTCTTTTTTCCTTCTGTTTTCAAATCTAAACTGTGGAGTCTGCGCTAGATAAACTTTGACATTCTTAATTTACGGTTATAATGTTTTTCTTATTCTTTAGTATTATATTTTTTTAGAAAAGCGTCATGTTTCATTTAATATAGGTATATTTATGTACTTATTGCATAATTTATGCATTTTGAAAGTACGAATTGAAACAGCTTTCTGTTTGGACGCTATTGCTACCTAATTATAAATAATAAGTGTTAAACATTTTTTTTTAATTTATTTATTTTGTTTGACAGTAAACAAATTACCTAAAGCTATTTACAAACATCTTCAAATCAGTAAAGCGGTAAGGAAGAACTTTATGTACTTATATAATAGTTTATTATTTATAAGGTTCTTTCCGCTGTTATTTTTTATTTTGTTCTCCTCGTGTTTACATCCGTATTAATATTATTAATCCCACCAAAAACACACCGTTTCGCTACCGTCGTCGTGGAGGTGATGCGAATATTTAGTTTCTGAAGTAAGTAACGAAACAGCCGAGCCATACATTTTTACTGATATGTAGAATTTGTGAAATTAATGTCGGTAGATTTAGGCCGTCTAGATTCAGAAGCTTGGCTCTACATGAGATCTGATATATTTTTCACAGGGCAAACTTATGTGGTTGGTTGTCTTGGCAAGATTTAACATGAAATGTTTTAGGTGGGATTTCTGGTCTTTTTGTAAGTTGCAAGGCAGTCTTTTTAGTGTTTATTTTTTTCTTCTTTTTTAGGGTATATTTTTTGTACATCAGCAGTGCCGGTTTTCATAGTCCATTTTCTGTATTTGCATTTTTACTTAGATGATTTACTTGTTTCTTTACAAAACTTCCACCTCCTCATTTTAGGGGATGGAGAGCGTAAGTTATAAGTTTATGAATTTTTTTGTTGGTTGTATACTAAAATTAGACTACATACCAAATTTCAGCATTCTAGCACTTCAGGAAGTAGCCAAACATTTTGATGATCATCAGTGTGTCAGTGAGTCAGTGACGATATCGGTGTATTTTAGATATCAATGAAATCTAAAGTATTGGAGCTACTCAATTGAGACTTTGTATGTTTAATAACTCTATTATTGACATAATATCTTGTGAATATGAACTCTCTGGTACATCGGAAACCAACTCTATGAGGGTTCAAAAAAACGACGAAACACTTCGAGAAAAGGTAGGTAGTGCCCTTGTGCTTCGCTTGCTTGTCTTGGCGGGGGCTCGACCGACAACCGTGCCCCCCGATGCGAAAGTAACTCTGTCTGTCTGTCTTTCCGTCTGTCTGTCTCTTCTTGACGCCTAAACCACTGAACCGATTTGAATGAAATTTGGTATAGATATAGTCTGGGACCCGAGAAAGGACATAGGATAGTTTTCATCCCGGAACTCCCCCGGGAACGGGAACCATTAATTCACGCGGACGAAGTCGCGGGCAAAAGCTAGTACATAATAAATAAGTCCTATGAAAATTCGCATACGTTGTTGTCTGCCTCTAGTCTGAAGACCCTTTCTCTCGAGAACGCGTGGAGTAAGGAAAAAAAGCTTACGGTCGTTCATGTCGCAATAGCCGTATATTTGTGACAAAACATTTTACGTCATCTGCTACACGTAGATGGGTTCTAATATTTTTTTCTCAAACAATTTTTACGTGACTTGAGAGCCTGTCTGGAGCATTACCGTGCGACGAGGCATTTCGTGGTAATGTACAGTTTTTTACCCTATCTGCCTATTATAACTATATAACTCAGTTGACAGCGACAGGGACAACGGTTGCAACCCCACAAATTTTTGTTTTTATTTAGTTTATTAAAGTGTATTTTTGTTTTTATTTTTAGTGGTATTGTTCGTTAAGACGTTTGGGCTCCTTACGTTTTTATTTGAGCTAAACGACTTATGCTTGCACTGCTGGGACTTGTCCGCTTAAATATGTGGGCTTCTCTCATCAAGAGATCACTTTAGTCTTACACCTAAATGGTCGTCACATGATTTGACTAATACAGTTGACTTTAAATAAGAGACTTTGACCTCTGAACTTGTTTCGGATGTCTCTTAGAGTAGTTAGCTAAGAAACACAGGCCCGACCGTTCGCTGAAATACCAATTTACACAAAAGTATCATGTATATAATAAAATGTTGAAAAAATGTAAAAGAAGGGCCTCCACAACTTATTTTTTTTTATATCATATCTTCTAAAAGCGGACTATTCTTTGTATTTCAATGGACTACACTTTCTTGTATTATGATTTCATGCGTACATATAAAAATGAAACTAAATCTGTATACTTATTCTAATAGAAATAAAACCGGTCAAGTGCGAGTTCTACTCGCGCAACGAGGGTTCCGTTAATTTGTTTTTTAGTGAAATAACTACAAATTTACGGTTTTCGGAGTTTTCTCTTTACTTGTGCTACATGACCTTGCTTCTTGCCAAATTTCACGATTCTAGGTCAATGGGAAGTACCCTATAGGTTTTGAGTTTTGATTTCCTTGAAAATGTCTAAATATGCAATATAAACCGCCGTATCTTTTTATTGCGTTGATTTAGAAACTTGATTTTTTCACTGCTTTAAGAGATAGCAGACCTGAGTATGTGATATTAATTTGAGCTTGATATCTTGACGCGTTTCTGAAAAAAATGAAAAATGATAAAAGAAACCTAAAGAAGATTTTAAAATACCTATTCAACGACACCCCACTCGACATAGTTCATCGACATTTTTTTTTTCATTTTGACAATATGGCGTCTGGCTGTCGCTGTGGTGAATTTTGATTACTGTCATATCTTTAGTGACACTCGCAAGGTTAAGACGAATCGATTGACGTAAGAATTATCAAAATCGGTCTACGCATTCGGTCTCTAGAACGTCACATAGAAACAAACATACATACATACATACATAGACTGATAAACACATTACCACTCCTTTGCGTCGCGCAGTCGGGTAAAAAAAAGGTCTTGACAGACGGACGAACGGGAGGACGGACGGATGTGAACTAACTACAAATTTACGGTTTTCAGAGTTTTTCCTTTACTTTTGCTACATGACGTTGCTTCTTGCCAAATTTCATGATTCTTGGTCAATGGGAAGTACCCTATAGGTTTTGAGTTTTGATTCCCTTGAAAATGTCTAAACATGCAATATAAACCGCCGTATCTTTTTATTGCGTTGATTTAGAAACTTGGTTTTTTCACTGCTTTGGGAGATAGCAGACTTGAGTATGTGATATTAATTTCAGTTTGATATCTCGACGCGTTCCTGAGAAAAAGGTTCTTGACAGACAGACGGACGCCTGATGTGAACTAACTACAAATTTACGGTTTTCAGAGTTTTCCCTTTACTTGTGCTACATGACCTTGCTTCTTGCCAAATTTCACAATTCTAGGTCAATGGGAAGTACCCTATAGGTTTTGAGTTTTGATTCCCTTGAAAATGTCTAAATATGCAATATAAACCGCCGTATCTTTTTATTGCGTTGATTTAGAAACTTGATTTTTTCACTGCTTTGAGAGATAGCAGACCTGAGTATGTGATATTAATTTCAGCTTGATATCTCGACGCGTTTCTGAGAAAAAGGTTCTTGACAGACAGACGGACAGACGGACGCCTGATGTCAACTAACTACAAATTTACGGTTTTCGGAGTTTTCCCTTTACTTGTGCTACATGACCTTGCCTTTTGCCAAATTTCATGATTTTAGGTCAATGGGAAGTACCCTATAGGTTTTGAGTTTTGATTCTCTTGAAAATATCTAAATATGCAATATAAACCGCCGTATCTTTTTATTGCGTTGATTTAAAAACTTGATTTTTTCACTGCTTTAAGAGATAGCAGACCCGAGTATGTGATATTAATTTCAGCTTGATATCTCGACGCGTTTCTGAGAAAAAGGGTCTTGACAGCCGGACGGACGGACAGACGGACAACAAAGTGATCCTATAAGGGTTCCGTTTTTACCTTTTGAGGTACGGAACCCTAAAAATAAACTGAAAACTATGGCTAACGGCTATGGAAAGTCACGTGATCATCCATCATTGTGATGCGAGATTGGGAATAACACGTAACACGTTGACTATTATAAGATACCAGCGCTGCGGCATTTCTTTTATAGAAAAATCGCAGCCTCATGCTGAGATAGGGACGAGTTTTTGGCCTCGCACAGGTATTTTTTTTTATATAAATTCATGTTTTAGTTTGTGCTATTTTTCTTTCCTGTGTGTGTCCAAAATAAACGTTTTTCTTTCTTTTTTTTCTTTCTTTCTTTCTAACTGAGTCATGAATCGGTCATTCTCCGATTCGGCGTTATTTGCCTAATTACCGTAACCATTTTTATTTTTCACTGATTTACCTTAAACTCATTAAAATATGAAACTAGTAAAAAATACGAATTCAATAATAAATGAGGCATGTTTTAATTACTGGTAGTTTTCTAATTATTGAGACTTAAAAAAATTATGAGTACGGTAATTAGAAAAGTTACTATCTTATGCCACGGTAATTAGAAAACACAGTCAATTGTAAGTAAAATGTGATATAATATAATAAAAATAACACACATTAATAATTTGTATACATCAATTTATATAAAATGAATCCCTATTTACCTTTTATCATCTTTGTACCGATTTCACTAATTCTTTGTTGTGTTTGTTATTGCTAGGAAAAGGTTCTTATGGAAAAAAAATTAAAAATTAAAAGGGTACTTTAGAGTAGTGTAGGTTAGAGTAGAGTAGGGTAGAGTGGGATATAGTAGGGTAGGCTAGAGCAGGCTAGAGTGGGATATAGTAGGGTAGGCTAGAGTAGGGTATAGTAGGAGTGAAGCCGCGGTTTCGTTTTCGCGTTATTTCCATACAGATTATTTACATTTTTAAATATTGATATAAAAAAACAAAAACATGTAAGAATATAAAAAAACAGTAGCCCAATGGCATCGGGAACAGGGTCCCAGCTACCGGTGATCAGGGCTTCAGAGAGAAGAACTTCCTAACGATGCGAGCCGTGTCCAAAAGCTTCTGAATGAAGCCCTAGATCCAGCCATCTGACGAGAGCCTCCTTAGGTGTTGGTCGAGACTATTGGCTATTAAAAAACTGGCAGAAACAACTATCGGCACATGACCGTTGAGTCCACATTCAACATGTCAACAATCTTGCAAGCCAAGTCGATACCTACTTAATTTTTATTATCTTTCTCGGTCTTCACAAGGTTCTTGTCACGCGGGACCGTTACGTCAACGAGCATTGCGCGCCGCTCCAATCGATCCACCACCACTATATCAGGCTTGCTTGCTACAACAGTCCTTTCAGTGATGATGTATCGACCCCAGTACAATGTGACATTGCCATCTTCAGATTCTACGAGGCCGTATCTCAAAGCAAGTTGCTGATTGATAATCCTGGCTACTAGGTTGTGCCCATTTAAGTCCTCTTTGTTAGCAAGACGAGAATAATCAGAGATAGTGTGTCGAATCGTTCTCCCGGCAGGTGACACGCCCGACATAAGTCAACCGTACCATCTTTCACAATAAATTCCCGATAATTCTTCGTCATGATAACCTCATCCATAATTGTAAAGACAAAACCTTCGGTTTCCCCAAATAGGTCACCAAATTGTAGCTACTAAACTGACACTAAAAAGTATACATCGGGCCCATGCAGGGCCCGGAAAAACCGCCTGTGTAGCGCCTTACTCTACCATACTTCCTCACGATCCTTTGCCTCAAGCACTACAAGTTTGCGCCAGTTCTCTTTATTTAAGGAGAGCGGAGTGAGGTTCTTGACCACAGTGACCACATCTCGGATTCTCGGTGCTGACGTGGGGAACCACGTCAGCTTTAAGGAAATATTCCCGGAGATACAACCTCCGGGTCTCGCGGTTGAGGAGAGACTTAGAATTAAGAAAGCCTCGTCCACCACATATCCGCGGGATTATATATATATCCCGCGGATATGCCTCATCAACTCATCACTGATGATCGCGGGTGATGCTCAAGCGCGCTTTGCATGTAGATTGACTTCTGTACCCATCTATTTTGAGGCTACAGTTAGTATATAAGAATTAATTTTTCATACAACGGTAATTAGAAACATACGGTAATTAGTATACGGTAATTAGAAAACGATAGATTTTCTTAAAAATTTCGGAAACCAAGAAAATATGCAAATACTAGCTTATTACAACGTACGGAGGCCAAAGTACTGCCTCGATTTAATGATCAACTTAGGTCTAACTTAAAAAATCAAATTTATATAATGTGAAACGGTAATTAGAAAAGTTTGTAACCAAGGTTACGGTAATTATATACAAGAGCGCTTTATTAGCGGTACATTAACGTTAGAGACGTGCAACTGCTGATGTTTCGCGGTACACATGGAGGAGACGAGACGCGTTCGGAAGTGGTGTGCCAAATACTGTTTTTTAGGGGTGTGCACTCGAGAACAGAATATGTCACGGTAATTATAACTTTCCATAGGACATCCGATAATTTAATTATAATTATTTATAGACTGGTTCTAGTGAGTCAATATTTTACTATGCGATACACGTTGTTTAACACCATTTAAAATGTTGAATAGATCAAAGTAAACCTGTAAGTCATAAAAATTACAAGTAAGTTTTAACATTAAGACAGTGTGCGGACACGTTACGGTAATTAGAGAACAGAGGTTTTTGAACTTAGATTAAATTAATTTAGTCTTAAATACTTTAAACAGAAGCCTGTGTTTTTGTTTATGGCTAAATAGGGATGCTATCTAACATATAAAAAATATTGGATGATTGAATATGATAAAAGTACGGATTATTCAAGCCCGGACACGTAAAATTTGCTTATCGGAGAATGGCCGGAATACAGCCTGAGTTACTTTAATTTATATCGACTTGATGTTTCTCTAGTGAATAGGGATTGGAGTCCAATCCCTATTCATTTTAAATGTAAACTATCTATGTCAATAAATCAAAGATTACATGTACAGTCAGCAAATTATATAAGTATACAGGGCCGTCAGATACAGTTTAAGTATTCTCAAAAACCCATGAATATGTTCAAATAAAAATTTAAAGTGTAGTAGAAAATAATTAGTTCTCAAATTAGATTAAATAATATTTAAATACAGTGATTAGTATTCAAGAAAACCTCAATTGTAGATGACGGCCCTGTATACTTATATAATTTGCTGACTGTACATGTAATCTTTTGCAAGTTAGTAGTTACATTAGTAGAGAACATTATCGTTAAATATCTCCACTATAACGAACTTTGATTCTCATACAGAGACATCCTTATCATTGAACTTACGTAATTAGGTATTTAATTTGATAAAGTTACATACTTTGCTCCAATACAGTCGTCATCAGTGATACTTTTATTGTTTATACACTAAGACGTTTTCAACATGTTTTTGTTCTTATTGGGCACTGTTATATTTCTGATAGTAATCCACGTTATATTCAACTACAATGAACGAGCTAGACTGGTCAGGAAGATACCTGGACCCAAAGATGACTTTATTGTTGGAAATGGATTGACTGTTATAAGATCTCCAGGTAAATTTTGATTGTTTGTATTTTTTAACATGTGTAGACTTAGCAGAGCAGTTAGGTTTGCCTTCTTTTATGAGAAGAGGCCTAATAAACCCTGCAATAAACCAGACACAAGCATTGTATTATCACTAAAGTTATAGAATGTAAATAGAATACTGTTTGATTATAAGTATTATGATGATAACATGCATAGAATGTCGTTCGAACTGTTAATTCTGAGATTCTGAATAAATAGAATTAATTGCGTAACAGCAGCAAGTAATGGTAGGGTTTTCCAACTATTTTTCAAAAAGGAAACAGCAGTACTAATAATTAGGCCTAAATAAATAAAGGTCTGACTTAGCTATTCTCCATCTCTGTTTTAACATTGTACGTTGAGAGTGGTGCGACAGTGACAGTAGAACTTACTAAGCAACAGGCTGTCTATAAGTTTACGATAGTTACTAAAAACCATATTTAAGCATTTAATCTTTTTACAAAACGTTGCCACCAACCAACTGTAGAGGAGCTCCGCAGTATGTAGAGTCTTAGGCTAAGATAAATAAATGCAACTTAGTAAAAGTTCGGCTAACAATGTTACTATCACAGTGGCACAACTGCGAAATTACCGTGACAAGCTAGAAACTAAAGGTGGTGATCCATTTGCAAGCAAAACTGCCAACGAACTTGCGAGGCAAAAGTTTAAATCGCCAATAGAGCACCTAAAAGTCTGAGGACTCTCGGATTTGCTTGCTGACTCCTTATCCATGTTCGAAATTCTAGCTTATTCTATTCGATGAGAGTAAACAGTTTGTTATGCTAATGGCTTACGCTCCAATGGGAGCCAAGGAACCAACGAGCTAACCATATAAATGTATATCCCGTTGGCTCGTCGGCTTTCCAATGGATTTTGGATTTTGGCCTTTAGAATGGCTAAACTCAAGTAGTGCTAATTTATTTTGATCGTTGTGATTTATTCTCACTTCATGAAGCTATGTAATCGTAATAACCTGTAAATGTGTATTAAGCTGAGGTTATTCTGATTTACAGTTGAGATCATGGATTTTGGAAGGAAATTAACAAGTACCTTTAATGGCATCTTCAGAGTATGGATGTTCCCTTTTGGAGGTGTTTTTATATACAACCCTGAAGACATTGAGGTATAAGTTTAAATTAATATAATGCCTTATTTATTATCAACCCCCTTTTATTAGCTTAGTTGATCGAAAATATAAAGTAAATATAATATATTATAAACATAATTTTGTTAGTAAATAAATGAAATTACTTGTTTTAATTGTTATACATACTGTTTGTCAAATATATTGAGTTTTGACTAAAAGAGGCCCTTTCTTTAGGTATGTATAGTGTCGATAAAAATACAGTAAAGCTGTAATATTAAGAAAAAAAATCTTTAATTATTTTCAGTTGATCATGTCGGGTATGAAGTATGGTGAAAAAAGTTTAGTTTACAATTTTCTGAAGCCCTGGCTACGAGATGGATTACTTGTTAGCAATGGTAATGA
The DNA here is from genome assembly GCA_033675125.1 of Athetis lepigone. NCBI lineage: Eukaryota > Metazoa > Arthropoda > Insecta > Lepidoptera > Noctuidae > Athetis > Athetis lepigone. The sequence continues at coordinate 16,054,915 of CM066232.1, forward strand.
GATATTTTATGTATTATTGGTTTGAGACTTCAGATACCCAATACATTTTTTTTTATATCTTTGGACAACTAACACACGTTTATCTGATCCCAAGCTAAGCAGAGCTTGTGTTATGATAACCAAACAGCTGATATACATACTTATATAATTAGTAAATACATACATATTATAGATAAATTACACCCAGACACAAAACAAACAATCATGCTCATCACACAAAGTTTGTCCTGGGTGGCAATCGAATCCACGACCTCCAGTATAGCAGTCAGGGTCACTAACCACTAGACCAACAGGCCCGTTATCGTCAATTTAACATACACTTAACTGTTTTTTTATTATCAGGAGCAAAATGGCAAGAACGTAGAAAAATCCTGACACCTGCCTTTCATTTCAATATATTGAAACAGTTTTTTGGTATAATCGAGGAGAACAGCCACAGATTCGTCGACAACATCAACAGCACCGCTGGGAAGCCTATTGATGTAGTGCCTATGCTCTCTGAATTTACACTTAACTCTATTTGTGGTATGTATTCTGCAAGTAAATAAATTTATAAATATCCTGGGACAACTCACACACGGCCATCTGATCTCAAACTAAGCAGAGCTTGTACTATGGTAACCAGACAACTGATATACATACTTATATAATTTATAAATACATACATATTATAGATAAATTACACCCAGACACAGAACAAACAATCATGCTCATCACACAAAGTTTGTTCTGGGTGGGAATCGAACCCACGACCTCCGACTTAGCAGTCAGGGCTACTAACCACTACACCAACAGGCCCGTCAATATAGAATGATATAAAGAAGAAAGCAGTGATTGTGACAGTGATACCATCAAATTGGTGTTTAGACTTATAGTTTTCGCATTTTTTAATCCATCTTTTTCATAAATTCTTAGTATGTAAATGGTTATCTGTGAAATGCTTGTGTTTTTATGTGTGAACAATTTGCAATAAATAAACTATTATTATTATTATATATAAATATATTTACAATTTAAAATTCAATTTTAGAAACTGCAATGGGCACTCAACTTAATTATGATGATGAATCAGCGAAATCCTACAAGAACGCTATATATGATTTGGGAAAGCTACTCTTAGACAGATTTGTTAGAATATACCTGTACATAGACTTTATATATAACGTATCATCATGGGGACGCCAACAAAATAAGTATCTGAAATTTGTTCACAACTTTACTGAGAAAGTAATCCAACAAAGGAGAGAGTACATAGAGAAAAATGGAATAAATATTAACGACGATATTGAAGCGGAGGATGACGACTCATACGTGTACAAGAAAAAGAAAAGAACTGCTATGTTGGATTTACTGTTGTCAGCTGAACAAGAAGGACATATTGACAAAATTGGAGTTCAAGAAGAAGTGGACACCTTCATGTTTGAAGTTAGTACTGTAAAAACTAGTAGTTGTCGGTATTTTGTCCAATTATTATTTATTGCTCTTATTCTATATTTTAATTTCAGGGACACGACACTACAGCCAGTGGCTTAACTTTTTGCTTCATGTTACTCGCCAATCATAAACATATTCAGGTGAGTACAATCATTTTATTCTGCCTTCAAGTAGACCAACATAAGGTATAAGTGATCGAAAGGGAAGAAAACATAGTCTTAATATAATCTTAATTTACGTTTTAGGATAAAATCATTGAAGAGATCAATGAGATATTTGGTGATTCAGACCGACCTATTAAGATGGAAGATTTGTCAAAGATGAAGTATTTAGACTGTTGTATCAAAGAGTCCTTGCGGCTTTATCCTCCAGTACACTTTATAAGTCGCAATTTGAATGAAGATACAGTACTAAGTGCGTATAGTTCTATTTAAATAATCCATGTTTGAAATACTGTATACTTCTAAGATTGTAAATATTTTTCAGGTAACTATAAAGTTCCGGCTGGCATACTTTGTCACATACTCATTTTAGATCTGCATTATCGAGAGGACTTGTTCAAGAACGCGAAACAGTTTGACCCGGATCGATTCCTGCCTGAGAACAGCGTCGGTCGACATCCTTATGCGTATATTCCTTTCAGTGCTGGTCCCAGAAATTGTATAGGTAACTTTGATAATAACACGACGATATTCAATGTTAAAATCTCTTCTGAAGTCCAGGCATCGTTTTGAATTCAAAATTCATTGCTTGGATGTAATAAAAATTGACGTCTCATTGCCTCTTTTGTGTTCACTATTTAATTCATTATCATTTCATTAAAGTTTTTGCTTATCAATATAATTATCAGTGTGCAATTTGTGCAATATCTTTTATTTTGAAATTCTTTATGTAACAATAATTAGTATTTATCTAATCTGTAATAATGTCATTTTTTTAATTATTATTTAGTTCCCATTTTAAATGCCTGGACATTCAACTGTAGGAAAACGATATCATTATTACTGGTTCTAATAATTATCTAAAACTAGCGAATACCTAAACTCTGCTATTAAAGTAGCAATAGTAAAGCCATTTTCAATTTGTTTTTCTACTCGAAGGACATAAAAATATGTTTAGCAAACAATTAGAAGTTGGCTGTATTAAGCATGTATCCTTGCACCAATAAATTTCAGATTGCCATGGTAATAATATAAGTGAATACTCCTGATAACTCTATAAAATACTTTCAGGTCAAAAGTTCGCGATGATGGAGATGAAGATAGCTGTGGCGAACGTGTTACGCAAGTTTGTGTTGTCTCCTGTCACTCGTCCCGCAGACATCAGATTTACTGCTGATTTAGTGCTGAGAAATGACGGACCGGTGCTTGTGAATTTTATTAAGCGAGAACAATAAAAACATAGAAATACTTAAATATTACTTATTTCTGTATTAATTCCAGTAAGACTTACAATATTTGGAAACACGTATTTTGATAGTTAGATAACAAATTAAGTTACGAATTCTTCACAGTAAAATAATAAGTGAAATTTTATTCCGTATTCTATAAAAATCTAGTTTTAAATTCCTTTGATTAAGTATATATTATAAGTAACTATATACATACATGCAAACTTTAGCAATTTACTTCTTTGTAACATAAATTATTATTGAAATTGACGCTGTCGCGCAGTCAGTACTTGTACTATTATAAAGTAGAAGATTCGGCAAATCGGCATTCAACAGTCCGATTTTGACACGACGACATGTCTTCTTCTGAAGATGAAGACTGGCATTGGTGCATCTCGCTAATAGGTATACAGAGGGTTAGACGTTACTGGGTACATCCGGTATGGCTAAGCAATGAAGGCAATCGATTTTCGACTGCGAAACCCGCCAGGCAGCCACCCCGCGCCCCGCCCTCGCCCCCGCCGCGTCCGCGCCCCGTCTCTCCTGTGTGTTTTGAATAAAAGGCGAAGACGTAAAACCGTTGCGCCCGCGTCCGTCTCTTCTATAAGTTTAGCGTCGCGTCGTTTCGACGTACACGACACAGCGACACGCGGGACGGGACTAATGTAATCAATCCAGTACTAAATGTATGTAACCGATAGCTTACCCACGCGTTGCGACACGCGGCGTCAGCATAATAATTATAATTGCGGCTTTACGTCTTTTCTGTGTGTCCAACGCCTTAGATATGTAAATTAATTAGGTAGGTACCTAGGTAATTGATAATGTACATACGTTTCCCCAAATCAGTAGGCATAACACGTATTTTGGTAGCGCACAATGTTTTTGTTCTTATTGGGAATTATTATATTTTTGTTAATTATTCACGTTATATTCAACTTCAATGAACGGGCTAGACTGGTCAGGAAGATACCTGGACCCAAAGATGACTTTATTGTTGGGAATGGATTGACTGTTATACGAAATCCAGGTAAATATGTGTTTATTATTCTGGGATGTTTAGATACATAAGATTGTGAGATTCAGAAGGTTATGAGAAGTTCTTTGCCGGATAGTGAAAGGTTGTACTCGTAATAAGGTCTAATCTAATGTGTACCTACTTATATTTAACAGGTGTATATATAACTAACCTACACACATCAAAAGTGTCTAGGGATCAACATATATTTTTGCAATAACTTTTCTCCTGATTGATATTAATTAAAATTTTCTTTAAGGATTCATCAAATAAAGTGTTTTCCTTTGTCACAGTAACGATAAACCAAGTCACCTTTGCATTAATAAAGAAATTTGCCATTTTCCTAATAAAGGTATTTTTGACATTTGAACCACTAACACAAAAGTTCGAAAAAAAGACTGAAATAACAGTTTTCTCTAAAATTTTATTGGGTAACTTAAACAATTAATAATCCGTGTTTCTACCGCGAACACTAACAACACAAGAACATCGGTTTGGCATACTCAAAATGAGTTCATCCAAATCACGCTGTGGAATGGCCGCCCATGTTCGTTGCAACAACAAAAAAAGGTCTTCTTGCGACTGGATACCCTCCATATTCGGCAGAGCTCTTCTCTGTAGCATATCCCATGCATGCTCAATCGGGTTCAAGTCTGGCGACTGAGCAGGCCAGGGCAGGACATTGATGTTAGCTGCGGCGAGAGTCTGTCTTACAACTCTTGCGGTGTGCGGTCGTGCATTATCATGCATTAACTGAAATAAGGGACCGATTTGCACTTGTAGAGGAACGATGACGTCTGATACAATCCGTGTACGTTAGGAAAAATCTCCATCTATTTGGTAAAAGGGGCGATAGACACAATTATAATACAAGAAATAGGGACCAGTTAATCCAACCTGGTTTTAGGCTGGCTAAAGTAGATACTTCCTTTATGGGGTACTGTTTAAAGTGTTATAATAAAATACCTCCCCAAATTACTCAACTAACTGAGACTAAATTTAAATCTTATATAAAACGCACATTATGTAGCCGAGCTTATTATAAATAAGGGGATTACATTAATGACCAAAATGCTTGGCTGACTGCTGGTCCTGCTCCACAACCGTGTAATTAATTAGTATTCGACGCTAGTGTTGATTGTAAAACTACAAAAATAATAGTATTGTGTCGAGTCAAAGTGTTTGTTTTATATAAATTCACATAGCATACAATGTGAGCACTATGTTCTTTGCATTTCTTCTGTCTGTCATTGACTGAATGTACTCTGGCAGCTGGGAGTTTGTCATGCTCACTCAAATGTCTCACTGACGGTGGCGTGTGTGTTGGATCATTTGGTTCCCTTCAAAATGGTTGAGCTATTTGGTGCCGATCCACACGTCATGTCCGTGAACGGGCGCTGTCTGCTGAGACTGGTCATCTCTTAGCTGCCACAGTTATTTTAATTTTTTTTTGATTCCTTAAATTTACAATATGTCTTCTTACATTATGACTTGTTACGTTGTTCTCACATAGTACTTTAAATTCTACAATGAATGATGTAACCAAATTTTTGTAATCTATTGATTTTTAAAAGAGTGTCCATGGAGTTTCTTGCTCGCTCTTCTCCATGAGACCTACTCCTTGGAACGAGCAACTAGCTTCATTTTTCTGACAGACTGACACCTTGACGATTCAAAAGTACCTGTAAATGGTTTATTTGAATAAAATAGTTTTGAGTTTGAGTTTGAGAGTTTGAATCGTCTCAGCATAAATTTGAGCGTTGAGGTTGCCTCTGATCCAAATCAACTCAGTTCTTCCGCCGATCCAAATACCCGCCCATACCATGATGGTTCCACCACTATAAGGATGGACTTCCTGGCAGGATTTTAATCGCTGTTGGCGTCCAGGGGTTCTCCAGTGTCGTATACGTCTTGTATCCGGTCTCATACCAAAACGAGACTCATCAGAAAAGCACACGAAACGCCATTGTTCTTCTGCCCAATTTCTGTGTTCAAGAGCCCATTGATATCGAATCCTACGATTGTGCATTGCTATAGGTGGTACCCGTAGCGGTCTTCGGGAATGAAGGTTCACTTCATGCAAGCGGTTTCTGACTGTTTGGTCGCTAATTAAGTTCCCTGAAGAGTGATGAAGCCTCACGGCTAACATCATGGCGGTTATTGTTGGAGCTCTTCGAGTTAAGATTTGAATGTATCGGTCTTGTCTCCGTGTGGTGCAGCGATACCGTCCTCCATGGCGCTCAGCCACGGTACCAGTGCTTCGGTAACGTGTCCAAAGTCGACTGATAACACTCTGACTTGTATTCAGAGCTAAAGCCACAGTACGTTGCCGGGAACCAGCTTCTATCATTCCCACGGCTCTGAGCATTTCTTCCCTGCTTAAATGACGTCGCCGCTCCATAATAACGTTGGTTTTAATCAGTAGTAGGGAAACAGTAGCACTAATAATGTCTTCAATGCGTTGTATGTTTTTATAGGGAAAATATTGACAGCTGATTTTCATCTTTTACTCGAATTTGATTCACATCACAGTTCCTGATTCAAATTATGAAATGCACCAAAAAGGATCCATATAAATTTATAAAATCATAAATTTATTACAAAGCCACATCTCAATCTCAAGAAATCCGCATAAAAATGCTTGATCCCTAGACACTTTTGATGTGTGTATATTTAACTAAATCATTGCCAAAAATAATCAAATATGCAATGTTTTAAAGTAGTGCAACCAAGTGAACGCTACTTACAACGTACTTTGGTTAAACAATAAATACCTGCCACATTAACAGAAGACCTCTAGACAAGACTCATTGTAGAATAGACGGTAGAATAGTTATTTGACATCTCGTATTATACCATCTATTCTACAATGCCACTGGTCTAGTGGAAAGCTTTAATGGCAACATAGAGACGGAGAATAGCTAATCCAAAGTATGTGCTAAGTAACTTATTTATTTTATGACTATTCTGATTCACAGTTGAGGTTATGGAATTAGCAAGGACATTGAGTAATACCTTTGACGACATCTTCAGAGTATGGATATTTCCTTTGGGTTGTGTTTTTATATACAACCCTGAAGACATAGAGGTATAAGTTCTACATTAATCAGATACAATTGTGTTTATACCACATAGTGAAAGCGAGATAATTAAGATAATATAATTTCAGACAGTTATATCAGGAAAGAATGATGACAAAAGTTTAATCTACAGTTTTCTGAAGCCCTGGTTACGAGATGGGTTAGTTGTCAGTAACGGTAATAACAAATCATGTTTATTAATGAAATAAGTATTGATCTATTGATCCTAGCAATGTTTTAAAAAACTACTATTTTGTTTCAATTTCAATGCACAATAAACTTAATTGTTTTATTTTCTTCTTTTTATCAGGAGCAAAGTGGCAAGAGCGCAGGAAAATCCTTACGCCTGCTTTTCATTTCAATATATTAAAACAGTTTTGTGGAGTTATCGAGGAAAACTGTCAAAGATTCGTCGACACCCTTAATAATACTGCTGGGAAACCCATCGATGTTTTACCTGTGTGCTCTGAATTTACTCTTAACTCTATCTGTGGTATGTATGCAACTAAACATGTATATGACATGGATTTTAATTGTCGGTTTAAGGACTGACGACTAGATTTTGATTATGTGCGTCAGGTTTCTGATTAGGGCTTGATTGGCATATTGACTACCTTACCTACATTATCTGCATATTCTATACTAATAGCAAAATTTGATCAATTACATTCAATCACTATAAACAATAAATTATAAATTTCAGAAACAGCAATGGGCACTCAACTCGACAATAAGGATGAATCAGCAAAATCTTACAAGAATGCTATACATGAAATGGGGACTGTACTCATAAACAGATGTATTCGAATATATCTGTATTTAGACTTTATATTTAACTTATCAACATGGGGACGGCTACAACAAAAATATTTGAAAATTGTTCACAATTTTACTAAAAAAAGTAATACAACAAAGAAGAGAATACGTAGAGAAAAATGGATTTAAATTTAACCAAGAAATTGAAGCCGAAGATGATGAATCATACGTGTACAAGAAAAAGAAGAGAACTGCAATGTTGGATTTACTGCTGTCAGCTGAACAAGAAGGACATATTGACAAAATTGGTGTTCAAGAAGAAGTGGACACCTTCATGTTTGCGGTGAATGTTACATACATTGTGGTTGTTATATACTTCTTTTATTGGGGAGTGGGAAATCATCAAAAATGACTTCCCCCGTCCTGAGCAGGGCGTGTCAGACTAAAACCCACTCATGTTTCTTCGGTTGCCCTTAATGTTCCGGGATCACGGTAACTATTATAAACATTCCGCAACCCCAGCAGGCGTTGGCCCTGTTGGGCCCCTCTTCGTGCTGACTTCTCTTTGAGGCGCGCGTAGAACACTAACGCGCCGTCGTGTCGACGCGGGCTCGGTCCTAGCCGGGCGGCGAGTGAGCTACCCATCACTTACTGTCCGCAGACCCGCGATTTAATATATACTTATTATAATATTATTACTTCCAGGGTCATGACACTACAGCCAGTGGTTTGACGTTTTGTTTCATGTTGCTAGCCAATCATAAAAATGTGCAGGTGAGTACTTAATTCTTCCATTCTCGAGCCTTACGGAGCAAATACATCTGCTTAATGGTCTAAAGGACCGAAAAAACAATATTAATGTAATCATGTTACAGGATAAAATCATCGAAGAGCTGAATGAGATTTTCGGCAATTCGGACCGACCTATTAACATGGACGATTTGTCAAAGATGAAGTACTTAGAATGCTGTATCAAAGAGTCCTTGCGGCTTTATCCACCAGTACACTTTATAAGTCGCAATTTGAACGAAGATACCGTTCTAAGTATGTATATAATCGATGTCTAATTAAATAACCCATCCTCGTTTGAAATACTATTTGAAATACCCCTAAGTGTAAATATTTTTCAGGTAACTACAAAGTTCCGGCTGGCGTACTTTGTTACATTCTTATTTTAGATATGCATAATCGGGAGGACTTGTTCAAGAACGCGAAACAGTTCGACCCCGACCGGTTCCTGCCTGAGAACAGCGTCGGTCGTCATCCCTACTCGTACATACCCTTCAGTGCCGGTCCCAGGAACTGTATAGGTAATTTAATATCATTGTGATTCTGTACCTGCATCAGTTTATTATTGTCTAAATTAACTAAATAGACCTTTCAACGACCAAGCGACAGCCGGCTGCCGGCTGCTATTGTCTTTCTAATGTGTCTCAAATCACGTGTGTTCGAAAGTTTAATGGGAAAGAAAAAAAATGTCATATCTTTTTCTAAGTTTTCAATCAGTTATATAATTTTCATTTATTTTTATTTTCTGTTCATTTTCGTTATTTTAACAAGGGTACAAGTGTTATGTGTTATGATTTTTATTACACAACATTTTGTGTAATAATAATCGAATCAATTTAATAATCTGTAACAACGGATTATTAAATCGATAAGAGTCTCTTATCGAATACTGTCTGAGAACATCGGGGGTCGTCATCCAACTCGTATATAGAATTGAATTATCTAATCTAAACCTACTATATTTTTTTTTTCTGCGATAGCTCCAAGCCGGTTAATTTATTAGGTAATGGAAGAAAGGGCGGCAATTAAAAAATAGGTAGAAACGAGCTGTCGTAGAAGTTATGAGAATTGTTCCTCTGATTTTAGACACTAGGACAGTGTACAGGATGGGAAAACTCTTCTTATTTACAATGTTTCATTATTTATTATAGCTAGCCCGTACTGTCCCACTGCTGGGCAAAGGCCTCCCTCCATTCCTTCCATCTGTCGCGACTTTGCGCTACGTCTTGCCATTCCTCAAGGAAGCCGACCAAGTCGTCCCGCCATCTCTTTCTTGGTCTGCCGCGTCTCCGTCTCCACATTTCGGGGCACCAGTCTTGGGCTCTGCGGGCCCATTTATTGTTAGGCATGCGGCAGACGTGTCCAGCCCAGTCCCATTTTAATTGGGCAGCCTTTTGAGCCACGTCAATGATTCGTGTTTTGGAGCGCAGGGTAGTGTTTCGGACGCGGTCGCTTAGTTTAACACCAAGTATGCTGCGCTCCATCGCACGTTGGCAAACCTTGAGTTTGGACTTTTGAATGTTAGTCAAAGACCATGTCTGTGCACCGTAGGTCAAGATGGGGAGAATACACATGTCCATTAGCTTACGCTTAAGTGTTAATGGTAAGGTACCCTTAAATTGTTCTTTCATGGACCAGTAGCTCCTCCAGGCATTTTCTATTCGGCGTGTGATTTCTTTATCTTGCCTTGTCTGAAAGAGACTACTTGGCCCAAGTATATGTACTCCTGGACATATTGTATATTCTCCCCGTGCACGTGTATGTTTCGTGCAAAGCTGTTGGTCATTAGTTTAGTCTTTGACATATTCATTTTTAGTCCAACCTCAAGGCTCGCACTGCCAAGATCTTGTAGCATTTGCTCTAGTTCTGTGGCTGAGGAGGAAAAGAGAACGATGTCATCGGCGAAACGTAGATTGGTTAGTCTCGTTTCGCCGATAACAATACCTCTTTCTTCCCATTTGGCTGCCAGTATCTTAAAGACCTCTTCGAGGGTGCTGGTGAACAGTTTTGGAGACAGCGGGTCGCCCTGTTTGACTCCCTTGAGAATTTCGAACTTAGGACCTAATCTGTCTAACTTGATGGCTGCTGTACTGTAAGAATAAATATTCTGTAATATTTGAAAGTTTCATTGAAAGATTTAATTCTAAGGATAGACCCTGTCGCTGCTTATCATAAAAGTACTAAGTTTTTTTTTCATTTTAAGCCTAGTTCGATTCATGAGTGTGAAACATTTTCAAAAATCTTTGAAAGTAATTTTATTTCTTAAAAAAAAAATAGAATTGCTCTGTTAAAGTAATCTGTTTTAACAATTTCATTAGTTATCTTCCAGGGCCTATTCAAACTTTCCACCCTGTATATTTACTCTGTTTTGTAATGTACTCTTAAAAATACTAACTAGTTATATAATATTTTCAGGTCAAAAGTTCGCGATGATGGAGATGAAGATATCTGTGGCGAACGTGTTACGCAAGTTTGTGTTGTCTCCTGTCACTCGCCCCGCAGACATCAGATTTAGTGGTGACATAACACTAAAAAATGACGGGCCGGTGCTCGTGAATTTCATTAAACGAGAAAAATGAATAACACTAAATTAGGTACCTCAATAAGTACCTGTAATTTTATTGCTGTACTAATAGTCGAGTGCAATTAGATTAAAAATACCTGTCAAGTGCACACACAAAGGCAAAACCGATCGTGTTGATATATACTAGTCAAAACAAAATAGGGCCCACCAAACTTTATTTAGTTTTCGGTGCCGAACATTTTTTAGGGACTATGATTATTAAAATTAAATATGTGGTTATGTAGTTGACATCGCAATGAGTCATTATTAATAAAAACTCATAAAAATGTCAATTACATAGCCACATATTTAATTTTAATAGTCATCTATGACAAAAAAATAAAATATGTTTGGTGGGCCCTATTTTGTTTTGAAAAGTTTAAATAAATAAATCTCTTGGGACAATTCACACACGGTCATCTGATCCCAAGCCTGAGCTTGTGTTGTGGTAACCAGACAACTGATATACATACTTAGATACTGTATAAATCTCGTACATACACATTATAGATAATTATAGAAGTTCTTATATATGTATAGAAGTTCATAATGTTTGGCCAATTAAAATAATTAAGAAGTTTTTTTTACTAGGGTAAGCGAAACTTACTGAATGCCTTGTTTTTTTTACGGATACCGATTGCACCAATATTTTTTATCCATAATAACTTTTTCAAAATATTCTTTTTGTAGAAGAAAGACTCCTCACAAGTATATATATATTTTTTAATACTAAGGGCGAGATAAATAGACGTTACTAAGCACTGACTTTGGCTTAGCCATGTTCCATCTCTATCGTACACTTGACGTTTGGCAGTTGTGTAACAGTGACAGGTATAGTGCTAAGCCAAAGTCAGTGCTTTGTATGCTAATGCTATTTATCTCACCATAAACTGTATAAAATTGAAATTATAAAGTAAAAAAAGTTCTACAGAGTTTCAATTACGAGTGTATCCCATCTGGCCCGGTGACGTGGCCCGGTACCGGGCCACATGGGAAAAAAAGTTTTAACTGGCCCGGTGATATGTTTACCGGGCCAGATGATACAAATCAAGTGCCATCGTCCCCGGTAAGGGACGAAAAGAGGATACGCCTCGTAATTTGTGAAATACTAACTATATGCATCTATGAAAGGGATTGAACTTATAAATCAAACCGCTTAGTAATAATCACTTTTTATTGTGAATAACGCGATATATCAACTTGTGTTATAAATCTCAACTTGAAATAGACTTCCTGTAAGCAGATTTTTGAATTTGAACATATTAACTTCGATAATTTCAGAATTCTCTAACGCATTCTGCCGTTGTTCCTTTTTCGCGCGAAGGGCAGAATGGTGTGCTTTAAAAGAGACATTTTTTTATGAGCCCACTGTTGAACAGTAACGTTTATTAATCATTTTACACATGAAACAAAAAGAAAGGGAAGGAGTTACAACTAAGTTAAAAACCACCCGTACACAAGTAGCCCTCAGTGCTGTACTACCCCTTCTCCCACAAAAGCGACTGGTGGTATGTGGCTGCTCAAAGTCTGTATGATGAAAACAGCAAGATATTTCGTTATTTTATGTTAAAACAATGGTTGCGTGATGATTTTATAAACGTGTGGTGCGATTTCGGACAACGCCACCGTACGACAAATGCACTGGAAGCGTGGCACAATAAACTTAACAAAACAATTAAAAAATAGTAGCCCAATATGATCGACATTTTAAAAGCGCTTCATACTGACGCCTCTTTTAACCAAACAAGATTAGTGCAAATTGCAAATAAGATACCAAGTACTCGATGCCATTCAAAGAATGCCATGCTTCGCAAAGACTTTATTCAGGAGACAACCATGGAGCTCATGACCGGTCAAATAACCGTCGTTCATTTTTTAGAAAAAATGCGTTAGAGAATTCGAAATTATCGAAGTTAATATGTTCAAATTCAAAAAATCTGCTTACAGGAACTCTATTTCAAGTTGAGATTTATGACACAAGTTTTATATCGCGTTATCCGCAATAAAAAGTGATTATTACTAAGCGGTTTGATTTATAAGTTCAATCCCTTTCATAGATGCATATAGTTAGTATTTCACAAATTACGAGGCGTATCCTCTTTTCGCCCCTTACCGGGGACGATGGCACTTGATTTGTATCATCTGGCCCGGTAAACATATCACCGGGCCAGTTAAAACTTTTTTGTCCCATGTGGCCCGGCACCCGGCCAAGTCACCGGGCCAGATGGAATACACCCTCAATTACTTTCTGTATTTATATGGTGTATGTCCAGGAAAAAAACCGGTCAAGTGCGAGTTGGACTCGCGCAACTAGGGTTCCGTTAATTTGTTTTTAGTGAAATAACTACAATATTACGATTTTCGGAGTTTTTTCTTTACTTGTATTACATGACATTGCTTCTTGCCAAATTTCATGATTCTTGGTCAATGGGAAGTACCCTATCGGTTTTTATTTACTTGCAAATGTTTAAATATGCAATATAAACCACCGTATCTTTTTATTGCGTTGATTTAGAAACTTAATTTTTTTACTACTTTGAGGAATAGCAAATTTAAGTATGTGATATTAATTTCAGCTTGATATCTCGACGCGTTTCTAAGAAAAAGGGTCTTGATTGACAGACGGACAAACGGACGGACGGACGAATGTGAACCAACTACAAATTTACGGTTTTCGGAGTATTTTCTTTACTTGTGCTACATGAACTTGCTTCTTGCCAAATTTCATGATTCTTGGTCAATGGGAAGTACACTATAGGTTTTTAGTTTTGATTCCCTTGCAAATGTCTAAATGTGCAATATAAGCCGCTATCTTTTTATTGCGTTGATTTAGAAACTTGATGTTTTCACTGTTTAGAGATAACAGACATGACTGTGTGATATTAATTTCAGCTTGAAATCTCGACGCGTTTCTGAGAAAAAGGGTCTTGACAGACGGACAAACGGACGGACGGACAGATGTGAACTACTTTACGGTTTTCGTAGTTTTTCCTTTACTTGTGCTATATGACGTTGCTTCTTGCTAAATTTCATGATTCTTGGTCAATGGGAAGTACCATATAGGTTTTGAGTTTTGATTCCCTTGCAAATGTCTAAATATGCAATATAAACAGCTGTATCTTTTTATTGCGTTGATTTAGAAACCACTGCTTTGAGAGATAGCAGACCTGAGTGTGTGATATTAATTTCAGCTTGATATCTCGACGCGTTTCTGAGAAAATGGGTCTTGATAGACGGTCGGACAACATAGTGATCCTATAAGGGTTCCGTTTTTACCTTTTGAGGTACGGAACCCTAAAAAATCAGCAATGTGTTAAATATATTAATTGGCCTTGCAACACCAACATCAAATTTAAATATATAATTTTTTGTACTGTGGCAACACGCCCCTTCCTGCTTTTGACACTCATACACCGAATACTTATACGCGCTAAAATTGTTCTCCGCCGTTTCATTAAATTTTCCTGAATAACCAGCACCTATCAACACAAATTATTCAACATCCACACAAAAAACACAATGAGAAAAATCTTCGGTAAATTAAAAAAAAAACCGTTTCCAAAAAACTAAAAACACAAAAATAACTAAAATTTCGGAAGTCGGTGGCTTATCAATTACAATAGTAAGCAGGGACTTGGTCCTCTGTACTTATTTCCACGTGAGAGGAGAATCGTGCCTATTAGCTATGGCACTCAAGATGCTGTGGCCACTTCCACGCAGCCGACTAATTTAATTTAATTTATTATTGAAATGTCAGATTACATGATCCATAATGGTTAGTAACAACAAAAACTTATAAACTATGTTAGCAGTTACAAAATTACACCACAGATTCAAAACATAATAACAAAATAAAAAAAAATAGACTATTTCATTTGACTGTCCCAATCACGATATTACACAAACAAACAAAACATCGCGGACGCACTGCAGAACCGCGGCAACCGCAACAACATCCTGAAGACGTTATTGTATTGCACCCGCAGGGCGCTGTATGCCTTTTGAGTGTAATTAATCCACAGGCTGCTCGTGTAAAAAGATTTCTGCCATAGGACGTCATATGCCACTGGATCAAAGGCCTTACTCAGGTCCAGGAAACAAGCATACACGGGGGTATGTCTATCCGTATAATACTTGACAGTGTGTTTTAAACTATATATGGCTGTTTCTGTTGACAACCCAGGCCGGAACTTGAACTGAACGTCGTGCAATTGTACATATTTGTTGAGATGTGAGTTAAGCACACTGTCAAGCACTTTGGCAATGATGGTTGCTAAGGAAATTTCTATGAAAATTAATATTCAACAACGACAACTTCATACATTTATCTATTAACTAAATAAATGCTTAGAATTAAAGAAATTATTGACTTTGTTGACGTGTCTTCAATTATAGAGTTCCATCAACAAGTCAATTGATCGACTACTGAACATAGAATTCTCTAATGAGATTTAAAATTTAATAGTGTAGACTATGAAAAATTCCAACTGTTGATTACAAATGAATATAGCACGTTGTTTGACGTAATTAGAAAAACCACTAAAAAGTATTGTGTCTCACGCAAATCTACGATTCTAAGTGTTAGATGTTATGACTCTCCTTAACCTCGACTTAATAATATGAAACTTTTAGGTTTCTGCAGTCATGCAGAATGCAAAAATAAACATGAAGAATGAAAAAATCAAAAGGAATCAAATCGATTTTTGAAACTCCCTGTACGAATTTTCATAGCAATGTTTAAGTTTACCATCAGAGTGTATTTTTTTTAACTGCTGGACCCCAAAGTCACTTCAATTCAATAACACAATATAATACAAGTGAGCCGACATTGTAAAAAACTAAATGCAAACTCCTGACATGACTTTTTAGGGTTCCGTTACCAAAGGATATTTTAAAACGGGGCCCTATTAGAATTATTCCCAATAGTCCCCTCTAGCCCCGTCCTCCGGGGTGACAGCTGGGAATTGTCTTCCCAGTTGTCACCGGGGTGACAATTTGTGCTGACTGTTCCCTTTGAAAACTGAATAGAGGGGACAAATGGGAAGTCTGTTTCTCAGTTGTCACTGGAGGGTGACATTTGCTACGATTCCTTGGTTTGTTGCCGTTGAGTCACACCATTTTGTGTAACACTGTTTCTCAAAAGTATCAAAGTACTAGGCGCGCAGTAACGTGAAGTAGTCATGTGCGAAAATTTAAAATTCACAGTATTTTTTAATTTTCGCACTTGACCACTTAATTCAATCAAAAGTACTAGGCGCGCAGTAACGTGAAGTGGTAAATGGAAAACGTGAACCTGAAATTTTTTGGAAATTCCAACCCTAAAGGCGTAAAATCCCGTGTCTACGGCGCGTTTTGTTCCATGCGCGCCTCAAACAGCAGTCAGCATCAGCACGTGAGGAGGAATCTGACTTCCCACTCTCCAAAAAAAAAGTGAGCCGTCACAAATTTGTTTTACGTGCGGCTATATGATGTTTCACATCAAAAAGGCGTAGAATAGGTGATGAAAGTATCGTCAAAGCTATTTAATTTATACATTGAAAACGTACGTCAAACGTACCGCTGCGGCACTGCAGCCGTACGACACTAAACGCACAAATTGAAAGAGCCCTTAATCTCAACAGACAAAACAAATAAATTGTAATTATTCAATAATACATACTATACCTATTATTGGCCAATTTATCACTTATAACTTTGATACTTGCACTTTTTATCAATGTCACCTCCATTGTTGTTAAAAGATTATAATACAAATAATCACTAGCTGTCTTATATAGCTTATTAGATACTTATTACTGTTTCCATGCAAATAAAGAATGGTTAAGGTAGAGTGTTTAAAAAGATACAGAATCGGAGAAATAAATATCCTAGGCTATTCACACGGTCATGTGTATCCCAATTGTGCTATGGTAACTAGACAACTAATAAACATAGTTATACAACATGTCCCGGAATAAACGCACACCACCAGACACCCCAATTAGAATATTATGTTATAATCATAATAAATACACTGAAATTTTATTATTATGTTTAAAACACTGTTTTTTTAACCGACTTCAAAAAAAAAGTAGGTTCTCAGTTCGACCTGTATGTATGTATGTATGTATGTATGTTTGTCCGCGATTATCTCGCGAATGGCTGAACCGATTTTGATGCGGTTTTCAACAAAGTGTTTGTTAAATTCTGGGGAAGGTTTTAGTATATAACACTAATGGATATCCCATGACGTTGCGCGCATAGAGCCGTTTTCATTTTATAAGATTATAAGTTCATTTTGAGAGCTACTCTAAAACGTAGTCAGACACTGAGACTAAAGTATAAAAATAAAAAGCTTTTTTAAAAAAAAGATAACCGACTTCAAAAACTAAAAGCTCAAAAATAACTATTTCGGAAGTCGGTGGCTTCTCTTCTGCCGGTCGATTTGTGTTGCCACCGACTTCCGAAATAGTTATTTTTGAGCTTTTAGTTTTTGAAGTCGGTTATCTTTTTTTTAAAAAAGCTTTTTATTATAAATTAGTTGTACAGATTGTGGGACAAAATTATAGTCACATTACAAATCTACGCATGCACATAGTCGCACTTGCATAAGGGTCTAGCGTAGTAGGTACCTATTTCATCCATTTTAGTTTGTTTTGACTGTACAGCGGAAGTGTGACAGTAGTTTACGTAGTTTTAATTATTTTTGGGATAA
This sequence comes from Athetis lepigone, assembly GCA_033675125.1. NCBI lineage: Eukaryota > Metazoa > Arthropoda > Insecta > Lepidoptera > Noctuidae > Athetis > Athetis lepigone. Next base: position 16,072,639 of record CM066232.1, read on the forward strand.
AATATTACCTATATTAAAAATTACAAAAATCGTTCAGAATCGTTTACTGAATCGATTCTGAACAAACTATTTTCTCAAAGTGCATTAATTCAGTTACATATTGTATAATACTAGCTTTTTCCGCGACTTCATCCGCGTGGAATAATAGTTCTCGTTCTCGGGGGATTTTCGGGATGAAAACTATCCTATGTCCTTTCTCGGGTGTCAGCATAGGTCTCAGACTACATCTGTACCAAATTTCATTAAAATCGGTTAAGTGGTTTAGGCGTGAAGAAGAGACAGACAGACAAACAGAGTTACTTTCGCATTTATAATATTAGTACGAATATAAATACGTTCAAGATAAATTTCAGTCATACACAGAACAAACAGGAGGAGTTTTGTAAAATCGTTCTTAGCGGTTATTTTCTGAAATTTCGTGATTAATAAGTCAGTGGTAATTCGCTTTAAATACACCGCGACTGATTAAACGAAGGACAATATTCAAACATACGATACTATATTGTAACATATAACTAAAATGAATAATAATCACTACATAGTATAAAACAAAGTCGCTATCCTTTTTTTTTGGGGATTGGGAATCATCAAATGACTTCTCCTGTCCTGGGTGCGGAGGGAGGGCGTGTCCGTCTTTTAATGACTAAAACCCACTCATGTTCCTTCGGTTGCCCTTTATGTTCCGGAGCCACGGTAACTATTATAAACATTCCGCAACCCCGGCAGGCTTTGGCCCTGTTGGACCCCTTCCTGTGCTGACTCCTTCTCTTTGAGGCGCGCGTGGAACACTAACGCGCCGTCGACGCGGGCCTGGTCCTAGCCGGGCGGCGAGCTACCCATCGCCATCCGCAGAACCGCGCCTACGGTGGCCGGTAGTCGTCTTGCGACTCTCGACGTCTTCGCCTGGGTTTTAGTCCGGGGCGAGAGGCTCGTCGTTGTCTCTCGCGCGCCGCCGCTTCCTTCACTAGCATAATTGCTTCGCAGAAGTAGGCGGAGGCATCCCATTCCGTCTCGCCCCGAAGCATGGCCTGAACCAGCGCCGGGCGCGAGAGGTCACCGCCGCCGATCGCCTCTACGAGGACACGTCGATGGTCCGCCCATGCGCGGCACACCTCCACCGTGTGCTCGACCGTGTCCTCCAGGCGACCGCTGCTGCAGTGGTGACACCCAGGCGTCGCTTCCGCTCGAATCCGACACAGGATGACAGGAACCTCCCGAACTGAACGTGACCGGTGAGGACCTGTGTCAGGCGAAACGTGAGAGCGCCGTGGCGCCTTTCCGGGGCCTTACCGCCTCTATCACGGCGTGCCCAGCACTAGGTTGAAGTCGCTATCCTCTGTCTGTCCCTATGTATGCTTAGATCTTTAAAACTCCGCAACGGATTTTGATGCGGTTTTTTTTAATAGATAGAGTGATTCTTAAGGAAGGTTTATATAATATAATACATGCATAATGTAGTAGGGAAAAGCCGGGATTTCCGGAAAGATTTGTAACACCCGTGCGAAGCTGGGGGGCGGGTCGCTAGTAAAACTCTAAAATCTAAATCGCTAAAAAAACGTAATTAAATTATCGCAATAAGGCTCTCAAAGTCTTTAAAAAGAATAACCTTGCACTCGCGGTTGCATCGGGTTAGTCACTGATATGATAAGAAAAGGAAGTAGGTATGATCTGTTTTCCTTTCGATGATTATCTAGCGCGCGTTTCTAAAAAAATAAGGTATTGTACATAAAGGTTTTTTTTTTTACATAGTTATTTGGAGCTAGAGTCAAATACTGAATAGCCTCTTTCAATATGTCCCTCGTCTCACCGCTCACGCTGTATAGATTAAAATAAGATTTTAATATGGCAAAAGTTACTTCTGGTAGTTTCTTTTTATTAAGTTTCGATGTTCTAATGTTTATAATAGTTACCGTGACCCTGGAACATAAAGGGCAATCGGAGGAACATGAGTGGGTTTTAGTCAGTAAGAGTCTGACACGCCCTCCCGCCGCACCCAGGACGAGAGCAGTCATTGGATGATTTCCCACCTACCAAAAAAAAAAATGTTCTTTTTTGAAATATCGTTCTGCCTGTTCATGTGCCACATCACCACACAGTTCGACCTGCTGGCCAGGCGCGTGCAGCGCCTATTCTACGTCAAAGTCGACCAGCAGCTTGACAGCTCATAACCCATGGCTGCAGTCAGCGATGTTTTTGTGTAATTGAAAGTTGTTGTGACTACACAACCAGATCATGAAATTTCGATAGTCTAAATTGATAAACTTTGACTCCTTTAACTTAAGTACTTACGTTTCATTTTGTTTTCTTTTATTTACCAAGTTCAAAGTCCTTAATTTTTCCTTTTCATTATCTGTAGATTATTTATGTATTTAAAAATTGCACATATTTGTTTTGTAGAATGATTATCATTGTGTTTCCCTATAAATACCTTCTCAAGTTTAAGATTTGTTTATGTCCAGTTAGTATGTAATCGTTGTTCTGTTTGGACACTATTCAATTAAAATGTTGGGGTATATTTTATTTATTATAATATTTTTGTGTGTTATACATTTATTATTTAATTACAATGCACGAGCCAGACTGATTAAGAAGCTCCCTGGGCCGACTGATGACTTCATCGTAGGAAACGCTCTTAGAGTCATACGTTCCCCAGGTGAGGTTTCAATGATGTTCTATTTAAAAAAAAACTTTTTCCAAAAAAATTATAACCGCCTTTAAAGACTAAAAACACAAAAATAACTTAAATTTTGGAAGTCGGTGACTTATCTCTTTTGCCAATCGATTTATGTTGCCACCGATTTTCGAAATTTTAGTGTTTTATTTTTTTGAATTCTTTTGTTTTTTTTTTAATAGCTTTTTATTTTTTACTTTTTAGTGCCGAGTCCCAATGTCTGACAGTATATTACAGTAACTTTCAAATTATATATTTTTAAATAAAGCTTCTTACAATCCATACTAATATCCATACTAATATTATAAATGGGAAAGTGTCTCTGTCTGTCTGTCTGTTTGTCTTTCTTTCACGGCAAAACGGAGCGACGGATTGACGTGATTTAAGTGGAGATAGTTGAAGGGATGGAGAGTAACATAGGCTACTTTTTGTCTCTTTCTAACGCGAGAGAAGCCGCGGGCAGAAGCTAGTCTTCTATAACGAAAATAGAAACTTGAAGTAACACACAAATCGTTAATGTATATTTCATCGTTTATTTTTGTGTTTGTTAAATTTTTCAAGAAGCACTAAACCGATCGCCATAAAAATTATATGGGACCACCTCTGAAACATGACTTATTCACCAAAAAAGAACCATCAAAATCCGTTTATAATTGGCTGTCAGCCAATTATAAAATATAAAATAAAATATCGGTGAAAATACATAAAAAAACATACAATCGAATTGAGAACCTACTCCATTTTTGAAGTCGGTTAACTATAGGTGTACCAGTAACTGATGACAGCAACACTGGGAGATATATATCTGGTTAATCCATACTTAATATTATAAATGCGAAAGTAACTCTGTCGGTCTGTCTTTTCTTCACGCCTAAATCACTGAACCGATTGGAATTATTTGGTGCAGAGTCTGGGACCCGAGAAAGGAAATAGGATAGTTTTCATCCCGGAAATCCCCCGGGAACGAGAACTATTAATCCACACGTACGAAGTCGCGGGCAAAAGCTAGTATAAAATAAATTAAGATGAACCCAATCACTATAAATACTTTATTTACACAACAAAGATAAAAGAAATGGTTTTTCGCTTTGTGATTGGTGTCGTCCCGGTTTGGTTAAGTTAAGAAAAAAATAAAGAATGCTTCCGTGCTTCGTAGGGTACGGTAAGTGTAAGTCATAGGTCATGGTAGCCTCTGGTAGTTGTCGTTAAAAGCCGCGTCTGACGCCATTAAGCGACTCATATAAATGTGACACCAATACCAATGCTTCTGCGTTTTTCATCTGCCTTCTCCAATAATTCGTCGTATAGTACTAGTACACACCCCTGTAATAAGCCAAAGTTGTATGTTAAGTAATATATATGTTATAGGCAATGTGTATAATCCGGCATTGTATAGAATGCCTAGGCTTTATATATATTGCCTAAAACGTTCAGGCAATGTATATAATACGATTCATTTCATACATTGCCTAGGTATTGTATAAAATGCCCAAAGCGCATCAGACAATGTGTATAATGAACGACCACGAGAAGGAGACACGTGTTTATATTATTTCATTATGTCATTTCTTTTATATCTTTTAATAATTAAATGATAAATAATATTTCTCACACTTGACTACACATTTTTAATACCTACATATGAAACCTTTTTAGAATAATTTTAATTTATATTATTAAGAGTAATGTTTGTGTTAAATTAAAGTTTAATAATGTTGATTTTGAATGGTATAAATCAAACTTTTCCTAAGTATTTTTTAATAATATGTTATTACTTTGATAACGCAGCGCATAGATTTTGTGTCGATTACTGAACATGTGAAGATATTTAAAAAAATAATTGTTTTTGTTATTAAGTACCTTCAAATAACTAGATTGCAATTATCATATTACTCTATTTTCGTTTGTTCAAAGATGTTACCTAAGATTTTATTTCCTCTCAAATTATAATCATGTTACCTACAGTTTATTGAAAGTATAATAAAAGCTTATTTTAAATGAAAACTGTTAAAAATTTCCATAATCAAGTGGTAAGAAATGAACAGGGCGACTTTCTGCAGCAATTTTTTGGTACGTTGTAAATGTAAATGTTTATCCGAAGGCAACTGCTATGTGAGAAACGCTCTCTACGCAAAAACTCGTACAAACCAATAGAACACATGACTTATTGCCAGGGCTTGAAAACGTTACCAATTCACATTAAAAATAACGTTAAGTAACGTTATTTCCATAGAGATACTTGCATATCGGTATGATTTGGTAGCGTTATTTAGTAACATAACATTAAAAATAGCGTTAAAAATTACCGGTATTTTTAATGTTATTGTGAAAATAGCGGTAAACGTTGCCCTTTTTTCCAAGGCCGCGCGGGCGCGGCTTGGCGGGTAGTGGCGGCGCCGCGCCGCGCCGGTAACAAAACTGACTCATACCGATAAAATTAACGTTATCGTACATTATAACGTTACGTATGTTTAACGGTAAAATGTGCCAGATATAACGTTAAATTTGGTAACGATACCATATTTTTAACGGTATTTCAAGCCCTGCTTATTGCTGTCTGCTAATGGAAGTTGAAATTAGGATTAGTTCTCAAAAGATCAGTACCTATCTAACTAAATCATAGAGCAGAAAAATTTATTACATACATTGCCTGTGCTTCAACTGGCATTCTATACAATAAGGTATTTTATACATTTCCTAGGTAAAGTGTAAAATAGTTTAAACATTGAACATCATTTCATACATTGCCTGAACGACCCCGGCATTCTATACATTTCCTAGGTATTGTATAGAATGCTTGCATTGTACACATTGCCTATAACATATACATAATATATTAAACTCACATAAATGGATATGGAACAAAGTACCAACATAGGCGAGTCATACTAACCAGTCAACGCAAGCACGCGGTCTAAAATCAAAAATTGCGTGTAAGCTACACCTTCTACCTTTACAGATTTATCGATACACGTTATAAACAGTGCCTGCCTGTATTCAATAATAATTATTTTTTCTGAGATCGTCCGCGTGGATGTCGCTTATTGAGGGTGGAAATAATCAATTCCCGAAGTAGACTGGACGGCTATAGTCCGAGTCGGAATTGATTCTTCTACCCGTGTTAAACACTCTACTTTTCATATCGAATATGTGTAAAATAAATCTAGTTGTTTATCTAAACTTTTTATTGATAATTTATGTAATAATATTTGTAGTACCTATTTAAATTTATTTTTCTTTTGAGTTTTGCCAAAATGTTTTCAAAAACACAATTTGCCTGGTCTCTAATTGAACCTGGTGTCAACATTTCAGAATCGCTTGAACTCATTTTGACGTGACAACGTCTTAAATTAGGTTGCGGCTGGGAGTCACTTATGAAAAAGTGTAACGCTCGGTAACGTTACGATGAGTCACCGAACGAGAGAGAGGCCCGCCGAATGCCTTGCGTCTCTCTCCCACTCAACTATGATCGGTAAAAGACGTTGTCACGTAAAATCTTCGCCCGTAAAACCGACTTTACAGGCAACCATTTTTTTATTAAGATTCAAATCTTGGCAAAAGCTAGTTTTAAAACGGGACTCACCGCGTAATATTGTTTCGGCTTACTCCGCTCAAAGAAGTTTGCACTAGGTTTACACTGGCTGTTTATATGTATAGTCCCTTCCCCTTGGATCGCGAAAGCGCTTAGACGTGTCCTCTGTACAAGTTTACTTATATTTCTTATTTAAATCATTAAATAAAATACCAAAAAATTAGTTTGAGTACCAGGAGTACATAAATTGTTGAGAGAACCCCTTACGAGGCAGTGACAGTTGTAGGCGCAAGGACAGTGAACTAAACGCACACACACGACCCTGCGGAGCAAGCGGGCGAAGTCAAGCCACCACACATAGCCGCTTACGCACGGTCAGTATCTACCCACACCAAGAAATCGCGCCTTGCGACATATTGTCTACACACCAGGGTTCACCTTATACTGGACGGATCAAGATATTGCTCAAGATTGTCGATCGTCGACCAGATAACTAGACCTCTCAAGTTAAAAGCATTTGCACACCTCCTAATAGATCTGCTTCCCTGGTAATTAGCTAGTAGTTTTTGACTGTTTTAAAATGAAACGCACGCCTCCTCCCTCTGCCCGCGCCCCCCTGCAGAAAGAAACTACGCCAGGAGCCTCGAGCGAAAAGCCAGCACCCACCAATAAAACAGTCAAGTCACCTATACAGCACTATGAATCCGAACCTGATCTGCACACACTGGTCAACGTCACTGAGCGGAAGAAAAGGAAATACAATGAAGAAAGCACGGATTTCCTCGTAATCATAAAAGATATGTTCACATCCTTCTCCACCGAACAAGATAAACGATTCCATGAGCTAAAGGCAAGTATTGAACTAATGTCTAATAAATATGATGATTTCTTAGTTAAACTATCTTCGCTAGAAAGAGAAAAACAAGCTGACAAAGCTAAAATTCAAGAGTTGGAGGAGAAACTGGAAAATCTGGAAAGGAAAACCCGCGGAGTTGGCATCGAAGTGCGAAATTTACCTATTCAAACGGGAGAAACGAAAGATTCTCTGCACAACGAAATCGTTAATCTGGGAAAAACACTTAGTGTGAACATAGACCACAACTCAATTAAAGACATTTATAGAATTAAGTCTAAGGATCCTTCTAGCCCCGTCATTGTAGACTTTACCACTGTTTTATTGAAGGAAAAATTTCTTAAGGCGGTCAAAAATTTTAATAAATCGAAGGACAAGGGCAGCAAACTGAACACGACTCATCTAAATCGCGACTACCAACTAAAACCGCTCTATATATCGGAGACATTAACAACCAAAAATCAAAAACTATTCTACATGGCGAGGCAATTCCAAAAGAGTCATGGTTATCGCTTTGTTGGACTGCCAATGGAATTGTGTACCTCAAGCAACAGGAGGGCTCCTTGTTCGTAAGAATAAACGATCTCAACGAGCTAGACAATCTACGAAAAACTGTAACACCATGACTGTATTATAAGTATGTTGATATTGGTGCACCCGGAGTCTTTAGTACTTATTACCTTTACTTAATTATTGTTTTTATGCATGCCCTAATCTTAATCTTTTTTGTGTCTTACTGTTACACAAACAAAGCCCATTACATATACACATTTTTTTTATTCTATTCAACTACATCTCTAAACCATACTATAAGCCATACTTCTCGACCACCACACTCAATTACACTAGAAACAACATTACCACTTAACACTTACAAAAACATAACCACATCTATCTACAGAACATTAAACCTAAAACACACAAGTGCTTTCTATAATCTGAGTTTTAACCAAGTATACTATTCACGTAAATATGTATTATATTTATTTTATCATTCGGTGACTTAATAACTTTATCAAATGACATAGATCAGTTGTCAGTATCCCAGTCTCTCACCGCTAACTTAGAAGACTGTCATACTATTATTACTTCCGCGTCTGATCGCTTACTTATTATGACACAAAATGTACGAAGTATAAGCTGTAATATGACAGGGTTAGAAGTATTGCTTCATAGACTAAAATTAAAATGTGATATACTGATCCTGACTGAATGTTGGCTCCAAAAAGCGTCAGTTATCCCTCACCTAACTGGCTACTCTCATGTTGAAACTAAAACTAATCTCAAACAAAACGATGGAGTGGTTATTTACTACAAAGAAAGCCTAACCTTATCTATCATCGAACCTGAATTTAATAACAGTAATTGCTTGGTTGCTATTATAGAAGATCGTGTTGCGGTAATTGCACTGTACAGATCTCCATCGTATACAAATCTCGACCCCTTCATCTCTTCTTTGGACGATACATTGCGAAAGGTTTCATCATATAAATATATCGTGGTGATGGAGACATAAATATAGCAATTAACCCTAGTAAAATTAACATAGAAGGAGAACGCTACCTGACCTTAGCGCTTCATACGGCCTGTTACCTTCTCATACTCTCGTCACGCGAAGTGCTAGCCAAACATGCTTAGACCATATCCTATTAAAGACAATAGGCCCCTCTATCACAGTAGTCCCCCATGCAACCCTTACCGACCACCATCCAGTTTTGCTTAGTATGAATTTGAAGAGATCTAGACAACATGCAATTACAACAAAGACTAAAATAAATGAAATAAGCTTGGCAAAAGATCTTTCAGAAATCAATTTCGACCCAATTTATCAAACAACAGACCCAAATATTAACATAAATTACCTTACAACATGCCTTCAAAGTGCAATATCAGCAAACACCCAAGTATTAAAATTATCTAGACGTAAAAAAATTATTAAACCTTGGATAACCCCAGGGCTACTGCGCTGTATTCAAAATAGGGACCAACTACACTTGCAATCAAACTCAGCACCGGATAACGAAGTCCTAAAGGTCACTTATAAACGCTACAGAAATTTTTGTAATGATCTATTGAGAAAAGTAAAGATAGCACACGATAAAAAACAAATTAGTGATGCTCAAAACAATAATAAAAAGCTATGGAAAGTAATTAAAAATATAACTAACACAACAAACTCAACCCAACACCCAAAAGAAATTCTGTCTTTATCATCCTCTCCTCAACAATCTCTCAATGATACAAACAGTTACTTCATAAATGTTGGGAGCTCCCTGGCGGAAAAAAATCGACAGTCTGATACTCATCTACAAAACATACACTTACAAAATCATCTTGATCAAACTAACACTCTAAATTCATTTGCCCTAATTGAAACGAGTGAAATTGAAGTGGATCAACTCATCATGAGCTTAAAGACCGACAGTGCACCTGGATGTGATAATATTAGCAGTAGACTTTTAAAACAATTCAAATCAATTCTTGCTCCCCCTTTAACTAAAATCTTTAACGACAGCTTAACGTTGGGTGTGTTCCCAGATTTATTGAAGAGGTCCATTGTGTGCCCAATCTACAAAAGTGGGGATAGAAGTCGTATTAATAACTACAGGCCAATATCCATACTACCCGCGATATCTAAAATTCTGGAAAAAATTATGAATTCTCGACTTATTGATTATCTTGAAAAAAATAACCTTCTTTCAGCTAATCAATACGGTTTCAGACAAGGCAAATCCACCGAACAGGCAGTAAACAATCTTGCTGACTTTGTCAGTTCCAATCTAGATAGTGGAAAAAAGTGTCTTTCCATTTTCCTGGACCTGGCAAAGGCATTCGATACGATTTCTGTTCCCCTACTACTCAGTAAGCTAGAAAGACTTGGAATTAGGGCCACGCAACTTCAACTTTTTAATAGTTACCTGTCGGGACGTACCCAGTGTGTTCGAGTGGGTGAATACACGAGTGCTTACTTCCCTGTCACACACGGCGTTCCGCAGGGTAGTATATTGGGACCGACATTATTTCTCGTATATATAAACGAGCTTACGAATCTCTACCTTGCTTCGGGTAAAATCATCTCTTTTGCCGATGACACAGCCCTGGTATTCGCCGGCGAAACTTGGGATGAGGTTTTCGGGATCGCACAAGATGGTTTTGATAGGACGAAAAGCTGGCTACAGAATAATATCCTGACCCTAAATATAGACAAAACCAAATGTGTCTGTTTTAGTATAAAGCAGGTGGCACAAATCCCACGTGGGCTAAATATTAAATCACACGATTGCTCCTCAGGATTTGACTGTGATTGCCCAATAATTGAACGCGTGAACTCTATCAAGTACTTAGGTGTTACCATTGACAAGAACCTAAACTTCAAGGAACACGTAAAACTTCTCAGCTCTAGAGTGCGCAAATTAATTTTTATTTTTAGGAGCTTGCGTCATGTTGCTGATGCTGTACTATTGAAACAGATATATTACGCTCTCTGCCAGTCGCTCCTTACGTATTGTGTCACGACCTGGGGTGGTATCTATAAATCTACGCTAAAGGCATTGGAGATAGCCCAGCGAGCTGTTTTGAAGGTTAGCACCTTTAATCCGATCGACTTCCCAACATTTAAGCTTTACAAATTATGTGATGTTTTAACTGTTAGGCAACTATTTATTCTTAAAGTTATTCTTCAACAGCACACTAAACAGCCGTATAACCCACTTCTACCTCAGAGGCGTCGTAAACATGATATATGTAATAGACCACCTACAGGTAAGACAAGATTTTGTCAAAGATTTATCGGTTTTCTTGGTCCTTTTCTATATAATAAGATTAACAAAATAATAAATATATATCCGTTGACGTTAAAGCAATGTAAATTAAAAACTCGTTGTTTCTTGCAGAATCTTAGTTATGAAGAGACTGAACAGCTATTAGAAAAATCACAGTAAACATATATAACATAGATAGCACTTAGACTCCCACTCACTCACTCACATACACACACACACACACACACACACACACACACACACACACACACACTCACCTACTTACACACATTAATAATTATTTTACAGCAAATAAAAACCACACAAAATTTACAAATTACTTACCTACCTACTTGCAAAAAGGATAGCAAAACCAATCATACCTTGTACTTGGACATATTGATGATTTACTGTTTTTAATAACTTAGGGGGGAAAGGCGCTGATAACCGAAATACAGGCTCTGCCTAGTTCGGTTACAGATGCTCAACTCTTTTCGTTATAATAATATTGTTGCCAAGTTGTTATGTAACTTAGTATTAAGTTGTTTGAAATAAACATTATTATTTATTATTTATTATTATTTATTTATAGTCACATGGCCGCAACAGATTTTTAATTCGTTTTTTTTACATTAAATTCTTCACAGCTGATTGTAGGTCTATTTTTAAAGTTCATTCCGGCCCTTTGGGGGGGAAGTAATTTGTATGAGTTTTTCATGCAAATTACTTCCTTCTATAATCAGATCAAAACAACACTAAGAACTTTTGCGTTAAAGCTCAGTGGTTAATCCAAGAAATTGTAAGAGTTAGACAAAGTTACTTTTTAGGGTTCCGTAGTCAACTAGGAACCCTTATAGTTTCGCCATGTCTGTCTGTCCGTCCGTCTGTCTGTCCGTCCTCGCTTAATCTCGGTGACCGTTAGCACTAGAAAGCTGAAATTTGGTACCAATATGTATATCAATCACGCCGACAAAGTGGTAAAATAAAAATTGGAAAAAAATGTTTTATTAGGGTAGCCCATACCTATATGTAAAGTGGGAAGTGTTTTTATTTTATTTTAACCCTAACGTGTGATATATCGTTGGATAGGTATTTAAATGAAATGGGGTTTACTAAAATCATTTTTTGATAATGCCAATAATTTCGAAAATAATTGCTCCAAAAGTGAATAACAATGTGAAAAAAATATACAAAAAAATCTAAAAAGTAGAACTTTATAAGGACTTTCTAGGAAAATTATTTTGAACTTGATGGAAAGAACATTTTTTGTACAAAATATACAAAAAGGTTGTACAAAATAATTTCGGAGTACTTAGTATGTCAACGTAACAAATAGCCTTTTTTTTAAACTCATATATGGGAACACTTATTGTGACGGACGGGAAACTACGGAACCCCAACCCTACACTGAGCGTGGCCCGACACGCTCTTGGCCGGTTTTATTATATTACTAGCGGCCTGTCCCGGCTTCGCAGGGGTACTTAATATATAGCCATACTCACTGATAATGTAGCTATCAAATAAAAAAAATATTTTTAAAATCAGTCCAGTAACTCCAGTAGTTTTTGAGTTTATTAGTTACATACAAAAACACATTTTTTTCTTTTTGTCATATTAGTATAGATATATAGGTACTAGTACAGATATATATTAGTATGGATAGTTTATTCTATGAATTTAATTAATTTTAAAATGCAAATAGTTATTATACTATGACCCTAAACTGATACTTTCATAGGCAACTACAAGGATGTGTATCGGAAAGTGTATGACTGAGAAAAAAAATACTTGCAATTAAAAAATATTGTTAAATTTTTGTTTTTTATTTGTTCCAGTTGGATTGATGAATTTAGGAAGAGAATTCGCTAAGAAATGGAACGGTATATACCGAGTCTGGGCATATCCGTTTGCCTCCGTATTTATATACAATCCAGAAGACATAGAGGTTGGTATCCACGTATTAATCAAAAACGGTGCCTGTGTGGCTAAAAAAGTGGCATTTAGGAAAAAAATGATTTGATATCTCTTCTACCTAGAAGGTATTAGTACAAGTTTCCACCCGCGGCTTCGCCCGCGTCGATGTCACATCTTCAATCCGGTGTTTTATCCCTTCAGGGTTTCTATTTGACGAGCCAGTTGGTCTAGTGGTTAGTGACCCTGACTGCTAAGCCTGAGGTCGTGGGTTCGATTTCCACCCAGGATAAACTTTGATGAGAGTGTGTGAGTGTTTGTTCTGTGTCTGGGTGGAAATAATCAATAATATGTATTTATAATAATATAACTATGTTTATCAGTTGTCTGGTCACCATAGTACAAGCTCTGATTAGTTTAGGATCAGATGACCGCGTGCGAGTTGTCCCAGGATATTTATTTATATGGGTATTATTTATTTCCAAAACTCCTATTTTAGTCGGGTCAGAGCCCATTCGTCTCCTAAGATTCGCACCCTGTGCCTATTCGTCCCCTGGAACTTTTGAGGGGCCTGTTCGTCCCCTGAAGAATATTTATTTTAATTCATTCTTCTATATATAAATACATGTTTATGTGTATACTGCAGCCTGGTAGTCCTGGTACAGTCACGCAGAAAAGCGTAAAATTAAAATATAATAATTCCTTAAATATCATGTTGAAAGTATTTCAAATAAGATTAAGTTTAATAAAATGCCTCTAGGCTCTAGGCATTAAGTCAGTCTTCAAAATAATTAATCAATTCGTCGATCGATCGTTTTCTATTTACCACTTCACGTTACTGCGCGCCTAGTACTTTGGATTGATTAAGGTGATCTTGTGAGATAATTAAAAATACAATGAATTTTTTCGTACATAACTGCTTCACGTTACTGCGCGCCTAGTACTTTTGTTCTCTTAGGTTTTCAATCATTAATACCCGTTTTTTTAACAAGCCGTAGAGAGACAATATTACATCGTAAGCCTATCGACAGGTTATATTATTATCATGACGGATTATCATTCAACATAGCTCTTTTTTCAATGATCTGTTATGATTTATTAAATTAAGTGCGTTAATAAACTGTTCACAAGTGTGCTATGTTAACCGTTTCTTAGGTAAAATATAGCTAATATTATCTCAGGGGACCAATAGGCACCTGAATAGGTGCCGAATCTTTAACTTATATTGTGTATATATTAGAGGAGACGAATGGGTACCTTAAAAATAATATTTTTTATTAAAATATTAATTGGTCCCCTACCAGGAGACATGGGCACCTATATAGGGGCCGAATCCACAACTTTTATGCTGGGGGACAAATTTTAGGGGACGTATGGGCTCTGACCCTTTTAGTCGATACCTGCTCTTCACAAAGGAACATACCTTTCAAGTTTTATGTCTCTAGGAAAAGCGGTTTGGGCTGTGCGTTGATCATACATATATAAACAGTCCTCAGTCTGAGCCAGAGAATTTACCATTTTATATACATACATATATAGATAAGCTTACGTAAATCTTATACATTTAACAATCTATTATATTCTGCCAGATATTCTACAATGCCACTGGTCTAGCCACACTGGCAGTCATCGCTTAAACTACCAGTACCCTACTCACGCCAGTTTACAAGCTTTAAGTTACATCCTTGGTTACTGCTTTGCTCTCGAAGGGCGTAGCGTGATTTAAGATAGAGACTGGTGCCGATTCTCTTGTTCACAAACTAACGTAAATTTAAGTTAAGTGCATCTTTCTCTTTCCATTTAATTAAGAAAAGGACAGAAAATAAAATATTAGTTAAGTCCTTTCAAATTTAGACACTCTATAGATAATTTAGACGCGTTTTAAAAACATGGCGTCTAAATATACGTCAATTTTCTTCCGCGCTGTCTAATTTGACAGGATTAAACTAAATTGTATATTCTGTCTTTTTCTTTAAGAAATGGAAAGAGAAAGATGCATTTAACTTAAAATTAGTCTAGTTTGTGACCAAGGGAATCGGCACCATTGTCGCGTTTAAGTAAAGTAACAAAGTCTTCAGTTTAGTACATAACTTAATGTAGAGCAATTACAACAATTGATTGGTGTGCCTAGTTCAAAATTAGTAGAAGTTTTTAACGATATAGAAAAATCCTACTGCAGATGTTTTTCTTCAATAACTATAAACTTTTAATTTTTTTTTTCATTGGTTTACTGAGAGGTTTTGTGATCTTATATGTTAAGATCACAACACTGGGTACGACTAGAAGCAGTTAAAAGTAAAAAAGACGAACTTAGTAGTTTTGTTAAAATATCACTTTTCTGTGGTGATTCGAACATAGTAGGTACCCACTTTTTTTGGTCGTCGGAGTTGATATATGGGTTACATTTGTATAAAGAGAGTATTACAAGAAAAATAGCTTATCTGAAACCACAACACACACTTTGTATTTATCAATTATTAGAAAGATTTCTCAAGCATCATAACTCTTCAGAAAAGTTACATAATAACTCTTCCATAATTCCATAATTTTCCATGTTTTGAAGTTTCGGAAATCTCGTCTTATCTATACTATCTACCCGTTCATTCTTGTTGAAATTATTATTTAATTACTGCCTTATCACAAATTAGTTTCAGACAAAAGGACTAACACGATAACCTATCCGGTACTGGTACACCTACATAAACACTATTGCCCTTACTAATAATCACTGTGTAAAGTTATGCAATGAATAAAGCCTGTGTAACTATACATTTTTTGACGTATAAACCTGTCATAACTTTATGCAGCGTTTATTAGTAAGGCGCTATCTGTCTACCCTAAAATAAATTCTTCATCTTGATATTAATGAACTAATATTTTATTTTCAGTTAGTTATGTCCAGTATGAAATACGGCGAAAAAAGCATTGTCTATTCTATTTTGAAGCCTTGGTTACAGGACGGACTGTTGCTTAGTAATGGTAGTGTATTATTCTATTTATCTTTTTAAGGTTCCGCACCCAAAGTGTAAAACGGGACTCTCTTTTAATATACATATAAACGTGATTATATTTTCTAAAACTATGTCGGTGCTATTTCAGGTGCCAAGTGGCAGGAACGAAGAAAGATTCTGACGCCAGCCTTTCATTTCAACATTCTCCGTCAGTTTTGTGACGTCATAGAAGAAAATACACAACGATTCGTGCAAAGACTGAAGCAAACCGCTGGAGAACCCATTGATATTGTTCCTCTTGTCTCAGAATATACACTGAATTCCATTTGCGGTATGTAAGAAATTACATATTATTATGTTATAAATGTACCATCCATACTAATATTATAAGTGGGAAAGTGTGTCTGTCTGTCTGTATGTTTGTCTTTCTTTCACGGCAAAACGGAGCGACGAATTGACGTGATTTTTTAAGTGGAGATAGTTGAAGGGATGGAGCGTAACATAGGCTACTTTTTGTCTCTTTCTAACGCGAGTGAAGCCGCGGGCAAAAGCTAGTTGTATCATAAATCACCATCAACATCTCCACCAACTATGTTGGGAAAAGTGTAGGAAGATAATGATGATGATGAATTGAATGTACCATTGTATCATAAATCAACACTAAGATATGCAAATGGCATCAAATGATCCCAAAAGGTTTAAGAAAGCAAAGCCTAGTTTCAATTGCAACACCGTTATTTATTATGGGCGGTTTTTTGCGGCTTCGTCCGCCTCATGTCCGCCTCTTTTACCTCGATAAATTTCTTAAAAAAATATATATGCCTAGTGCCTATACACAGAAAGAAACTACTGCTACTGTAAAAAAAATGATTTGTTACATTCGTTTCTGCTGAACATTGAAAATTTTAGCTGTCTGTTTTCAGAAACGGCTATGGGCACGCAGCTATCGGAAGACACATCCGGGAATTCACAGTCCTACAAGCAAGCGATCTACGAACTCGGAAATTGTTTTTACCACAGATTCATAAAAATGTACTTATATCATGACATAGTATTTAATGCGACGCCAGTGGGGCGGAAGCAAAGCAGACATATTAAGACAGTGAAGAGTTTTACTGAAAAAGTGATAGCACAAAGGAAAGCGTATATAGAGAAACATGGATTTCCTTCACCTGCCGAAACTGCTGACAGTGATGAAGTCTTTGTGTACAAGAAGAAGAAGAAGACTGCCATGTTGGACCTTCTTTTGTCTGCCCACAATGAAGGACTTATAGACAAAGAAGGCGTCCAGGAAGAAGTCGACACTTTTATGTTTGAGGTGAGTTTACTTTACTTAGGGCTCTTTCAATTTATGCGGCAGCAGTCCTGTTGCCCAGCGTTCGCAATACCGACGCCCGTACTGCTGCCGCACCGCGCGATTTGTATAAAAACAAACAAACGTAAGTACGGCAAGAAACGCATAAATTGCCGCACGGGCGACGGTATAGCGAACGCGCGGCAACAGGCCTGCTACCGCGCCGCAAGTTTTATATGAAAACAAACGAACGTACTTACGTGCGTCGTACGGCAAACGTACCGCTACGGCATTGCAGACGTACGACACGAAACGCACAAATTGAAAGAGCCCTTACTCTTCAAATAGATTCATGTTAATGGTATATTATGCCACTTTCAGGGACATGACACAACCGCTTCCGGACTCACCCTCCTTTTTATGTTGCTTGCAAATCATCAAGATGTACAAGTAAGTACTTGGTAAAATTTAATATCCACCTTGGTACTAATTAATGCAATTATTATTATACTTTGTGTTTCACTGTCTGAGAAAACAGTCCAAACTGCGACCCTCCCCAGCTTCGCACGGGTGTTACAAACCCTTAAAAATCCCACCTTTTCTCTACTACAATAAGCATGTAATATACATATAAACCTTCCTTAAGAATCACTCTATCTATTAAAAAAACCGCATCAAAATCCGTTGCGTCGTTTTAAAGATCTAAGCATACATAGGGACAGACAGACGGTAGCGACTTTGTTTTATACTATGTAGTGATATTCAATTATCTTCTCTGTTTAAGTTGAAAGACGAATGTTGGTGATCAAAGATAAAATAGATTTTGGTCTGTAACTCATGCCATACTTCTTGGTATGAGCTCCGTATACTAGATATTATATCAAACACAAAACATGAATGTCATGTTCCTAGGTGATTTATTTTTTCCACGACAGAACGGAGAAGGTGTATGCGTTTGGGGTGAGAGGTTGTCTGTGCGCACACCAAAACGCAATGATTGTTCCCATTTTCTATTGTCATTTACAGAATAAAATTACAAGTGAACTGAAAGAAATATTTGGTGACTCGGATCGTTGGGTGACTATGGAAGACTTGCCGAAGATGAAATACATCGAGCGTTGCATCAAGGAGGGCCTGAGAATCTATCCGCCGGTGCATTTCATCAGTCGGGTATTGAACGAAACTACTACATTTAGTAAGTATTCGAAATTTTAACAATGTGTTATTTTTTTGTTATATGAGGGAAAATTAAGATGTTATGTTATCTATCTATACAAAAGTTGTCAATCCTCTTAAAATAGATAAAAATGCTTTCCTTCAGCGTTAAAATCGATTTGTGTGTTTGTAAAGCGAGCTTTAGTTGTTTATTTATGCCTCGTGTTGTATCTACCAACCAGTAATACCTACAAAATTACGTCAAAAAACAGTGTATCATTAAATTTGCTAGATGTCGATTTATTTAAAACTTACTTCTACATTTTTTTTCAGGTAATTACGAAATACCACCTGGGACGTTGTGTCACATTCCTATTTACGACTTGCACCATCGTGAAGATTTATACGAAAACCCGGAGCAGTTCGACCCTGACAGGTTTCTGCAAGAAAATGTCGAGAAACGCCATCCTTATGCGTACATACCCTTCAGCGCTGGGCCTAGGAACTGCATTGGTAGGATTTCGTTCGTTTCGTAGACTCGTTGAATGTTGATAAGACATAAATATGTACTATTATAGGGATATAAATATTCTTGATTGAATTATGGGTTCGCGTAAAAGTTCAGCTGATAAGAGAATGTTTCTTGAACTATTTTTAGCTTTGTGTAGGGCAACAATTAAAATGAAACCCAAAAATCACTCTTATTAAGGTTGAGAATTGAAAAGGAAAAATAAAATCTTAGTAAGACCCACTCTCATAAGTTCTACAGAAAGAAGTAAAGAAAGAAGTTCTACAAAAAAGGACACTATTTATTATTACGATATCTTATTCTATTACAGGCCAAAAGTTTGCCATGCTGGAAATGAAAATCGCGGTAGCAGAGGTGTTGCGTAAGTTTGAACTAAAGCCGGTAACAAAGCCTTCAGATATTCATTTTATAGCGGATCTCGTGTTAAGAAACGACGGACCTGTGAAAGTTAAGTTTGTGAAAAGACAAAATTAGTTGTTATTACTGGTTTATACAAATAAACCCCAAATCATTTCACTTTATACCCCAAAACTATATTTCTTAAGGAGGAGGAGTTAGTGGATTTAATTTACGAGTATGCTCTAGAGTTTTGAGAACTATGACTAAGCCCTAATATTGGGATAAGCCTAATTATTATCTTTGAAATTCATAATGACACTACAAATACTTATGGTTATACTTCTACAAACATCTTCTACAGACATCAAATGTTAGGGTTACTTCTGACACGCCCTCCCACCGCACCCAGGACGGGAGCAGTCATTGGATGATTTCCCACTCCTGGGCCCTGGATGAAAACTACTTTAAATCGTTACGATAGATTATTTTACTTAAAGGGAACATTCCTTATTTTTTAAAAGAAATAAAACTGCATTCAAAGATTTTCGAAAATCCGCTTGTCACACTCGGGAATCGAACTTGCTTAAAATGGAAAAAATAACATCCTGTACTTTTATGACGTTAATCGATAGGGTCATTTATAAGTATCAAATCTCTCTAACAAACATGGTAAATGAAATTAGAGAAAAACCATGAAATTTTAACTTTTCAAATCAAAGGACGAATATAGCCGTCGAAATTTTCGTTCAATTAAAATAAAATTCTTAAGATTTATGGTTTTCCTTTAATTTAATTCACTATGTTTGTTAGAGACATTTAGACGTTATAAGTAACTTTAACGTTTGATGTCATAAAAATACAGCGTGTTACTTTTTTTAGCCGGTTCGATTTCGGGGAGTGGTAAACAAATTTTCGAAAATCTTTGAATGCAGTTTTATTTCTTTTTAAAAATAAAGGAAGGCTTCCTTTAAGTAAAATAATCAATCTGAATGATTTAAGGTAGTTTTCTTTCAGGGCCCATTAAAACTTTCCACCCTGTATATCAAAACTTAAAAATATCAACGTTCCTAAATTAGTAACGCCTATATTCGCCGACTCGCGTCGGTCTCACGGACCGATAACAGCCAGAAAGCAATACTTGTCCACTTGGCTTACAAAACGATGGAAAACGACAAATAATGAAGCAAATGTAAATCACAAAATTACAAGTACATAGTTTATGTAAAAACAATGAATGATTGATTTGTCGGTCTGAGAGACCGATGCGCGAGTGCACGAAGGTTGTTCTATGAAGTGAACCCGTCTATATCTGGCCTATGACATAGTGATAGTAACTAGATTTCCTTGTTCACTACGGAACCCTAAAAATTACGATTCGGTAGAGATATCAAAAGGTCAAAGTACTTATTTTAAATGTATTTGTTTCAACATGCATAGTTACGATATTATCAGTAGGCACATTACGTGATAAACTTCAAACTTCAAATGCAATAAGATTAAAATTATCTGACACGCGCTACTTCATACTGAAACCAGGGTTGGAAAAAAAAAATATTTTATAAAACAAACAGTTCAAATTGCTTTAAACAGGTTTTTTTTATATTTATCTTTTTAGTTTGGGGCATTATTTCAAATTAATATATGACCATTAATAATTAGTAAACAAATAAATATCCTGGGACAACTCACACGCGGTCATCTGATCTCAAACTAAGCAGAGCTTGTACTATGGTAACCAGACGACTGATAAACATACTTATATAATTTATAAATACATACATATTATAGATAAATTACACCCAGACTCAGAACAAACAATCATGCTTATCACACAAAGTTTGTCCCGGGTAGGAATCGAACCCACGACTTCCGGCTTAGCAGTCAGGGCCACTAAGTACTACTATATTCATCATACCAATTTGAATATTTACAAAAACAGTCATCATAGATAAACATTTATTTTATCTACTATATAAAAATAAGTCGAGTTTTCCTTCCTGACGCTGTAACTCCAGAACGGACGAACCGATTTCCACGGTTTTGCATTCGTTGGAAAGGTCTCGGGCTCCGTGAGGTTTATAGCAAAGAAAAAAAAATTTCAACAGAAAAGCGGGAAAATCTTAATCCACGCGGACGAAGTCGCGGGCAAAAGCTAGTGCTGCATAAAAGAGATACTGAACGCTTTACATTCACCCTGTATTTTCTGACAATCGTTGATTTTTCAATAAGGCTGCTTTGGTACTTGTCTTGCGGAACTACTTCAGCGGAGATTGACCTATGAACTATGAATATTCTTTAAATAACACCAAAACACCAAAATTTATACAAAAAACTAGCTTGATAAAAAATTAAAAACATTGATTTAAATTCGAACGGTTAGTAAAACTGTTTTGAACATGTGTTTTAAAACCCTTTGTTTTATTTCATGCCAACCCTGACTGAAACACATCCGAGATTCCGTCTAGAATCGTCACTTTTAGTCATCAGGATGACTAACACAAACACAGGAAACGATTTGATTCTTTTTTCTAGACTAGAAATTTCTAGAAGGATTAAACATTTTTGTTTAGAAATATTGGTGCTCATTATTTATATTCTAATTTTCGTTTTTCAGCAACTGAATCTAGTATTTAAAGTTCTATTTAAGCTATCTCGCTCGTTTGTGAGTCTTACGCATAAATAAAGAGCATTTTGTATTATGTGTAGAGGTTTTTTTTTTAATTTCTCTGTTTTTAATTTGTTAAATTGTTTGCTGCCTGTGGTACACTACTGTGGTTACTAGTTGTGTTCCGTCAGGGACGGAGAAGAAATTGGTTACTTACGAACAATTTGTACGAACTTGTTCACATAGCTCCGTGTCCGGCGCCTCCGTATCTTCAGTGTCCCGGAGCACACTCGGACGCATGGACGCTCTGACAGTGCTATGCAATTTTTATGTAGGTACAGAATACAATACTTTAAAATCTTTCTAACCCACATTATTTGAATTCTAAGAAGAATAATATAATATAGTCAGTAGCGTAACAGATCTCACTGAGGCCGATTTCCCCGATATGTGCAAACACGGGTGACGGATGGCATTTCCCTGACGGAAACACTGAAGCGGACAACTCGGAACACGGCTGACCCTGACTGAAATGTGTGGATAGCCCTTTAGGCCGTTTTATCCACTGCCGTCGTCACCGTCACGTAAACGAGAACGAGATGACGGCGCCGAAATAGCGATACATACATTTATATACTATAGCCGCATGTTTACCGCACGTCATGTCCATTTATCCGTGAGATAAAGAGTCTTGACAGACAGACGCATCTGTCTGTTGACTCTGACAACAAAGTGATCCTATATACTCTACTTTTCTACGTTTCTACGTTTCCCCTTCAACTGTCTGAGCAGAGATGAATAAATACCCACATGTCAAGGTCAATAAAGAGACAAGGTCAATTAAATTACTTAATGATATAAAAAAAATAAGAATAAAAGTTGTTTTATATACCTCATCATCACTCGTCTCTAGCCTTTTAACAACTATGTTGGAGTCGGCTGCAAGCCTAAATGGACTTTGCTGGATACCAGTGATTTACGTAAAGTGACTGCCTCTCAGACCTTCACAACTCAGTACTGGGCGACACGATACCCCTTGGTTGGACTGGTCAGACTTTCTGGCTTCTGACTACGCGTAACGATTGTCAAAGTTCTGCAAATGACAACCAGGACCAACGGCTTGCTTTCCTAGGCACATGATGTTAGTGATGTCAAAGATAAACTTTAGAGAGTACAAATATGAATTGAAAAACTCATATTAATACTTGCCCGGATTTGAACCCACAACCTCTTACTTAAGAGGCGGGCGCCTTATTCACTGGGCCATCACAACACAAGTTGTTTGTTATACTTAAAGACTACATCACGTACAAATACTGCATAATGTAGTGAGTTATAAATACCATCTAAGTTCACAGTCATAGCGCCTTACTAATAAACGCTGCATAAAGTTATGACAGGTTTATACGTCAAAAAATGTATGGTTACACAGGCTTTATTCATTGCATAACTTTACACAGTGATTATTAGTAAGGGCAATAATGTCTAATTTAACAATTAATTGTTTGTTATTAAACTGGACATTGTGACTATAATCCAATTTACACTTTAGGTTGGTGAATTGTAACTAAATGCCGACTTTGCGATATTTTTCTTTATGGAAGTACTTAATTTTCTTCAGATTGAATTATTCTCTGAACACAACGCGTATGTAAAATATTGATATGCTAAAAATATAGGTCCATCTAACCCAACTTTCCTTTACATACAATTTATCGCATTTTTTTCGCAACATACGCACATTGTTTCTTGTTCTGTGTGTATTTATTTGTAAAACCAAAGTCATTGGATAAAGTTATGTATAATAAAGAATCATTTATAAATAATTATGTGTAAAATAATAATTTAACTTTTAATTTTATATTACTCTAATAAACATGAACTGAACATGAACATGAAAAAAAGTAAGTTAAAAAAACTCATCAAAGATTGGAAATCATAATTTTCACAGTCAATTAAATTTGAAGCTAATAATTTTAAATTGTGAATATCTAATAATAATTGTAATTATCTACGAAGTTCGTTCACATAATATTACTACTAAAAAAATATTATCATTCTATTCTCTAATATTTATATCTATAGATAACTAGTGGACAGTGCTCTAGTGGAGGGTTTGGACGTCACCAAAATGTTCTTGTATTTATTTCTTACCGCTGGGTTTCTATTTTTCATTCATATAGTTTTCAATTATAATGAAAAGGCACGGAAAATTAGAAAAATACCAGGGCCGCCGGACAGCTTTATTTTAGGAAACATCCCGAGTGCGATACGTTCGTCAGGTAATAAAAAGTATACATTTTAAAATTGTATGATTTTTTTTTGAAGTCTTATAAGCAAATATTCGAATTTGTAATGCCTTCCAAATTAATTTCAGTTGAAACAATGAAATTTGCAAGACAAATGGCTAAAGAAAATTCTGGAATATTTAGACTTTGGTTTTATCCATTTGGGACCGTGGCTATTTATAATCCGGAAGATGTGGAGGTACATAGAGTTTTCTTAAATGATTATTTAAGGGTTTTTTTTTGCACGAGTTTATAATATTTTCTTGATAAATTTTAATTACAGACAATTGTGTCAAACATGAAGTACAATGAAAAAAGTCAAGTGTATAGAGTTCTAAGACCGTGGCTTAGAGATGGACTTCTTGTAAGCAAAGGTGAGTGCTTTTCTCGTATTTATTAAGAAATATTATTTTTTTACAAATATTATGTAGTTCTATGCTCATAATATTTATATAATTTGTATGTACTTGCTTTTAAGGCTCCAAGTGGCAAGCTAGAAGAAAAATTCTGACGCCCACTTTCCATTTCAACATTTTGCGTCAATTTTGTCAAGTTCTTGAAGACAACACTCAGCGCTTTGTGGAGAGTCTGAAACAGGTGTCCGGTCGGCCAGTAGACGTAGTGCCTATCATTTCAGAGTACACACTCAGCGCTATTTGTGGTAAGTTCTATTATAATATTTAAATATTTAAAAGCTGTTAGATTAAAATTTAATATCATTTTCTCAAAAAAATATTTCCGGTTTAATAAGCAATGTTTTATTTAATCTGCGGCTTCGTACACATTCGCGATGACGGACATTCACAGACGAAGTCAGTGGAAATATTTCCCATCAGCCACCCTCAGCCAAATGTTTATTAGTCTTAGTTCCGATAACCTTCTGGTTATAATTCCAATTTCAACATTTTTTTACAAAACGTATTATTTAACACGTATTGTTTAATAACAAAATTAAATGATAATCATCTCCGAGGCCGGCCCTTGTACTATTGCGTTTACCGATAAACATGGTAAACAAGATTGGACGTTACCATAAACATAATCAAATTATTCACACCAAAAATAAAAATCGGTTATTACTAGTAAATGTTCTTCAAGTACAGATAGCTAACGCAAGCTCATCTCTGAGACGTCTAAACATTTTTGACCAAACTAAAAAGCGAAATCTTTAGCAAGATTTTTGCAAACACTCAACCTCAACCTGTATATTAAATTATAGTTATTCTTACTTACAATTTCAGAGACGGCAATGGGCACAAAATTAAACGAACATGATAAATTTGAAATAAATGCCTACAAAGATGCAATATACAATTTAGGATATGTGTTCTACCAACGATTTATCAAAGTTTATTATTTCTTTGATTTCTTATTTAATCTATCGCCGCTAAGCAAGCGACAGAGCGATTATCTAAAAACAGTTCATGCTTTTACAAAGAAGGTAATTGCGGAAAGAACAGAATACATAGATAAACATGGAATGAAAATAGATGAGCCGACTGCGGCGGATGATGATACATACGAGTACATGTACAAGAGGAAGAAGACGGCCATGTTGGATTTGTTAATATCAGCCAAGAAAGAAGGACTGATCGACGACATCGGAGTTCAAGAAGAAGTGGATACCTTCATGTTTGAAGTACGTAAAGTCCAGATATTTAAGTATATACATATTAAAAAAATGCAACGATATAATTATTTATTTATTAATGTATGCTAAAGCATCACACAATTTAGTTCAAATTTTGCATGAATACTAATCTGGTCACTTGAGTGAAGCAGCACGGCCAGTAATAAATATGGTATTGTTTACTAAAAAATGGTTAACGTTTTGCTTGCAGGGGCACGACACAACAGCTTCAGGACTAACATTTTGCTTTATGCTCCTTGCTCATCACAAAGACGTCCAGGTTAGTGAAGTATTAACGTGATTTAAATGTTCTCCCAAAGAAGGATCTAGAACAAGGCTCTTAGCTTACTAACAAAAATTCCCTATGATTCTCACTGATTCTCTATCTTTTGAAGATATAATAGACTAGCTTCTGCCCGCGGCTTCGCTCGCGTTAGAAAGAGACAAAAAGTAGCCTAGGTATGTTACTCTCCATCCCTTCAACTATCACTCCGTTTTGCCGTGAAAGAAAGACAAACATACAGACAGACAGACACACTTTCCCATTTATAATATTTGTATGGGTTGTCCATAATCACTGTACCTACCTATTGTTTATGTATGTGAGCACAATACGGTATTTTACACCATCATCAATTCAAGTACTTTTTATGAGCTGTCAAAACGTGACTCTCCTATAGATTTTGTATGGCTCCATCACTTTATAACGTCACTAAGTTAACTACTCAATTGTCTAACTATTTATTGATTACAAAACTTAAAAAAAAAACAGATTTGAATATGAACCAGATTTCTAGGGCTTATTGGTTAATGATGTAAAATATCCCATTTTGCTATTTTTTAAACTAGTAGTTACCCAATGTGGTATTTACTTTAGTGCTTTTTGTTTTTGATAAATAAGACGATTATAACTACACTCGCGGCTATCTAAATCAACTAAACCCGTAACAGCTCAGTCACGCATGTTTTCTTTATAACCATATCTAGTTAAAGCTTTAGACTTTAGCTTTATAATGAAGCAGTTTTAAGTTAATAGTATTAAGTAATTTTTTTAGTGCGTCTTAAAATTAAGTGATATTTGAGTATTCGGACATCAGTTAAACTACAAATACGTTTAAAGCTGCTTATCAAAAGCTAACTTATGCACAACTGTACAAATTGACATCTCTTGATTGTCGAGCAATACACGAAAATCATTAATTACCTATTTAGTAATCTGTGTCAACACTCCTTTAGATAAATGTAGTATTTTATATAGTCCTGAGGTAAGGTTGAAAAAAGCTAAAAGATCCCAAGCTTTCAAAAGTTGTATGATTTTTCTAAAGGATTTAAAAATACAAATTCATATTTTTGCGCTTAGGTTGGTTTTTGTTTCTGTTACTCGCGAGTGTGTCAGCATATCTTATCCTAATATAATTCATACATTTTTAAACAGGACAAAATCTTAGAAGAAATAAAGGAAGTCATAGGTGACTCAAATCGCCCTGTCACTATGGAAGACCTGCCCAAGTTGAAATACTTGGAGCGTGTTATTAAGGAGTCACTGCGGTTATACCCTCCGGTACATTTCATCAGCCGAAGCTTGAACGAAGATGTGACACTAAGTAAGTAGAGGATAGCTCAGTATTT
Source organism: Athetis lepigone (assembly GCA_033675125.1). Classification (NCBI taxonomy): domain Eukaryota; kingdom Metazoa; phylum Arthropoda; class Insecta; order Lepidoptera; family Noctuidae; genus Athetis; species Athetis lepigone. The sequence continues at coordinate 16,099,787 of CM066232.1, forward strand.
ATAGCTCCAGATGGTCATAGCGTGATGTTATGTAACCTATATGTTACTCGATGTATAAGCTATATTACTGTAGATTGCATCAAATCCGTTTAGGAGTTTCAGCGTGAAAGAGTAACAAACAAACTTTCACTTTTATAATATTAGTAGGATGTTTCCATCTGCATCTTATACACTAAACTAACACGTGCTCTTTTTGAGCGTTTCGCATTTTCTAGATATGGATGTTATCTAACTTATCTGTGTCTGTGAAGTATTGTATTCCTACATAATATTTGATAGGACTGATTAACTGGTAGCTAATAACAATTAATATCTAATCAATGCCACTAGCACATATCTTGTAAAAATGCGATTAAATCCTAATCTCTTTTGAGCTAGTGTTATAACTCTTATAAGTACTATTTACCCATATTACGCTGACATACTTTATGTTCCAGGTAATTATTTAGTCCCGGCTGGAACATTTTGTCACATCCTTATCTACGACATGCATCGTCGCCCGGAGCTGTTCAAGAACCCCAACGAGTTCGACCCCGACAGGTTTCTGCCAGAGAACAGCGTGGGGAGACATCCTTACGCGTACATACCCTTCAGTGCTGGACCTAGAAACTGTATAGGTAAATGATGAAAACCAACAGATCTAGATTTCAAATTTCGATTGAAATGTGTATACTAGGTGTATTTTTGGTCTCGCTCAACCCGCTAGGAGATGATTCTACCCATGACAACAAACAACTTTTATTATGGAACCAACTTTGAAATCGCGAAAGAAATATCAGCTGTTTCTAACAAAAGTTCAATGCACTCCCGGCCATAATGATTGAAACAGCTGATATTTTTTTCGAGATTTCAGAGTTGGTTCCATAATAAAAGTTGTTTGTTTTTATGAGTAGAATAATCTCCTAGCGGGTTGAGCAAGACCAAAAATACACCTAGTATGTAATGTCGTGATGGCACAGTGGAGAAGGTGGCCGCTTATGCATTGGGTTGTAAAGACCTGCAGTCGCTTCCCGTAAAACACTAGTAGCTGAATTTGGTTAGACTGGAAGCCGACCCTAAGGCTGAGGCTACAGTAGGGAGAGATTTGCGATGTGACTGGAACAGCGAAACGAGAAAAACATGGTATGGCTACATTACAAGCGAAATTTGGCGTATATTCGGCGATGACATGGCTACAGTACACATGCTCAACAACGAATTAGCAAGAGCGATTCATGCGGCTTACTATCCATCGCGGTTTACTATACGCATAATGTAGCCACACGCATATTTAGCAGCACTATTGAACTAGTCGTGCAAGTGAGAAATTATCTAATAAATTCGCTTCAATTTCGCTCATATGTTGATGTAGCCGATGCCGTGATTTCAGTAATGTTGTTCCTATCGCATAAAGAAATCAAAGATCAGTAGTAATATTTTGATGTACGGTGTAGCCATATACGTGAGCATTCATTTCCTTGTTTTAATCGCTCATGTGTCGCAGGTCGCGTCGCGGCCTAATGTAGCCTCAGCCTAACATAGTTGGGTAAAATACTAGGGAGATGATGAATGTTATGACTCTCTGAGTGTAATGATGACAGTATTTTTTTTAAAATGCCAACAACAAAAAACATTTTGCTCAGGTCAAAAGTTCGCCATGATGGAGATGAAGGTAGCCGTGGCGGAGGTGCTGAGAGAGTTCGTGCTGGAGCCAGTCACACATCCTGATGACATCAAGATGATTTCCGACATCGTCTTAAGAAACGACGGACCTGTCGAAGTCACATTCGTAAAACGACATTAAAATCATAATGTGATATGTTTAGTTATTTAGTTAACGTATGTTAATTTCAATCCGTACACCTGTAGGTATTAAACAAGTATTTTTTGTTATTTTACATTCGTATTTTATTTTACTTCTATTTTATTTGTGTTTTCATATTCCTTATTCATTCCATATTGTCATAGTGGTCATCTAGTGCAAGTGTGATGTTCTTGGTCAGCCTCATCAGACTCATCATAAGATTCACCGCGATGCTTTCCATCTAGCCAAGTTGCTATTCATATTTTAGCCAAGTGATAAAATGTGGAGCCTTGTGTTAGGCATATTCAAACTTAGATGATTAAAACAGTCAAAACGAAGACAATCCTATAAGGAAAAGAAGAGGGAACACAAAATATTTTTATACAAGTACTACAAAACAAAAACCCATTAAAACGTATACTGCTTGTCTCCCTAATGCAAATAGTCTGTTGACTCACACACATCAACGAAATAAGCAAATACATGAACGATTACCGTTAACATTTATGTTACAGAGACACAAAAACTTAAACTGACGCAAGTTAATAATAATAAAAAGTATTATAAATCTGAATATACACTGAGATAGTTCTCGTGTCACAATGTTAGTTACCTTACTCCTCCGAAACGGCTTTACCGATTTTTACCTGCAGCAGAGAGAGTCTGCTTGTGACCATGGCAGGTGTAACCCTGCCGAAACGTCAAGCAAAAAGCAAATAAAAAAGTTTCGTGCGCGTTAAATCCCGAAAAACAGTAAAGTAATTACATTTCTCGATAGTTACGATGTCTCACATCCCCATACCATTTTCCCACTTAATCGATCCTCCTACACGATTTAATCTATCATGTGTTAACTTAAGGTACATGCCATTAAATATATTTTTTCATTTAATCAAATTTCATGCAATGGAAGTCGCGGGTAAAAAGTAGTAATTAATCTTATCTAAGTACAAATTTTTGAAAGCCACGATCATAATTTAGATAAAGTTGTGTTTAGTGCACAGTGACCAAACGAAGGACGTAGACGTTCGCAAAATGTTCTGGTATTTAGCTCTTACCGCGGGTTTTCTGTTTTTTTTACACATATTATTCAATTATAATGAAAAAGCCAGGAAAATTAGAAAAATACCCGGGCCACCTGACTCCTTTATCATAGGAAACGCCCCAGCTATAATGCGCTCGTCATCAGGTAAAATAAATTATAAGAATTTTATATAGTATTTATATAAATAAAGTGGTAAATATAGGTAACAAAATCTATATCCAATGTATTTATTTTTTCAGTTGGTTTAATGGATATGGCAAGAAACATGGCTAGAGAAAATAAAGGAATATTTAGAATTTGGCTTTATCCATTAGCGGCAGTGAATATTTATAATCCTGAAGATGTAGAGGTACCTAATCCTACAGTATTAACTACTAATATTATAAAACATTTGGGTTAGTTAGGTGAGAATAGGATGCTGTTTTCGTAAGGTAAATGCATCGTGTATGATATTTTCTACGTTCCCAACGATACTAAAGAATATGAATAGGTATGTGTTTAGTTAAAATTTACGAATGAGCAAAATTTTATAATTCTGGATTTTTATATGGTGAACAGTCGCGTCATCACTCTACATAACAGTGTTGTGGAATCGTTTTTTTTTTCTAAACCCATGCCTATTGAAATAGACTTTCTCATACCATTATTTCTTAAACTATTAACTATTTTTAACTGTGATTGAAGTAATAATTTGACTTAGACTTTGAATTTTACAACAAATATGGGTGGCCATTAAATTTTGTTAAAACTTGTGGGAAGAGATTTATTGCCAAAAAATGTTTTAGGCGCCATTTTTCCAAAATGAAGAAAGATCGATCACATGAAAATTCATAAAATCACAAATTTTCAAAACTCACGGTTAATATTTAAGATCACATCATTTTTGAGCTCAGTTATTTGACTCTGCTTTTCCATTTTGCAAAATATTTTTCGACGAAGTCGCAAGTGCAAGAAGTGAAAAATTTTCGTAATGCATTTATAACTTTTTCTCATATATTCTAGACAATTGTATCAAGTATGAAATACAATGAAAAAAGTCAAATCTACAGCATTTTGAAGCCATGGCTTAGGGATGGGCTTCTTGTTAGCAAAGGTTAGTGCTACCTGCTATTGTAGTCAATGATTAGAGTAATAAGGTGATTGGTGATTAATGACCAGATTAGTTTAATTTTAATTAACAGCCATTTTTTAATGAATTTCTGAAAACAATGAAAACAATCAACTTTTCTGGGCCGCGACCCGTCCACTCACTGGACTTTCCCACTGGTGGGTGGAGGAGTTAACCACGATAACCTCTCCACCTACTACGATAGTGTGAACCGAAGATACCAAATAATTTTGAAAAATGCTAAATAAAAAAAATGTTTGAGATACGTTAAATTTCAAAAATTAAAAAAAAACTTTGGTTAAGGTTGTTTGAAATAATGAGTAGAAGCATGTGTTTGGGAAAAGGTCACTAATAAACTAGGCAACTGTGTTTGTGGTCATAACAATTAAATAATAATTGTTGTACTTTATTTTTAAGGTTCAAAGTGGCAAGAGAGAAGAAAAATTCTGACGCCAACTTTCCATTTCAATATTTTGCGTCAATTCTGTCATATCCTTGAAGACAACACTCAGCGCTTTGTGGAGAGTCTGAAACAGGTGTCCGGTCGGCCTGTAGATGTAGTGCCTATTATTTCAGAATTTACACTCAGCTCTATATGTGGTAAGTTTTATTTTCAATCTTCAATAAGCTTCAATAAATAAGTAGACATACATTAGTAAGTAATTGGCTAAAACATTGAATTTATTTGACATTTGAAGAGCAAAAGCCGAAATGCTAAGCGTTCTAAATTGATTATTTATTTTAATGTCCAAATAAAACGCACTGGAAAGTTAATCCAATTGTGAATACACTCACATTGAAATAAGCTAAAAGGGACATATTTTTTCTATCTATCCTCTTTCTTTATTTCAGAGACGGCAATGGGCACCAAATTAAGCGAACACAATAAGTTTGAAATAAATGCCTACAAAGATGCAATATACAACTTAGGATATATATTCTATCAACGATTCATCAAAATATATTATTTCTTTGATTCCATATTTAATTTGTTCCCAATAAGCAAGAAACATAGTGCTTATTTAGAAACAGTCCAAGCTTTTACAAAGAAGGTCATTGCGGAAAGAACAGAGTATGTAAATAAATATGGGATAAGAATAGATGAGCCGACTGCGGCGGATGATGATACATACGTGTACAAGAGGAAGAAGACGGCCATGTTGGATTTGTTAATATCAGCCAAGAAAGAAGGACTGATCGACGACATCGGCGTTCAAGAAGAAGTGGATACCTTCATGTTCGAAGTACGTAAATTCTATGACTAAAACAAAATTGAAACGAAATAGCACTCAATTGTGTGGAGCTGCACAGCAGGCAAAAACCTGACAATGTTTACTCACTAAAATTAAATAGTAAATAAATATATTAATGTTTTGCTTACAGGGGCATGACACTACGGCTTCTGGATTAACATTTTGCTTCATGCTCCTTGCCCACCACAAGGACGTACAGGTTGGTCAAATTTTGTTTCTCATGTCAGTTACAAAACTGTGTCGACGTCCATATGCATAATATTTATCTGAGGGCCGAATACCAGAGCCTGTGGCAGACAACCAATAAATTCGCTTGAGAGATAAGTAGGAACTAAAATCCATATGCGAAAAAAAAGATCGTGATGAGATAAAAATCAAACCACAAATGTGACGAAGTCTGTTACTTTATGCGTTACTTTACTTCTGAGAATTGTAACGTCTAACCACAATTCTTCATTTTCACTTCATTAATTAGGTATATTAAATTAAAGGTTGGTCTACTAATAGTTTAATACTAATATTATATTTTTTTGATTTATAGGGAATAAACTCTAAAAGTACTAAACTGATTTTAAAAATTATTATTAACACACAGGTAAATTATTATTACATCACGGTATGACCCATGCGAGCATAGCAGTAACCAAAGATCTAACATAAAGCGGCAAAAACCGCGTGTAACAGCTAGTTAGATAAACATTTGGAGAAGAAATCGAGCGCCTCAATTTTTACTTCTTTTTTTAACTTGTTATTTTTAATCTTTTTATGTTTATTTCCGTTCTCATGTCTCTTTTATGTTTATTTATTATCTCTATCCTTAAACTTACGTTGCATTTTTAAACAGCACAAAATCTTAGAAGAAATAAAGGAAGTCATAGGTGACTCAAATCGCCCTGTCACTATGGAAGACCTGCCCAAGTTGAAATACTTGGAGCGTGTTATCAAGGAGTCACTGCGGTTATACCCTCCGGTACATTTCATCAGCCGAAGCTTGAAAGAAGACGTAACACTAAGTAAGTAGAGAGTAGATATGTGCCTGTTGTTTAAGCTTACTCTAGACATTGTATGACGCTAGTGTTCTGTATTTAATAATCTTCTTATATATAAAAATGAAACCCGTTTTTCGTTGTCACGACATAGCATGAGAACGGCTTGACCGATTTGGCTGTTTTTTTTTTAAATGTTCGTTGTAGTTCAAGGCTGGTTTATACGGCGAAAAAAAAACGAATAATTGTCGGGAAAGCCCTAAAAACAGCCCTTTTCTTTTTCCCATACAAACGTTTTCTTACTAAAACGTAGAGTCAATTTGAGCTTTGACACCATACCATAAAGTTCAAGTGTTAGTCGAGAGGTTTCGGGAAGCCAAAACAATTGAGTGACGTTAGTATCCTATCGTCGTCAAACACGAATTATCTGACGTAAAATGTCACTTGAAATGTAAAGGTACGTCTCTTTGATGTGGTAGTAGGTAGGTAGTAGGCGGGTAGTAGGTGGGTAGTAGGTGAGTAGTAGGTGGGTAGTAGGTGGGTAGTAAGTGGGTAGTAGGTGGGTAGTAGGTGGGTAGTAGGTGGGTAGTAGGTGCATAGGTGGGTAGTAGGTGGGTAGTAGGTAGGTTGGTCATAGTTGACAGGACAACGTCTGTCGGGTCAGCTAGTATTAGATAAAATAATGTGGACTTATCATTCATAAATACGCTTACCTCCAGTTTTAAATGCACACTAATACTCCTCTGACTTACCTATCCATGGAAAATGTCGCTATACCGGGGAGCATATTTATAAAAAAAAATTGACACCAAAATTTTAAGACATTTACTTTAGTTACGTGTCCAATGGCTGGATGCAGGGGGTGTCGGTTCATTGGGTATTTTATCTTACATGATTTAAGTTTGTTAAGGGTAACTAACAGGTGCTTTAACAAATGTCCTAAAAAAACTGCTGCTACATTTATGTTAGGTAATCTCAACAAAAGAATGAATCAGCGGTTTTCAAGGTTCTTACCCAATATTATATATCTAATCAGTTCTTATTATCAGTTATCGTTTTATAATACGATTAATTAACAAAATTTTCCCTTTTTAATTTACCCGTGGTATTTTTTTAATCTTAATTTTATGTTGATACTTACTTTCAGGTAATTATCCAATCCCGGCTGGAACATTCTGCCATATTCTTATCTACGACATGCATCGTCGTCCGGAGCTGTTCAAGAACCCCAACGAGTTCGACCCCGACAGGTTTCTGCCAGAGAACAGCGTGGGGAGACATCCTTACGCGTACATACCCTTCAGTGCTGGACCTAGAAACTGTATAGGTAAATGATAACACCAACAGATATAGAAATACATATATTAAAACATTGTTATGTGTGAGTAAGACTATGAGTGTGACGATGTCAGTATTTTTTTTTTGTAAAATGGTTAGCAACAAAAACAAATATTTTGTTTAGGTCAAAAGTTCGCCATGATGGAGATGAAGGTAGCCGTGGCGGAGGTGCTTAGAGAGTTCGTGCTAGAGCCAGTTACTCATCCTGATGACATCAAGATGATTTCCGACATCGTCTTAAGAAACGACGGACCTGTCGAAGTCACATTTGTTAAAAGACAATAAAAAGATAAAATGTAAAAAATATTACAGATTTTTGTATTAATAAATTTATTTAAGTTATTTTAAATAAATAGTATTTTTATTTTGCACATTCTCAAATTACGCGGCCTAGTAGCCATACCATGCCGTATTTGCAGGAGAAGCGAAAAAAAGAAATCGATTTTCTTTGAAGCAATTTGTTGTATTTATCAATACAGCTTTTACTTCACAAATATAAACACCAAAAATAACACCTTTTCCTATACCAACTAGTATTACCTCCACGGACTCTTATTGAAGCTTTGAGCCGGTTTGGCAAAATAGAGACAACTGAGCAACCTTCTGAAGAGAACGTGTTCAAAATTCTTTTCGTTCTGTATTTAATTTAAAAGTCCATAATCGTAGCAGTCTTGCTACTCTCGCAAGTTTGGGGGGCCACTAGCCCTTTGGGGCTTCAGATGTGAAGATGGAGATTTCTCAACACAATGGATACAAAATAACGGAACGGCCTTCTTGGGTACTAGTGCACCTGTATCTGCCAAGTGATTATAATATTAACTAGTATAGATTTTTTTAGTTCAGATAGGCGAGAGATTATGTGATAATTATATTCATTACGTATGTTATGAACATTTGCCACTGATTAAAGCAAAGGTTAGGTAATTAATATGTTATTTGTGTTTGATTATACTCAACACCAACGATAAAAACGTTGACATAAGAAGTTTGTAAGTAAGGCATAATTGCATAAGTACCTTGTAAAACTGTTTGTTTAAAATATCGTACAACAACGGACACACTTATACATAAAACGGGAAGGTAACAAACTTAGGTACAATACTACTCAGAGGAGTGTCCAGCTTGGAATTGTCAGCGCTTTGACCTCGTAGCGGCAGTTAGTGCTCTTGCACTTCGAACACCGGGCATGCGGGTGGCTAATCTGGGGCAGTTTGTCACCCAAGCAGATGCAGGCCTGTGAAAGCGGCGCGCATGGTTATGTGCGCGCCCTTTTTGTAGAATGTGCGGTCTTAGGGCAGGCAGCATATAATGAAGGGGCCTGCTCATGGCGGGCCAATACGGGAGTGTGGATCATGCATCAAGCGAAAGCCGTACTCCCGACGTATGGTAGCTGAAGGAGCTGTAGGGTTTTAGTCGGTAAGAGTCTGACATAACCCTCCGCTCTGTCAGCACGAGAAGGGGCCCAACAGGGCCAACGCCTGCCGGGGCTTCGGAATGTTTATAATAGTTAACGTGATCCCGGAACATAAAGGGCAACCTTGGGAACATGAGTGGGTTTTAGTCAGTAAAAATCTGACACGCCATCCCGCCCCGCCCAGGATGGGAGAAGTTATTTGATGATTACCCACTCCCCCATAAAAAAAACCCTCCGCTCTCCAAAGTGAATGTCTTCCATACATCCATGAGGGTATTTCCATAAAAAAGGTACTACAATAACGAATTGTAAAAATGTAGGCGGCTATCCTAGTTAACTTAAACACTACGTAAGTCTTACTAACCTAGAACGATTAGCACTTATGTAGTAATAACTGAAACCAAGTTGGTAAAATATATACAGAAAGTTCGGGAAACTGCGGGAGTTTCAGGCCCGGTTTGCACCAAAGAACAGAGAAGTGGTAATTAACTAATTGGATATTGTAATGTGCTGAAGCTAAGTTCCTAAATGATCGTTCGCCATTCGTGTTATGTTCTAGAACGTATTTACGACAATTTCCACTGTATTTTGTAACCACAACCATAACGTAGATATATTTATCCGGTTTTTACTAAACGTTAGGACGCCTGTTACGTTCGGGTGTTTTATTGGTCTTAGAAGAACCCTGGCTATAAATCTCTAGTTTTGAAGTTCTCAACAAGTAGGACTTATAAGAAGATAATTGTTGATAAAACGACATTTGAAAAATATTAATATGTAACAAGAAAGAAGCCATTAGTTATCTATCGTTTGTTTAAGCCGGACACGAATCAATAATATAAAAAGATAAAGGTGTCTTTAGTCCACTGAGTTCTTGCGGAGAACGTAGACGCTCGCAAAATGTTCTGGTATTTAGTACTTACTGCGGGTTTTTTATTTTTCTTACACATTTTCTTCAACTACAATGAAAGAGCTAGGAAACTTCGAAAAATACCCGGACCTCATGACACCTTTATATTAGGAAACGCCCCGGCTATAATGCGCTCATCAGGTAAAAAATGTTTAAATAAAAAACGATTGTGTAATAAATTTATCATTATTAACATAACAAATGTGTTCCAATCTCTTTTTAGTTGGTGTAATGCAATTGGCAAGAAGTTTGGCTAAAGAAAATTCTGGAATATTTAGACTTTGGCTTTATCCATTAGGAGCCGTGAATATTTACAATCCAGAAGATGTGGAGGTAATCTCTTTTAATCTCATAAGGACTTTTGAAGGGTTAATTAAGAAAGTTAAAGCAACTTTTTGCATTAAGTATCTTACTTTTTCTTTACTTTACCTCTCCTTGTTGAATTGTAGACAATTGTATCGAGCATGAAATACAATGAAAAAAGCCAAATCTACAACATGTTAAAACCTTGGCTTAGAGATGGACTTCTTTTAAGCAAAGGTTAGTCTTACACTTACGCAGTTCTTTTAAGTTAGCTACGTATTTATTTTGTGGTCATAATAATTATATTCTTACTAAAATTTCAGGCTCAAAATGGCAAGCAAGAAGAAAAATTCTGACTCCCACTTTCCATTTCAATATTTTGCATCAATTTTGTCAAGTTCTTGAGGATAACACTCAGCGTTTTGTGGAGAGCCTAAAACAGGTGTCCGGTCGGCCGATAGACGTAGTGCCTATTATTTCAGAATTTACACTCAATGCTATATGTGGTAAGTTCTATTTTAATACTGAATACATTTTTTGTGTCTGCATCACCATAAGTTAGGCTGTTAGAAAATCCGCAAAGGTTTTGTGCATTAAGTTTTAATTAATAAAAAATCAATCTTAGACAACCTATAAGATTTGTTGCTATTTTAGACAACTTCGATAATTAAGAATATAAATTCACAGTTTATGTTTTACTAATTAATATTTACATGGACGATTTATATGCACTTTTTACTCAAATCTCACACAAAACGCCAAAATTGTATGAGGAACTAAACTTACTTGTTATATATAATTTCAGAGACCGCAATGGGCACCAAATTGAGCGAACATAGTAAATTAGAATCAAATGCCTACAAAGATGCAATATACAATTTAGGATATGTATTCTACCAACGATTCATTAAAGTATATTATTTCTTTGATTTCTTATTCAATCTATCGCCGCTAAGCAAACGACATAATAGTTATCTTAAAACAGTTCATGCTTTTACGAAGAAAGTAATTGCTGAAAGAACAGAATACATAGAAAAATATGGAATGAAAATAAATGAGCCGACTGCGGCGGATGATGATACATACGTGTACAAGAGAAAGAAGACGGCCATGTTGGATTTGTTAATATCAGCCAAGAAAGAAGGACTGATCGACGACATCGGCGTTCAAGAAGAAGTGGATACCTTCATGTTCGAAGTACGTAAAGTACTACTAGTACTTTTTTATATACTTATATTTTAAAAAAATCGTCGGCTGATAAACTATGTGTCTATGGCCGATAATATAATATTGTTTACTAAATATTACAGTTAAAGAGTTAATAAACATGTTTACGTTTTGCTTACAGGGGCATGACACCACAGCATCTGGATTGACGTTTTGCTTTATGCTCCTTGCCCATCACAAGGACATACAGGTTGGTCAAGTTTCTAGTAACTTACTATTCTCAATTTCATAAGTGGGCCGGTATCAGGACACATGCGCGAAAGACATTTGCGCGAAAGACACTTGCGCGCGGCCGTTTGGGCGAACGGACACATGCGCGAATGGACGTTTGCGCCCATAGACATTTCCGCGAATGGACACTTGCGCGACTAGACGTTTCCGCGCCAAACCACTTGCGCGAAGCCCTTTGCGCGACGGACACTTGCGCGCCAGACAGTTTCGCGAGAGACGTTTGCGCCCAAACACTTCCGCGACTAGACACTTGCGCGAACTTTTTTCCAAAGGACATTGGGCAAATTTAAAAATATTATTAAGGGGTACCAATATTTTTTTATATTTACTTAGTTTTTATTATATGGCGTCCACATACCTACCGTGGGTGGTAAGTCGATTTCAAAAGCAAGATGGCGGCCATGATATTTTTCACAAAATACGTCATGGGTGTCAATTTCAAGGTTTTTTAGGGTGCTAAGGTCGAAAATGAGGTCCATTTGAGAATCCAAGATGGCGGTCGTGACCTTTTACACAATATGCATCATGGGTGTCGTTTTCATGGTTTTTTGGGGCGCTAAGGTCGAAAATGAGGTCGATTTGAGAATCCAAGATGGCGGTCGTGACCTTTTACACAATATGCGTCATGGGTGTCGTTTTCATGGTTTTTTGGGGTGCTAAGGTCGAAAACGAGGTCGATTTGAGAATCCAAGATGGCGGTCGTGACCTTTTACACAATATGCGTCATGGGTGTCGTTTTCATGGTTTTTTGGGGTGCTAAGGTCAATAATGAGGTCAATTTCAGAATCCAAGATGGCGGCCTTGACCTTTCTCACAATATGCATCATGGGTGTCGTTTTCATGGTTTTTTGGGGTGCTAAGGTCGAAAATGAGGTCAATTTGAGAATCCAAGATGGCGGCCGTGACCTTTCTCACAATATGCGTCATGGGTGTCGTTTTCATGGTTTTTTGGGGTGCTAAGGTCGAAAATGAGGTCAATTTGAGAATCCAAGATGGCGGCCGTGACCTTTCTCACAATATGCATCATGGGTGTCGTTTTCATGGTTTTTTGGGGTGCTAAGGTCGAAAATGAGGTCGATTTGAGAATCCAAGATGGCGGCCGTGACCTTTCTTACAATATGCATCATGGGTGTCGTTTTCATGGTTTTTTGGGGCGCTAAGGTCGAAAATGAGGTCGATTTGATAATCCAAGATGGTGACCGTGACCTTGAAAACGACAAAAAACCATGAAAACGACACCCATGACGCATATTGTGAGAAAGGTCACGGCCGCCATCTTGGATTCTCAAATCGACCTCATTATTGACCTTAGCACCCCAAAAAACCATGAAAACGACACCCACGAAGCATATTGTGAGAAAGGTCACGGCTGCCATCTTGGATTCTCAAATCGACGTCATTTTCGACCTTAGCACCCCAAAAAACCATGAAAACGACACCCATGATGCATATTGTGAGAAAGGTCACGGCCGCCATCTTGGATTCTCAAATCGACCTAATTTTCGACCTTAGCACCCCAAAAAACCATGAAAACGACACACATGATGCATATTGTGAGAAAGGTCACGGCCGCCATCTTTGATTCTCAAATCGACCTCATTTTCGACCTTAGCACCCCAAAAAACCACGAAAACGACACCCATGATGCATATTGTGAGAAAGGTCACGGCCGCCATCTTGGTTTCTCAAATCGACCTCATTTTCGACCTTAGCACCCCAAAAAACCATGAAAACGACACCCATGACGCATATTGTGAGAAAGGTCACGGCCGCCATCTTGGATTCTCAAATCGACCTCATTTTCGACCTTAGCACCCCAAAAAACCATGAAAACGACACCCATGACGCATATTGTGAAAAAGGTCACGGCCGCCACCTTGGATTCTCAATTCGACCTCATTTTTGACCTTAGCACCCCAAAAAACCATGAAAACGACACCCATGACGCATATTGTGAGAAAGGTCACGGCCGCCATCTTGGATTCTCAAATCGACCACATTTTCGACCTTAGCACCCCAAAAAACCATGAAAACGACACCCATGACGCATATTGTGAGAAAGGTCACGGCCGCCATTTTGGATTCTCAAATCGACCTCATTTTCGACCTTAGCACCCCAAAAAACCACGGAAACGACACCCATGATGCATATTGTGAGAAAGATCACTGCCGCCATCTTGGATTCTCAAATCGACCTCATTTTCGACCTTAGCACCCCAAAAAACCATGAAAACGACACCCATGACGCATATTGTGAGAAAGGTCACGGCCGCCATCTTGGATTCTCAAATCGACCTCATTTTCGACCTTAGCACCCCAAAAAACCATGAAAACGACACCCATGACGCATATTGTAAAAAAGGTCACGGCCGCCATCTTGGATTCTCAAATCGACGTCATTTTCGACCTTAGCACCCCAAAAAACCATGAAAACGACACCCATGATGCATATTGTGAGAAAGGTCACGGCCGCCATCTTGGATTCTCAAATCGACCTCATTTTCGACCTTAGCACCCCAAAAAACCATGAAAACGACACCCATGATGCATATTGTGAGAAAGGTCACGGCCGCCATCTTTGATTCTCAAATCGACCTCATTTTCGACTTTAGCACCCCAAAAAACCACGAAAACGACACCCATGATGCATATTGTGAGAAAGGTCACGGCCGCCATCTTGGTTTCTCAAATCGACCTCATTTTCGACCTTAGCACCCCAAAAAACCATGAAAACGACACCCATGACGCATATTGTGAGAAAGGTCACGGCCGCCATCCTGGATTCTCAAATCGACCTCATTTTCGACCTTAGCACCCCAAAAAACCATGAAAACGACACCCATGACGCATATTGTGAGAAAGGTCACGGCCGCCATTTTGGATTCTCAAATCGACCTCATTTTCGACCTTAGCACCCCAAAAAACCATAAAAACGACACCCATGACGCATATTGTGAAAAAGGTCACGGCCGCCACCTTGGATTCTCAATTCGACCTCATTTTTGACCTTAGCACCCCAAAAAACCATGAAAACGACACCCATGACGCATATTGTGAGAAAGGTCACGGCCGCCATCTTGGATTCTCAAATCGACCTCATTTTCGACCTTAGCACCCCAAAAAACCATGAAAACGACACCCATGACGCATATTGTAAAAAAGGTCACGGCCGCCATCTTGGATTCTCAAATCGACCTCATTTTCGACCTTAGCACCCCAAAAAACCATGAAAACGACACCCATGATGCATATTTTCAGAAAGGTCACGGCCGCCATCTTGGATTCTCAAATCGACCTCATTTTCGACCTAAGCACCCTAAAAAACCTTGGAATTGACACCCATGACGTATTTTGTGAAAAATATCATGGCCGCCATCTTGCTTTTGAAAACGACTTACCACCCTCGGTAGGTATGTGGACGCCATATAATAAAAACTAAGTAAATAAAAAAATATTGGTACCCCTTAATAATATTTTTAAATTTGCCCAATGTCCTTTGGAAAAAAGTTCGCGCAAGTGTCTAGTCGCGGAAGTGTTTGGGCGCAAACGTCTCTCGCGAAACTGTCTGGCGCGCAAGTGTCCGTCGCGCAAAGGGCTTCGCGCAAGTGGTTTGGCGCGGAAACGTCTAGTCGCGCAAGTGTCCATTCGCGGAAATGTCTATGGGCGCAAACGTCCATTCGCGCATGTGTCCATTCGCCCAAACGTCCGCGCGCAAGTGTCTTTCGCGCAAATGTCTTTCGCGCAAGTGTACCAGATCCAAGTGGGCCTAGTGTCGATCCCTGTGAAAAGCAACTGCTAAAATTTTACACAGTCATCTTTACATGATTTGTAGGCACTGACATTACCATAAGTAATTTAATCCAAATACTTTGGCGACAGACGGCACAAAACAGACAAGATCTATTACTATGTAAAAAAAAACAAAAAACCCGACTGCCTGAAAACTTAAAATAAAGAAACAAGCCCAGCAGTTTAGAATTCTATTAAGTAATACTAAATAAATACACAATCGAAATAGTTTTATAATCTATACACACATAAAACAAATCATAAATTCTAATGCAGAACAGAACGACGACTCACAGTCGGAACACCTGTTCACACAACACACACGTTCCAACTAGGGGTCGCAAACCGGGATACCGAATTTCGAAAATACCGGAATACCGGGCCAAATTTAGGTCTAATTAATACCGGTATTCATTTCACAAAAACCGGGATATTCGGTATTTTCGGTTTGACTCTTTTGGTCGACTTTGACACTTAAATCCAAATAGAAATGACTCTGTAAACAGTGGGTCTAGAGGAAAATATTTGAGTATGGCCTTCAACAATTTAATAAGTATTTCACCGACTAGTGTAGAGTCAGAGAGAGCTTTCTCTTCATCGTGTTACTTGTGTAATCATTTGCAATCAAGATTGAGTGATAAAGTTTAGATACTTTACTGTTTTTACAATGTCAGTACAAGGCTACACCAAAAATTCAATGGAGTTTTAATAATATTTAGATTCAATTCAATTCGAGGCCTTTATTTCACTTAAACCATTTCCCAGTCAAAGAGTCGGTCGGTTAGTCAGAAAAGATACGAGACGCTAATTGTCTATTCCAAAACGTAGGTAGATCTCTATGGAGAAGAACAGGCAAGAAACTCCACGGACACTCTTTAAGAAAGAACATGTTTTACAAAATCTTGGTAACATTACTTTTGGTACTTTATTATGTGAAAACAATGTAAGTAACAAAATAAACACTTAAAAAATTTATAATAGAAGGTCATGGCAGTTAAGAGATGACCGATCTCAACTGACAGCGCCCGTTCACGAGCATGACGCGTGGCATCAGCACCATTTAGCTCAACCATTTTGAAGGGAACCGAATGATCCAATTCCGAATGATTACCTTTTTATAACTCAATTTGACTTGGACAGAATTTAATTTAGGTATTTATATTATTTGATCATTTGTAAACAATGCTAAGAGTTAATTAATTTTATGTTTTATGAGAATTAGAAGTGTATTTATTGGTTCGTTTTGTTTATGTTGAGACTGTTGTGAGATGTTTAAGTTTCATAAACATTTTATTTTTAAAACTGATTCCTAGTAGGAATCCTGCTTTCTAGTCCAACACGACATTTAATTAAAGTATCCTAAGTTATTTTAATCCATACTAATTAATAAATCCGAAAGTAACTCTGTATGTCTGTCTGTCTGTCTGTCTCTTCTTCACGACTAAACCACCGAACCGATTTGAATGAAATTTAGTACAGATATAGTCTGGAGCCCGAGAAAGTACATAGGATAGTTTTCTTCCCAGAAATCCACCGGGAACGGGAACAATTATTCGTTTAATTATTTAGTCGCGGGCAAAAGCTAGTAAAGGAATAAACGGGCATTTAGTATTTATTATATTGCTAATTACACTACTCAACACTTAAAAAATATCTGACCCAATTCATATTATTTCATAATAAGCTTGACCAATATAAAAATACTGTATGCATTTTATTTCGATATCACATCTGGTTATAGGGATATTTTTTTACCTACCTACAAAAGTTAAAATGCGGGGTAGTCCGGAAACTTATTACTTTTGCAAATGGAACATAGTGCATTTGTTAGTATATTAACTGACTTCTAAAATGTCGCGAGTGTGTGTTAACAGTCCTGATTTATTTTGCTATATTTGTGGCGAGTTTACACCGAAATCGAAAAAAAAACCACTTTCTGACTTAATTAAACAGTGCTATCAAGCTTATTTTAACCGTGTCGTAAGTAATCAAGACAAGTCATGGGTTCCTAAAGTGTGCTGCTTAAGATGTTATACATATCTCAATGGTTGGTGTAAGGGAACAACTAAAAAAATGCCATTTGGTACGCCAATGGTGTGGATGGAGCCAACGAATCATGCCGTCGATTGTTATTTTTGTTTAACGCAATTAAAGGGGTTTTCTGAAAAATCAAAAGTATTAAGTATGCCAACGTGCCATCGGTAATATTATTTTGCCGGCATTGCACATCAAACTGGGGCTCATAAAAAAAATTGTGAAAAAAATAAGCAAAGCTTTCCAGTTTCTCAAGCAAAAGTTTCCCAAGCTTAGTGACGCGAAAATTAAAGAGGGTGTTTTCGTAGGTCCAGACATAAAAAAGCTGATTCAAGATCCATCTTTTATATCTGCTCTCAATAATATTGAAAAACAAGCATGGAACGCTTTTGTCGATGTCACTAACAATTTCCTTGGTAACAAGAAATCTGAAGATTTTCGCGAAAAAATAAAAGTTTTATTGGACTGCTACTATAAAATGGGATGCAATATGTCACTTAAGTTGCATTTTCTTCACTCGCATTTGGACTTTTTCCCTGAAAATATGGGATCAGTCAGTGACGAACATGGCGAACGCTTTCACCAAGATGTTGTTGCATTTGAAAAGCGATTTCAAGGCAGATGGGAGCCTGCTATGCTCGCGGATTACTGTTGGAGCCTTATTAGAGAGACCCCTGCTACTGAGTACAAGAGAAAAGCCAGCCACTCCAAAAAAACTACGCCATTTCAATTAAAATTAGAATAAAATTATGGAAAATTCGTGATTTCGGACATGGATGTTTATCTGGACATTGAGATGTGATGGTGTGTGTATATTTGCATATTTTTATTACTTTAGTGGCAAGAAATAGTAATCACATAATGCGACCTCAGATAAAATCAAAAGTTGAAAATTTGTTGAGTAGTGTTATTAGTAAATTATTGCTAAGAGCTAA
Source organism: Athetis lepigone (assembly GCA_033675125.1). NCBI lineage: Eukaryota > Metazoa > Arthropoda > Insecta > Lepidoptera > Noctuidae > Athetis > Athetis lepigone. Next base: position 16,118,143 of record CM066232.1, read on the forward strand.
CTGGTTGATTACCAACATACTACAGTTTAAACATTGCAACACTGAAAATTTTGTTTTATTTAGAAGATAAAACAAAATTACAACACTTAGGTACCTACTTTTTTACACTAAATTTGCAAAGTTTAGCTTAATCCCGGTAATATCGAATATACCGGATTATCGGTATTGGTCTGGAGTCAATACCGAAAATACCGGTTTTGCTTAAATGATTCGGTATTGCGACCCCTAGTTCCAACACCCGTTCAAATTTTACCAATCAATTCTTCCCAAGGGGCCCTGACTGTAAGTCGTTCTCTCGTACTCTCGATGGGAGGAACAGTGTGGTATTTTTAGTTAGTGGGAAATCATCAATTGACTTCTCCCGTCCTAAGATGGGCGGAAGGGCGTGTCAGACTTCTACTGCCTAAAAGCCACTCATGTTCCTTCGGATGCCCTTTATGTTCTGGGGCCACGGTTACAATTACAACTTGGCCATAGAGCGCCCCTTCACGTGGTGACTGCTATTTGAGGCGCACGTGAAACAAACGCGCCGTCGACACGGGCCTGGCTGGTCCTAGTAGGGTGGCGAGCTACCCATCACTCGCCATCCGCAGACCCGCGCCTACGGTGGCCGGTAGCCGTCTTGCGACTCACCTGTCTGGGGCGTGGGGCTTGATGCTGCCTCACACGCGCCGCCGCCTCCTTCTCCAGCATGACTGCTTCGCAGAAGGAGGCGAAAGCTTCCCATTCAGTCTCACCCCCGCCCCGGAGCATGGCCTGAAGCAGCGCCGGGCGCGAGCAGTAACCGCCGCCGATCGCCTCTGCGAGGACACGGCGATGGCTCACCCTAGCGGGGCTTATCTCCACCGTATAACAGTGGGGTTTGAGAAGTCGAAAAGAACCCAACATAACCTTCTACTTTCCCCATTCATAAGGTGAGTATAGATAAGGATTCCCCCACGAGATAAAAAGGGCTGGAGCTTTGGAAGTTTATAATATGTTGTTTCCAAGGTCCAATCGTCATTATCATTATTGTCGAGGAAGTTGCATACCAACTTCAATTATAAAATCAAGAAATGCAGGAATAGTCAAGAATTAAATTGAACCTGAACACCTATATAAATAAATAAATAAATAATTTTAGAATAGTAGTTGTAAAATAGTTTTAGAATCGTTAATTTATTAAATAATCATTTAAATTGTGTAGGTACATACATGCATACTTCGGAAATAGTGCACTTTATGTAAGGCATTTATATTTTCGGGCGCGCGCCCTCCTGAATCCTGGCGCCCTAGGCACGTGCCTCTTTTGCCTTAGGGTTAATCCGCCAATGATTATCTGTTACACCAACAATTTAAAATATTATGTGTAAATTAATTAATACCTTAAAGAGACTTTACTGATTTTGTTCAATGAGTGGATTCAATACTGCATCTTTAAAAACAATGTAATTTTAAACAGGAAAGAATATTAGCTGAAATAAAGGAAGTCGTAGGTGATTCAAAACGCTCTGTCACTATGGAAGACTTGCCCAAGTTGAAATACTTGGAACGTTGTATAAAGGAGTCACTGCGGTTATTCCCTCCGGTGCATTTAATTAGTCGAAGCTTAAACGAAGACGTGACACTAAGTAAGTATAGCTTTATCTGGCAAGTTCAAAGGGGATTAGCATAGATTGTATACTATTGACATTAATATGGCCTTCATATTTTTTTGGCTTTATTTTCATTTAAAAAGCAACTTTTTACCACCTTTTTTTGGTGTTTGGGAAATCGTCAAATGACTTCTCCCGCCCTAGGTGGGATGGAACTTTTTACTACTTGGGTACATATTTAGACTACTATAGGTATTGTATTGTTACCACCAAACAGTCGATTTGTGCCCAGTTTTAAACTCCAGAACTCTATTTTATACGTTTCGCATTTAGTAGGTTTGTAATCTATTGTACTACATAATACTTTTTAAGACTTATTAATAGCTAAATCAATGTGGTCGCTAAAAGCAAAAATTAGTTCGAACTCAACAGATTTGTACAATTTAGATAAACCCGAGTGAGTAGCTGAGAAAATCAATGAAAACTCTTCAATGGCTATTTCTTTATATTTGTTGGCGGCTCATAATGACATGGTTTTATTACTGCAAGACGGACTTTTTGGCTTGTATGAAAGACTCGTCACTGATTGAGTGAATACATTGAATTTGTGCGAATGTGACTGCGGCAATAATGAACGAGAGTGGTCGTTTTGGTCCGGCAGAGAAAAATGTGCCATATTATCACAATCTGCTCAAGGCGTAATACCTTGCTAATTAATATTAATTTGTACCCAAGATATTAAAACATTTTTACATCATGTTCCAGGTAACTATTTAGTCCCGGCTGGAACATTCTGTCACATATTTATCTACGACATGCATCGTCGTCCGGAGCTGTTCAAGAACCCCAACGAGTTCGACCCCGACAGGTTTCTGCCAGAGAACAGCGTGGGGAGACATCCTTACGCGTACATACCCTTCAGTGCTGGACCTAGAAATTGTATAGGTAAAAAATACCTAAGTGTACAATCATCAAGTCATTGTCGATTTCTACTTTATCTCAGATGTAAGGCGTCAAACAGGTGAGCAGCATTTTGCTGCCAACAGAGCCAACTTCAGCAGTCACTGTTGTAGTGCGATCGATCGGTTTATTTGAAGTCGACTGATACTAAGTTGTCATAGGTCACTAATTGCTATAATCATTGACTAACGGCAGCAGCTGCAATTGCCTCTGTCGCCAGCTTTAAGTTGGCTTTATCCACAGCAAAGTGCTTCTCGTCTGTACAAGGCCCTAAATTAGTTCATCCAGTATTTAATCAAAACAGGTCAAGCTTTAAAGTCAGAGATTAAAATATAGTCTATAATTTTCTATTTCAAAATTGTTTTCGAACCTTATCAGTGAGTCGAATTTAAAGATAATTTCCCGAGCACTGAAGAAAAACTAATTGAACTACAACCATTATTTAAAGCAACATTTTGTTCAGGTCAAAAGTTCGCCATGATGGAGATGAAGGTAGCCGTGGCGGAGGTGCTGAGAGAGTTCGTGCTGGAGCCAGTCACTCATCCTGATGATATTCAGATGCTTACCGATGTCGTGCTGAGAAATGATGGGCCTGTCGAGGTCACTTTTGTAAAACGTCAATAAAAAGTATAGAAGCAAATGTGTCTAATTGAATGAAATTCATATTCCCGAATTTCTTTTGCGAGTGTAAGTAAGACACAGCAATATGTCCTTAAGATCTCCTCTTACATTCCGGGCTAGAAAGCTTAAAATAAAAACAATAGTAAAATTTAAATAACAGAATGTTTCACGATCACATTTGAAAGCGACGAGTCGTAAAGGGGTTCAGTCTCTAAAGACAGGAAGGTAACTCCGTATCAACATGATAATATTTACATTATGTCACTTATTTTTCTATGGCTCTTCAAACACGTGCTCATTTTAATAATACTTTTTTATATATTTACATAGTGTCTACGTAGGCAAACCTATACTGTACCTATATTTTGAAAAAATATTCTTGTGTTAAAAATGTTTGGAGTTTAAATACACATTTTAATATCTTAAGATAAATACAAATCTACAAACAAGATGATGATGAACCGTAATATTGTTTTCATCCCACCTATTCGAAAAAGACGACTTACTAACTTACTAACTTAGTAAACCTCGAGTCCTTCGTCACGCTCGCGATTTAAATCGTCACCCGCGACAGAAGACACTGCTTTATCCACTTGGTTAATATATTATCTACTATTTCAATCCCGTCGCAGTGTAACAAAATTATGACATTAAATAACAAGCAACTTATCTACTAATTCCAGCCGCTGGAGACGATTATTATTATTATAAAGATAATATCATTAGTACACAGTGTTCCGGGGAACGACGTAGACGTTCGCAAAATGTTCTGGTATTTAGTTCTTACAGCGAGTTTTCTATTTATTTTACACATACTTTTCAACTACAATGAAAGAGCCAGGAAAATTAGGAAAATACCCGGACCGCACGATAGATTTATCTTAGGAAACTCCCTTATGCTTATGCGCTCATCAGGTAAAAGAAAATAAGTATATTTTTTTAAGAAAGTATTAAACAGACTACAGATTATTTATTTTATGTTATTTATTTATTCGAATGTGATCTTATATTTTTAGTTGGCGTAATGAAATTAGCAAGAAATTTGGCTAAAGAAAATTCAGGAATATATAGATTTTGGCTTTATCCATTAGGGGCTGTGATTATTTATAATCCTGAAGACGTGGAGGTACTTATATACTATATACTTACTATATTTCTTAACAGAAAATAACAGTGTTTTTTATTTATTTTTAATCTTTCCTTGTTTAATTACAGAAAATTGTATCTAACATGAAATACAATGAAAAAAGTCAAGTGTACAGGGTTTTAAAGCCCTGGCTCAGAGATGGACTTCTTGTTAGCAAAGGTGTAGTGCTTTATGCAGATTATTTATAATATTTAAGTACATAACTATTTTGTGGTCATAGTTATTATATTCGTACTTGTTTTTCAGGATCAAAGTGGCAAACAAGAAGAAAAATTCTGACTCCCACTTTCCATTTCAATATTTTGCGTCAATTTTGTCGAGTTCTTGAAGACAACACTCAGCGCTTTGTGGAGAGGCTGAAACAGGTGTCCGGTCGGCCTGTAGACGTAGTGCCTATCATTTCAGAGTACACACTCAGCTCTATATGTGGTAAGTTTTATTGCAACGTTTAGAGGAAATGTACGATTTACTTATAGTGTTCTTAATTAGTTATCGATGTTTATAGTACACGGTATGTTAATGTTATTTATAGTCAGTACTTATCTAACAATAATAAACAATAAACTTTATTCATAGATAGATAAGAAGCAACGGAAATGATTATTTTTTTGTATTTGTACTTTACTAAGTCAAAGTTCCAACGCCTTTAAGGTAAAAGGTTTTCTTACAAAATCTCTATTACTAAACTTTTAATATCCTTGTACTGCTGTTTATATATAGGGCATTGACCTGCGTGTGTTGTTCTTTATCATAAACAGTGACCTCTCATATCAATTCACTGCACGTACTCATTATACTTATCGATTTTTGACTTTGAGTCGTCTATTCATTAAAATCTATTATGATGTACATTTTTGTTAAATAATAGGTAATTCAATCAATTTCAGTGGTGCTAAAACAGAGGTAATGCTAAAGTGCAATAATGCGGGTGCAGAAGACATACTCTACATAAGGTATTTTCTGTCATACTGATAGATCAAGGATTTATTGCAGTTTAGTGGAAAAATCCTTGGTTTAAAAACACTTCCGGCGGGGTTATTACCTATGAAACAGCAATCAGCAATATTTGCGCAGTGATCGCGCGATCACCGCGCGATCGTCAAAAAAAATCGTATTATGTATGAACCGATTGCTATAATCGCTCGCTGATTGTTCTAATGCACTTATTGCTACGATGACGATAAAGTAGCAATCGCTGGAACTAATTAAATATCACCTTTAACAAAAAAATCTTAACTTTGCTTAAAAACCATACTAAATACGAAACCACCAAACGAAAAATGCATATTTTAGTTAACTGATTGCTCCACAGAGGCAGCACTATCGCTGGATTGCTATTTGACGTGACGTATTTTGAATTGACGTTTGAGCAGCAAATTTTGCTAAATTATCGCGATCGCTCGGCTTTTACAAGATACGTAATCCCGGTGCGGTGCGGGTCGTACATGCTCGCATATTTTTGGCCAGATAACTATTAAAAAAAACCGGCCTAGAGGAGAGCGTGTCGGTCGGGCCACGCTCAGTGTAGGTTCCGTAGTTTCCCGTCCGTCACAAAAAGTGTTCCCAGTCCCACTTATGTTATGATATGAGTTTATAAAGTATAGACCTTAATCTTATAATAGTACAGAATTCGAGTACATAGTAGAATTTTCTGCAATATTGCACTCGTACAACAACGAATAAATTATACCACGGTAGGTCATGAAAGCACGGAAAATCTTAATATCGACTTTTAAAAAGATGACGTCATTACGCAACGCCATCTATCGAACCATTTACGGCTGGTTTTTACAAAATTAAAAAAAATGAATTTTAGTTTTGTTTTATATTACCTACCTTAGCCTGTTCCTGATAGAAGTTTTATTTAGTTATAAGATAATACCGCCAATGCCAAGGAGAGACCAACTAAACAATTCGATAATACCGGACCCCATCAACTCAGGAAAAATCCTAACTCTCGGGGAATTGGGTTACTAATTAAAACATAGGTACCCAGAAGAAGTTTTCGGTGGTAATTTTGGATTGCGAGAACCGATTTTAATAATTCTTTTTTTGTTTGAAAGAAGATATGTTCAGGATAATAAAATATGTAAACGTAGTAAAAAAATGCTTGCAAATAAGATTATACTTAGTCCAGAAAATATTTTGTACAACCTTTTTGTCTTTTTTGTACAAAAACTGTTCTTTCCATAAAGTCTAAAATAATTTTCTTGGAAAGTCCTTATAAAGTTCTACATTTCAGATTATTTTCATATTTTCTAAACTAATGGTTCAAAAGTTAGAGATTATTTCCGAAATTATTGACATTATCAAAAAATTACTTTAGTAAACCCCTATTCATTTTTAAATACCTATCCAACAATATATCACACGTTAGGGTTGAAATTAAAAAAAAATCACTTCCCACTTTACATATAGGGGGGGGGGGCTACCCTAATAAAACTTTTTTTCTAAAATTTATTTTACGACTTCGTCGGCGTGATTGATATACATATTGGTACCCAGCTTTCTAGTGCTAACGGTCACAGAGATTAAGCGAGGACGGACAGACAGATAGACAGACAGACAGACAGACACAGAAGGACGGACAGACAGACAGACATGGCAAAACTTGAGGGTTCCTACACAGACATAAGACCTAGCGGCTTATGTTAAAATAAATACAGTTGTTATTATGACATTATAAATTGATATTCTAATTACACGAATTGCTTCCTATTTTGCAATAGACCTCCTCAATTCGCAAATAGGCAAGAGGGAAATTTTACTTAGGTGTCAATTGATCATAACAAAAGTTATTAGAACCAGATCCGATACATGACATGGCATACTGTAGATATATATAGTGACCATGACACTTGTGCACAGAATTGATTTAATATGTGTACTCACATATTTCTATGAATACACAGACAACTTACTTGTTGTAACGCATAATTTCAGAGACCGCAATGGGCACCAAATTAAGCGAACATAATAAATTCGAAATAAATGCCTACAAAGATGCAATATACAATCTAGGATATATATTCTACCAACGATTTACCAAAATATATTATTTCTTTGACTTCTTATTTAATCTATCGCCGCTGAGCAAAAAGCAGAACGGTTATCTTAAAATAGTCCATGCTTTTACAAAGAAGGTAATTGCGGAAAGAACAGAATACATAGAGGAACATGGAATGAAAATAGATGAGCCGACTGCGGCGGATGATGATACATACGTGTACAAGAGGAAGAAGACGGCCATGTTGGATTTGTTAATATCAGCCAAGAAAGAAGGACTGATTGACGACATCGGCGTTCAAGAAGAAGTGGATACCTTCATGTTTGAAGTACGAAAACTAAAAAAATATTTACTAATCATAATAATACATAATGTATCTATTGTTGTTAAAGATGTTTTCTATTAATGAAATTGCTTATTATAAGCTACTTACATTTATCTCAAAATTGGACGCCTTTCTCATGGATGGGAAATCATCAAATGACTTAGTCAGACTTTTACTGACTAAGACCTACCTATGTTTCCTTAAGTTGCCCTTTACGTTCCGGGGCCGCGGTAACTATTAGAACTATTCCGCGACCCCGGAAGATTGGACACTTTCTATAATATCAATATACTTACGTAGTATGTTTACGTTTTGCTTACAGGGGCATGACACTACTGCTTCTGGATTGACGTTTTGTTTTATGCTCCTTGCCCATCACAAGGACGTTCAGGTTTGTCTAAAGTTTACTACTTAATTAATTACTTTACTTAATTAATTAATTAATTACTTCTATGAGTTGTGCTCTAATCCCCTCCTAGAATGTCACCTTCATAACTTTCATCTTTTACTACTTTCTTCTATGCCCCTTTGATATTTTGTAAGCCTTAAAAAATTTGCAATAAATCAGTGTTTTGTATTGTATTTATTTTTTTAATAGGAAAACATCTTTGCTGAGATAAAGGAAGTGGTTGGTGACTCAAAGCGCTCTATCACTATGGAAGACCTGCCCAAGTTAAAATACTTGGAGCGCTGTATCAAGGAGTCACTACGGTTATATCCTCCGGTGCATTTCATCAGTCGATGCATAGACGAAGAGGTGACACTAAGTAAGTAGAGGATGTTCCTGTTGTTTATACTTCTACCTGAAATGACAAGGTGCTATAATAATATTCAGTGCTGGCATATAGCACATTCCTCTTTTATGTATATGCATGTTATTCTGTGAACCATTACCATGTGTCTGTTTCTTGATATCCACATATTAAAAGGTGTTGTACATCCAACGTTCGCATTACTTACGCGATTATTTACCTGAATAATCACTTCCTCCTTTGTGTTTTTCGTCAAGATGTTAAACACTATTTATTTATTCAATTTATATTTCAGGTAACTATTTAGTTCCTGCTGGGACGTACTGTCACGTTTTTATCTACGACATGCATCGTCGCCCGGAGCTGTTCAAGAACCCCAATGAGTTCGACCCCGACAGGTTTCTGCCAGAGAACAGCGTGGGGAGACATCCTTACGCGTACATACCCTTCAGTGCTGGACCTAGAAACTGTATAGGTAAATGTTAACTTAATAACTCCCGGCAGATCACTTTTTACTGATCTGTAATTATCATTATAAAAACGCAACGCCTGTTATTTATTCTTTACTAGCTTTCCCCGCCTTATTTCAGATTTTTCGTTACTGCTTCGCTCCCGTGAATCATTGCATTATTTTGCTTTGTATGCTATAAGTATTACTGTAAAGTTCTAACAAAACACGTAATTTATTACTTTTTGCGTGAAAGATAACAATCATCCTCACATACTAACTTTTTTAACTAATATTAGTAGAATAACTTACAATCAAATAGGTTTTACCAAATTATTAAAACTCACGAAAAAGTTTTCTCATCTTTAAACTTACTTTCAAAACAGGCCGTCATATCCAAAATACAGGTGACGGCCATTAATTGTTAAGAAAAATAAGAAATAGTAAAGAATCACAAATGGCGTTTCTAATTTTTTCGGCCTTAGATGGCCAGCAATCCCTTTAAAAATAAATCAAAGAAAAACCAATGAGGTTTAATTTGTATTAGAACTTTTACAAAATATGGCCATAGTATAAAGGTTTACCTGTAACGAGTCTATAGTCCTAATAAGTATGAGTATCTGTATTAGGAGACTGGAGATGCGGACAATTTAGGCCCGTCCAAGAATAATGGGTTAATGTTTTACATACGCAAAATATATTAAGAAGTATAGTTTTTTTTAAGTGACAAGTGGCTGAAAAACTGATCTTCATTTTATCTCATTCACTCACTTATCTTAAGGATATTCAATGTTTTTTTTTTAGATTTCCACTCAACCCCTTCTGTATGATGGAGCAAATTGGCTCTGGCAGACGGACAGACAGACGGAAGTACTCATATAGGGATCCGTTGCTCAAAGACTTAAAAAAACCTGTTAAGTGCGAGTCCGACTCGCACTTGACCGGTTTTTTCGTTTGAAATTACTACAAAACGGCTGTCGAAGTTTTTCCCTTTACTTGTGCCACATGAAATTGTTTCATGCCAAATTTCATGATTATAGGTCCATGGAAGGTACCCTATAAAATATATATGTTACAGTTAAAACTGGTTTTTAGATAGAACGCGTTTTTCCTAGTTAGTTAGTTTTACTAAATGTCTTTATAACTAAATGTTTTTACTGAATGTGTGGTTTATAAAAAATAACCACGAAGGGGATGGCAGAGTCTATTCGCTCGCTTTGCTCGCTCACACGACCCCGCAATCCTCTTCTAACCTAACCTATCCTAGTCGGGGTGCCCTAAAGTCCCGATTGCATCCAGTTTCTCCTGATAAAACAACCATTATGTCGGTTTCCTTTATGACAACTATTAGACAAATAAACAATATGCGTTTTAACTTTATGCATATCAAAAGTTATGAATAAAAACCTAAGGATATACAATATTTATACTTAATAATACAGTATGCTAAAAACCTTAGTTTCTTTAGTGCCAGTAGTAACTAAAGCTCGGAGTGACAACTAGTTTTACCTAAAAATCAAATATCTCATTGGTAAATTCTAGTTTTGTCTAGGGATTTCTAGTTTTAACAAAGGCATTTAGGAGGAACTAGTTTTAACTAGGGAATACGAGTTTTAACGAAAAACGGGTTATAACTGTGACATCTATACTAGTCTATAAGTACTAGTATTAAAAAGAAGTTTGTATGTATGAGGTAATCTCTGGAACTATTGGTTCGATTTGAAATATTCTTTCAGTGTTAGATAGCCCATTTATCGAGGAATGCTATAGGCTATACACCATCACGCTACGACGGCGACGGGAGCGGAGCAGTAAAGATAAATACGGGTAAAACCGCAGGGGACAGCTAGTATATAATAAAACAAACAAAACGGTAGCCGCTGACTTCCGATTTTTTTCTTCTTTTAATTCTTTCAACTTTCGAAGGCAGTTATTTTCATTTATTTAAAGGTTGTTTATTTATTAACCTTTCAACGACCATAACTGACTGCCGGCTGTCGGGCTGCTATTGTCTTTCTATTGTGTCTCGAATCACGTGTGTAATAAGGTTTAAGGCGTATGTACGAACTCCTACTGCATTAATAGCCTTAATGTAATATATAACATCTTGTCTATTTTAATGGTTACATGATTCATGCATTTATACTAAACATTAAATGTGACGGGCCTGTTGGTCTAGTGGTCAGTGACCCTGACTGCTAAACCAGAAGTCGTGGGTTCGATTCCCACCCAGGACAAACTTCTTGTGATGAGCATGACTGTTTGTTCTATGTCTGGGTGTTATTTATCTATAATATGTATGTATTTATAAATTATATAAGTATGTATATCAGTTATCTGGTTACCATAACACAAGCTCTGCTTAGCTTGGGATCAGACGGCCGTGTGTAAATTGTCCCAAGATATTTATTATTAAAAAAAATTTCAGGCCAAAGGTTCGCCATGATGGAGATGAAGGTAGCCGTGGCGGAGGTGCTGAGAGAGTTCGTGCTGGAGCCAGTCACTCATCCTGATGATATTCAACTGATCTCTGATATAGTGACGAGAAATAACGGACCTGTCAAAGTCACTTTCGTAAAACGACAAGAAACAGATAATATGTAAAAGTTATACATTCATGTATTTATTTAAGCACAATTCCTTAATCAATTAGGATACTAATGCTTACTCGTACCTCATATTTTTTATTTTTTGTTTTCATTTTTTCCCTTTTTGCATGAATGTTTACTTAGAACCTTTAAATAGTATTTAATTTTCCTGACTATTGTTGCTTACTTAAAATGCTCATTTATTCTTGTTTCAAATAAGAAAGAAAGAAAGAAGAAAGAAAAACATTTATTTCGGTCACACACAGGAAAAGAAAAATAACACAAAAAAAAAAGACATGAAACTATATAACAAAAAAAAAGTGATACCTGTGCGAGGCCAAAAACGGTCCCTATCTCAGCATGATGCTGCGATATTTTCCATAAAAAATACCGCAGCGCTGGTATTCTGATAGGGCCGAAAGTGCAAGTGATGTCACGGATGCACATACGGACACTTGCAGAAACACAAAATGCAAATCTAGAAAGGTTAAAAATCTCTACTTTGTATAAAAATCAAATGTCCATTGCATATGGGGGTGGGAGCTGATACCTCTATATAACAAGATATTAAGTTATCTTAGCTTAGGTATTAGTTGCAACTCTAATACGTAATATGTAACTACCTTAAGCCTATTTTATGTTAACCTGTCTTCCTGTTCATTTTAGAGGTGCTAATAAACATTATTTTATTTTTATTTATTTTATTTAAGCCAATGTTTTGTTATTCATTTTAAGAAATTATGATAGTATTTCTCCCGTAGTCATGCTATTTGCCCATAACTTGTCATCTAATGAAAGTAAAATTTTATTCAATGGCTTGCCTTGCATATACATACAATCATATTAAGTAATATTTAGTTTCTGTTTGCTATAATTTCACGCCATCACACCAACGCCAATAATCATTGTTGTTATTAGGACGGACTTTCAATAAAATAAATATTCATTAAGCTTTAACTTAACTTCTTCATTCTATTATAACCCTGGACAACTAATTTGGAACACTTAGAAAAACATTAAAAATATTAATGTAGAGAGCAATATGGAAAAGAAAAAATCTTTATTTGTTATCCTTTTGTAACCAGCGTGTCTGCGGAAGTGAGTGCTCTTGCGAGATACTGCTGTGTCCATTCTTTCATGTTAGTTATACTTAAGTGAAGACCTGTAAGTAATTGGCTGTCTGATCGTTATACTACTTTTATACTGTTTGGTTTTAGCTGTAAGTCCTCCAAAAATAAATAAATTATTAAATTAAACTTTATGCGACGTTCCGTATTGTGTTCTGGAATACAAATCAATCGTTCGTTGCCCTAGTTACTACCAGTTGTAATACCATTAATTTTGATTACCCTTGCTACAAGTCCAGCATTTCCGCGTTACTACCATGAAACGATATCAATATCCAAAATGATTGATTGTTGCCTATAACAATTTGTCATAAAGATTTGTCATAAATGTCTCATTTTTCTTTAGTGACACTGTTCCGCCTTCTTTGAAGCTACTACAGATGATTTAGTAGTGTACCTGCTCTTTCAAAACGTGTGTCTATATGTTCCTAAGCATACAGGTCTGGACTTCGGCCGGGCTAATGGTCAATCTATGTAAGTATAAATATATGACTCGAACTCGTCGGTGCAAAATGTTCTAACAGACAGTTAAGTATGCTTCGGGGTTGTTATCGTGTGATTTTTCATAAGGTATATTTTTTTTAATTGGTACAATCCCACCACACTATTCCCAACCACTGCAACTCCTGAAAGCCAGAATCAACAGAGGAGTCCGCCAGAAAAGCGCCGAAGCAATGAAGCTCGACGAGTTCCGGAGAAACGATTCAACTGTCTTGGATCCCGCAACGAAATTAATCAGAAAGAACTGCGGAGGAGTAAGAAAAATCATAAGGTATTATGATTTGTCGTTGCATTTCTCACTTTTGGATTGAATCAATTGCGCCTTCAATTTGCACTAATAGGTACACCCTTTGGTACCACCCCATGAGCAAAAAACCTTTATTTTCTCAACTTATGCCTAGTGTATTTTAAATACTTACGTGTTTGCTTTATAGGTCGCTGTAAATACGGGTTATGGGACATCCCGCTCACGAAAGATCTTGCCGCCGGGCGAGATGTCCACTTTTAAAAATCACCCGAAAAATAATGTACTGTTTAAATATGGTCATTTGACATATTGTTTGCTGATTCATCATATATTTATTAAAAAAATATACGATTTAGCCAAAATATCTCTTTACTTTTTAATAGAAGACATCCCAGTATCATTTATTTTACACTGGACATTATTTTTCGGGCGACGATACCCATGCACATTGACATCTCGTCCGAGGGCGAGATCTTTTGTGGCCGGGATGTCCCATAACCCATAAATACTGCCTGCCATGTGATGAAATAATAAAAACCTTCATCTTGAATGTTCTGTAATTAAAATATAGTGGTGCCGATTCTCTTATTCATAAACTAACCTAAATTTAAGTTAATACCATCTTTCTTTTTCCAACTAATTAACAAAAGGACAGAAGAAAAAAATTTAGTTAAGTCCTGTCAAATTAAGACACTCCATAGAAAATTTTGACGCGATTAAAAACATGGCGACTAAAAATACGCCAATTTTTATCAGGTGCTGTACTGCTGTTTAATATGACATAACTAAACAAATATGTATCTTTTGTCCTTTTCTTTAGGAAATAGAAAGAGAAAGATGTATTTAACTTAAATTTAGTTAAGTTTGTGAACAAGAGAATTAGACCATTATCAAAAATCATACGTTAAGCGAAGGCTAACCGAGAGTTTTCTAGCTAAAAAGACGTAGTCTCACCCGGCTACGTCCTTTTTAACTAAGAAACTGTTCTAGAAACAACCATACCAAACAAATAAGCTTTGACAAGTCGATGTTAAAAAATGTTCTTGTCGATTACTCCAACGCTATGCTCTGATCCAAATACCAGCAATTTTCAGACCTTTAATCAATACATAGCCCATAAATGGGTTTTCTTTCGCTTCCGTCATCGTTATGCATCTTTTAAAGCATTTCCCTCTACTCTCTTTGAGTGCACTTTTATAGGTTTTTAAATTTGTACTGTATTAAAAAGATATAGCCATAAACATCAACAATCAATAGGTGTTTCGTATTATTGCCGCCCCATGCTTAATTTTAATACTATGGTGTTAATTTCAACAATAGGCGAGATGACAAAAAAATGGTATCAGGACACATGCGCGAAAGACATTTGCGCGAAAGACACTTGCGCGCGGCCATTTGGGTGAATGGACACATGCGCGAATGGACGTTTGCGCCCATAGACATTTCCGCGAATGGACACTTGCGCGACTAGACGTTTCCGCGCCAAACCACTTGCGCGAAGCCCTTTGCGCGACGGACACTTGCGCGCCTGACAGTTCCGCGACAGACGTTTGCGCCCAAACACTTCCGCGACTAGACACTTGCGCGAACTTTTTATTCAAAGGACATTGGGCAAATTTAAAAATATTATGTAAGGGGTACCAATATTTTTTTATTTACTTTTGGTTTACATGGCGTCCACATATCTACCGAAGGTGGTAAGTCGTTTACAAAAGCAAGATGGCGGCCATAATATTTTTCACAAAATACGTCATGGGTGTCGTTTTTATGGTTTTTTGGGGTGCCAAGGTCAATAATGAAGTCGCTTTGAGAATCCAAGATGGCGGCCGTGACCTTTATCATAATATGCGTCATGGGTGTCGTTTTCATGGTTTTTTGGGGTGCTAAGGTTAAAAATGGGGTCAATTTGACAATTCAAGATGGCGGTGGTGACCTTTCTCACAATATGCGTCATGGGTGTCGTTTTCGTGGTTTTTTGGGGTGCTAAGGTCAAAAATGGGGTCAATTTGACAATCCAAGATGGCGGTGGTGACCTTTCTCACAATATGCGTCATGGGTGTCGTTTTCATGGTTTTTGGGGGTGCTAAGGTCGAAAATGAGGTCGATTTGAGAATCCAAGATGGCGGTCGTGACCTTTTACACAATATGCGTCATAGGTGTCGTTTTCATGGTTTTTTGGGGTGCTAAGGTCAATAATGAGGTCAATTTGAGAATCCAAGATGGCGGCCGTGACCTTTCTCACAATATGCATCATGGGTGTCGTTTTCATGGTTTTTTGGGGTGCTAAGGTCAAAAATAAGGTCGATTTGAGAATCCAAGATGGCGGCCGTGACCTTTCTCACAATATGCGTCATGGGTGTCGTTTTCATGGTTTTTTGGGGTGCTAAGGTTGAAAATGAGTTCGATTTGAGAATCCAAGATGGTGGCCGTGACCTTTCTCACAATATGCATCATGGGTGTCGTTTTCATGGTTTTGTGGGGTGCTAAGTTTGAAAATGAGGTCGATTTGACAATCCAAGATGGCGGTCGTGTCCTTTCTCACAATATGCGTCATGGGTGTCGTTTTCATGGTTTTTTGGGGTGCTAAGGTCAATTATGAGGTCGATTTGAGAATCCAAGATAGTGGCCGTGACCTTTCTCATAATATGCGTCATGGGTGTCGTTTTCATGGTTTTTTGGGGTACTTAGGTCAATAGGTCACGGCCGCCATCTTGGATTCTCAAATCGACCTCATTTTCGACCTTAGCACCCCAAAAAACCATGAAAACGACACCCATGATGCATATTGTGAGAAAGGTCACGGCCGCCATCTTGGATTCTCAAATCGACCTCATTTTCGACCTTAGCACCCCAAAGAACCATGAAAACGACACCCATGACGCATATTGTGAGAAAGGTCACGGCCGCCATCTTGGATTCTCAAATCGACCTCATTTTCGACCTTAGCACCCCAAAAAACCATGAAAACGACACCCATGATGCATATTGTGTAAAAGGTCACGACCGCCATCTTGGATTCTCAAATGGACCTCATTTTCGACCTTAGCACCCTTAAAAACCTTGAAATTGACACCCATGACGTATTTTGTGAAAAATATCATGGCCGCCATCTTGCTTTTGAAAACGACTTACCACCCTCGGTAGGTATGTGGACGCCATATAATAAAAACTAAGTAAATAAAAAAAAATGGTACCCCTTAATAATATTTTAAATTTGCCCAATGTCCTTTGGAAAAAAGTTCGCGCAAGTGTCTAGTCGCGGAAGTGTTTGGGCGCAAACGTCTCTCGCGAAACTGTCTGGCGCGCAAGTGTCCGTCGCGCAAAGGGCTTCGCGCAAGTGGTTTGGCGCGGAAACGTCTAGTCGCGCAAGTGTCCATTCGCGGAAATGTCTATGGGCGCAAACGTCCATTCGCGCATGTGTCCATTCGCCCAAACGGCCGCGCGCAAGTGTCTTTCGCGCAAATGTCTTTCGCGCAAGTGTACCAGATCCCAAAAAAATAGTAATTAGTCCGTCAGTTAGATAATCAAAAAATTTGGGACACGTATTTTTTCTTTTTTCTCGTAAACAGAAAATGACGACAATACAGTGCGTTGAAGTTTCGTGAAACGTCACGCCTTTGTATAATTTTTACTCAGAAGTGACGTCACAAGCCCCCTCTCCGGAACTTTGATGCTCTTTATCTTTGTATTTTGTTATTAATTTGATCAAGCAAAAAATATGTGTCCAGTATTTTTGGACTGTCTAACAGACGGACTAAACAGAATGTCATTCTTTTGATGCAGTCATCATCCCTATTACCGAGTCAACTTAAAGGCTGCAACCAGAAATAATGAAAAATATTGAAATACAGTCAAATCAGCGTACTGAATTTTATATTACAATTGCGAAAGTTACTCTGTCTGTCTGTCTTTTCTTCACGCCTAAACCACTGAACCGATTTGAATGAAATTTGGTACAGATATAGTCTGGGACCCGAGAAAGGACATAGGATAGATTTCATCCCGGAAATCCCCCCGGAACTGGAACTATTAATCCACGCGGACGAAGTCGCGGGCACAATAGCTAGTTATATAATAATGGAGTTGTAGTAATGGAATGTCCTGTAGCACACTACCCTTTTTTGTCCCTAATTAGTTGGCCACGACTGTATATATACGTTATACAATTAATAACATTTATTCATCATTTTTATTACAATAATCAACCCTAAAGGATTAACTAATAAAATTGCCATAACAGTATGGCCTGACGAAGTTCTACAATTACCTTTGAAGTTGACCAGTCTTACCTTGTTCATTCGTTTCAGTTTTTTATTATTCTATGAGAAATGTGTTCTTTGGTTGGCTTAATAAACGCTAAAATAACGAATGCCGCATTTGCTTTGAAAGCAACATATACTTATATCAGTTTGTTAAATAACTTCCAGAAGCAATAAGATGAGCGAAAATTTTAATTTTCTTTGCACTGGGTTTTCAAATAATTGATTTAACTCTAAAAAAAATTTGTAGCTGTAGCTGAAAGTTACAAACAATATTACAAAATTGACTACTTTTTTATTCTTCCGATTTATAGTGTAAACTAAATATAATGCGACAAGTTCCCGTCTATAACTAATTTGGCAGTCCCAGTAGTAGTATATTTATAAACGCCAGACAGAAGGAGAATGGCTCAGTGTGTCGGGCGCGGAAGTGTCGGCCATCTCGCACGATATTCGCCTCAGTCCGCGCGGTACTCTGCGAGTACGCATCCCTCGCGACTGTCCCGCAACTCTGGTATGCGGTACTTGTATAACAGTGGCTTTCAAGAATTCGTGATGGAATGTGATAATGGTTTTGAGGTGATTACCTTTTTTAAGAAAATTCTCATAATCATTAAACATTTAATCGTTTTTTTTCATTCATAACTGCATATTTGATGTACATAGGTACATGTTACGTAAACAATGAGACCAAAATATTACTTATCACTCATTTCATTAAAATGCTACATATTTAATATTAGTCTAGTAAAAGCTTAAACCTTGATGGCGACCCTGAAAAAGCTTTTATTGACGTAAATACATCCAGAATTTTTTTTTTTGTTGATGATTCCGAGAATAAATCCTAACGAAAAATATCAAGGCCTGACCACTAGTTTTAAATTGGTCTAGAACAATCGAGACTAATTGATTACTGTCTTCTGTTAGTGTTAATATTTTGAGAGAATAATTTGCATTGACTTTTAAGTAGTCACTTCACAAATACATTGAAATATGTAATCATGCTCGTGAACGGGCGCTCTCAGTTGAAATTGGTCATCTCTTAACTGAAATGAATTCATTCTTGATTTCTTGCAATTATTTTATGTACTTGTTGCTTCTTACCTTCATTATTTTTATATATAGAAGCATTATGGTTGTAACTAACATATTTTAAACTCAATATTTGAAGAGTGTCCATGGAATTTCTTACTTGTTCTTCTCCATAGATATCTACTATTTTGGAACAAGCAACTAGCTTCAACTTTCCGCTAATCCGACCGTAAAATTCTTAAGTGCCTGTAAATGTTCTAAGTTAAATAAATGCTTCGACTTTGATTTTGATTTTGAAAGTAGTGTACGATACTCAACGTTTTCAATGTTAAAACAAGGTTTCTAACTTCTTATTTAGATTATAACTAGAGGCCGCCCCAGCTCCGTACTGATGTTACGATTCCTTGAAAATCTCAGCTTCTCTCCGCTACAATTTGTATGTAAACCTTTCTCTTGAATCAATCTATGTACCTATTGATGAACACCGCATTGTAATCCGTTTTGTACTTAGTTCAAAAGATGCGTGTATCAGACAGCGGGAAGTTTTGCTGAAAAGTTTTTTTTCGCTTAAATATGCGCTTTTTACTTGTAAATAAAAAGCGTTTTACAAAATAAAGATAACCAACTTCAAAAACTAAAAGCACAAAAATAACTATTTCGGAAGTCGGTGGCTTCTCTTCTGCTGGTCTATTTAATGTGTTGCCACCGACTTCCGAAATAGTTATTTTCGTGCTTTTAGTTTTTGAAGTCGGTTATCTTTTTTTTTGTAAAAAGCTTTTTATTTTTTACTTTTTAGTTGGAGTCTTAATGTCTGACTACGTTTTAGAGTAACTTTCAAAATAAAAATGTATGTTTTTCTATAAAAATTGAGGAGTTTCCTCGATTTCGGCATGATACCATCATCAGATCCTGAACCTGATTGGGAAGTCTACCCTTTCAAACAAAAAAAGAATTATGCAAATCGGTTGGTAAACGACGGAGATATGCGCGAACAAACATAAAAAAAATATAAACATCCGAATTGAGAACCTCCTCCTTTTTTTAGGAGTCGGTTAAAAGCAATGATATGCACTTTTTAGGGTTCCGTAGTCAACTAGGAACCCTTATAGTTTCGCCATGTCTGTCCGTCCGTCCTCGCTTAATCTCTGTAACCGTTAGCACTAGAAAGCTGAAATTTGGTGCCAATATGTATATCAATCACGCCGACAAAGTGCGAAAATAAAAATTGGAAAAAAACGTTTTATTAGGGTAGCCCCCCTATATGTAAATAGGGAAGTGGTTTTTTTTTTTAATTACAACCCTGACGTGTGATATATTGTTGGATAGGTATTTAAAAATGAATAGGGGTTTGCTAAAATCATTTTTTGATAATGTCAAAAATTTCGGAAATAATCGCTCCAAAAGGAAAAATCAAAGCGTCCCCCCCCCTCTAACTTTTGACCCGTAGGTTTAAAAAATATGAAAAAAATCTGGAAAGTTGAACTTTATAAGGACTTTCTAGGAAAATTATTTTGAACTTGATAGAAAGAACAGTTTTTGTACAAAAAAGACAAAAGGGTTGTACAAAATAATTTTCGCGTACTTAGTATGTCAACGTAACAAATAGCCTTTTTTTAAACTTATAAGTAGATACACTTATTGTGACGGACGGGAAACAACGGAACCCTACATTAAGCGTGGCCCGACACGCTCTTGGCCGGTTTTTTGGACTAGGTTTAGTTACAAAATAATCTACTAAATATTAGATTTATTTGAAAACTAGCTTTTGCCCGCGGCTTCGCTCGCTTTAAAAAGAGACAAAAAGTAGCCTATGTTACTCTCCATCCCTTCAACTATCTCCACTTAAAAAATCACGTCAATTCGTCGCTGCGTTTTGCCGTGAAAGAAAGACAAACAGACAGACAGTCACACTTTCCCATTTATAATATTAGTATGGATGGATATTATTTAAGTTCATAAACACATATTTTCTTAAAATTGCGCTCACATTTTCTATTAACCACTTAACACAACTGCGCGCCTAGTACTTTTGATTGATTTAAGTACTAAGTATCTCAGTATTTTAAATTTTCTCACATTATCACTTCACATTACTGCGCTCCTAGTACTATTGTTCTCTTAAGTTTTCAATCTTTGATTGAATTTTGAATTAACTATAGGGGAAAATGATTCATCTTTTATAATTATGTTCTCGTCGATTTTTCATTATTTTTAAGATGTATTCTGCTATTCGGGGCGGGGACAAATCCAACGACCCAAAAACCATGAAAATTGGTCTAGCCGATCTCGAGTTATAAGTGTTGTAACAAACCCGACTTTGTTTTATATATATAGATAGAAGATAGGCACTACTTAGCTATGGACTAAGTCGTTAAACCAGACAAATTAATTGAATTTTGTAATAAACAAGTAAAAATGAGTAAAGATGTTACTGGGTCATAACTACAGACAAATGATTACATGATATCAACGTATTTAAAGTTTTTTAGAAACTATGGACGAGCTTTTATGTGATAGATAGATTTTTGGTTACTAAATAGATACCTCCCCACCAATTTTCAGCCAAATCGGTTCTGCCGTTCTTGAGTTATAAAATGTGTAACTAACACGACTTTCTTTTAAAACGAGCACCAAAGGGATTACTGATCACTGCAAAATTAAGCGAGTTTAACTAACTGGTATATGTACCTAATGAACTAAAACCTAAGTCACTAGAATATAGTGAGGTATCGCTTATTTTGGTCAACATAGCACCTAAATGATTCAAAATTAAAATGAAACAATCTAGTGAACGTATTAGGTAATAATGACTAGAATTTACCTTCCTTATATGTCGTCCACCACAGACCGCACGATCATGCTCGGTTGCATTAACTTAAAATAAGCATGCTACGAGTGCTACGAAGTACTACGGATTAGCCTCAATTTAATACTACACTAACCGAACTCGGACACCGTATTGATCGTTTGTCTCGTTGCTATGGAGGTCTAAACCCATTACTTTAGTAAGTAGAGTAAGAATAAATTCTGTTTATGAATTTTTTGAGTCACTTTTCACTTATCATCATAGCTAACTTCCCACTACGAGTATGATCAGTTTGAATAAATTATAATTGTTATCGATAATTTTAATTGTTGTTTTTTTTAAAATGAATATAAATATGATTATAATTATGCCGATATCAGTTGAAATTAAACTTAATTATTATTAAATACGATAAGATCTGTAACCTTTACCAACTATGGTGATATCTAACTGCACCATATAATTTATGTTAACTTTAACTGACGAATTCCTCGCACAATTAAAATTTGTCGAGGCATTAGCGATATTCCATAACTGCACCATATAATTTAGGTTAACTTTAACTGACGAATTCCTCGCACAATTAAAATTTGTCGAGGCATTAGCGATATTCCAATCTAACCAACTTAAAATACCTATTAAAATTCAACATCAAACATTTTTTTCTGATGTTTGAAGAGTTGACGAATTCAAAATGGGGTATAGTTTCACGTAACATAGGCCTTCCCCATGACGTAGCGGTATTGTGTTGGTACACAATTATTACGATAATTTGACGTGACTCAGGTGCTACTATTGTTACTATTCAATTTAACATAACGCGTCACCGGCCATGTAAACACTGAACGTAAACAAGTAGATAAGCGAGAGGTGCGCTGGGCGGGGAGCTGTCAGTTGGCGCCTGCGCCTCGGAAGCGGACATAACCACGCCGCCGCGGCTCGCCCGCCACCAGGGAAGTAGGTCCGCTTCGCGACTTAGGAAGTCTTGTCACAGCCCGCCACCATGAGCACCCGACAGCTGTGTCGGCTCGCGGCCGCACGCCCTCTCGTCAAACCCAAGCACTCGATTTGCACCTGCTATCGCCACTATAGTCAAGTGAGACCAAACTATGTAATAGCAAGACGTGAAGTGAGTGTCCTTTCCTTGTGTTGTACTTCCGCGGTGACAGAGGGAATCCTTGTGTTTGTCTCTGTTTATGGAAACTTGGCATAAATCTGTCAAAAGTAACCTGGCTAAAAATTTTTATTTAATTATTTCAGAAATGGCGCAATTCCGCACCGCACTTCTATTCAGTCCAGTCCCTTGATCTAAGGTTTGTATGCATTATTATCTATTACAAATCAATGCAAAAATAGTTTTAATATACACACGTTCATTGGAAATAAATTGCTGTTAATAACCCACATCGACTCCTATTGATCTATATTAAAAAGGCCGGCGCGGCGCCGGTACTTGTTCAATTCACCCCTGACATTTGAAACTGAGAAGTACCTACACTTCAACATAGTACCGACAATAGTGCCTAGATATCAATTAATAGTTAAATTTTCCTCAATCATGTGTTCAGTTATGCAACATTGTTTCAGTCGTAACCTGTGATTGATTATACAGGCACATGAGAAATCAATAGACATGAAAATCCTTTTAGACAGATCTGCAAAACGTGAAAATGATTTGTCATTTTGTGTCTAGTGACGACAGAGCCGAGCCTGTTTGCTTTTTACATTTTCGGTCAAGTTCACGTCACACTGATAAAGTATTCACATTTGTGTTTGTTCACGTTACATTGCAGCAGCAAAATCAGAGAGTACTCGTTCGTGCATAACATCGACCCCGTAGCGTGAGTACACAGGCATCTGCCTATCCCGCTAGTGTGTTGCATGGATCGGTATGATTTGTAGTAAAAGCTGCAAGTTTACTTCCCAATTTGGATCTTTACTACTTTTTTTTATTGCAGTTATTTTTATATTATTTTGGAGCACAACTGTTTGGTTTTGAGCTCAACACAATTTGGTTATTTAATATTTTTATTGTTTTTGTTATTGCTTCTTAGTTTCGCTTAAATGTTGTCGAAAGAATGTACTTAGGTGTCAATAATATATTGTAAGTAATTATATCAGCAACATCTTGTAAGATTATTCTGTCGGTAAGTTTATCATTTAGTGGATTGCCTAACTGTTATCTAAGCAAACACAGTTACTGAAATTTACCTCGAAACTGAGGTATTTGGTACATTTTTTCCTTTCAGATAAACCCACAATTAGTTTTGAGTTTTTGAGAGTTTTATCTCAACGTTGTATTTATTCTTCTAAATCTAAACGATTGCATTTGTTTTGGCTATGGAACTGGCTTCGCTTTCCTCGTAGGAGTAGTGTCCAAATTTTGCAGCAGCTGCTTTCTTTTGGCATTAGCGTGTCTAAATATAGCATCGTCAGGTGATATGGTAAACCGCTTTGTCACAATGTGTGCTCATTGCCTCGTCGGAGACACACCCGCTGAACTACGTTGTCACGATTTTGGTATTATTAGTTTGTGACGTCGGCTGGGGGCGTTGGTGTACGTTGCTAGTAACATAATATTTGTTCAATACATTATAATTGCTCTATTAGCACTGTGGTGCTAATTGCATACTCGTGAACAATCGCATCTATTACAGTATTTACACTACACACGATCCTTGCATGTAGTCAGCCACTTCAGATTTGAGTGAGGGTATAAGATAGGTACCTTTTGACATTGAGTTTTTTTTCCGAATGTATTTAATACATTGATATACAAAAAAACCCATTAGATATTATGAATGGTAGTGATATAACACTGGTGGAATTCTTGTCCATTTACCAGATAGTTACAGAGTAACTTTGAATAATATTAGAGAACTGTAAAATATTTTTTTGCAAGTAATATTTAGTTTCAAAATACGTACCTATTTATTACCTAAATAAAGAGCCCATGTACTTTAGCATAGTTAGCCAAAATAGTGATGAACTATAATTAATAAGGTACTAACGTTGTATTGTTGACCTGCAGAGTTCGCGAAGGGCCGCACAAAAACTCCGACGATGTACTGTTTGATATGTTCAAGAATGAAGACACGGGCCTCCTTCCTGTTGGAAAATTTTTGGCCGTAAGTATAGCCTTTGATTTAGGTACCCTGGCTATAAAATTTTATTGATTTTATACCTAATAATCTTTCTGTGTTTATTCACAGGCCTTGAGGACCACTGGCATCAGGAAAAATGACTCTCGTGTTAAAGAAGTAATGCATAATTTATACAAAGTGCACAAAGAGTCTAATTTCGAAGGCGGTTCGCCAGAAACCCTGAAGCTAGACAGGAAGACTTTCAAAGAAGTGATCGCGCCCAACATAGTCCTGATAACGAGAGCGTTCCGCAGCCAATTTGTGATCCCAGACTTTCAAGACTTTATTAAAGATGTAGAAGAGATGTACTGGGCAGCCAAGAGTAA
This sequence comes from Athetis lepigone, assembly GCA_033675125.1. Classification (NCBI taxonomy): domain Eukaryota; kingdom Metazoa; phylum Arthropoda; class Insecta; order Lepidoptera; family Noctuidae; genus Athetis; species Athetis lepigone. Next base: position 16,143,006 of record CM066232.1, read on the forward strand.
CTCAGACGGTAAAGTGGCCAGTTACATTCCACAGCTCGCTAAGGCTAGTTCGGAAAACTGGGGAGTGAGCATTTGCACCATTGATGGTCAACGATTTTCTATCGGTAAGACTTTGTTACTATGGTGTTTTATTATTAAAAAATGATAAAGTGTAAGTATTCAATCATATTCATCTCGTTTTTTAGGTGACGTGACAGTGCCGTTCACATTACAATCGTGTAGCAAACCACTCACATACGCCATGGCACTAGAAACTCTGGGGCCCGACGTGGTACACAAATATGTTGGCACGGAGCCCAGCGGCCGTAACTTCAATGAACTCGTTCTAGACTATAACAGTACGTATCAACAACGCCTACACCTGTGATACTATTTGTTTTTGAATGTATAGCGTGACCAACCGAGCGTGCATTCAAAACGATTAGATCAACAATAACAACTGCCAACGTCGCTCTCAGTGCGTCGTAAATAATATTTGTCTAAATTTATTTTTACAGTGAAGCCACATAACCCAATGATCAATGCAGGCGCAATTTTAGTATGCTCATTACTGAAAACCTTGGACAGGCCCGAGATGACACTCGCTGAAAAATTCGATTATGTCATGTCATTCTTTAGCCGGCTCGCTGGTAATGAAGGACTGGGCTTCAACAACGCAGTATTTTTATCCGAACGCGAGGCTGCCGACAGAAACTATGCACTTGGCTTCTATATGAGAGAGCATAAATGTTACCCGGAAAAAACTAATTTCCGTGAATGCATGGACTTCTATTTCCAGGTGTGTATTGTGTCCTCTTGTCTGGTATTTTATTTTAAGCATGTTTATTGTACGAGTAAGATTGTCTTAATATCTCAGTGGCTAAAATACCCGTCACACTGAGGTTATTTGCGAGTTCGAAGCCAAACAAATCCCAATGAGACTTTCTATTCTTATATTCTTACTGAAGGAAAATATCTTGAGAAAACCTGGACTTTTGTAATTAATAAATCTGAAATCGACAATTCGGCTTGAGTAGACGAGCGTCCCAACACTACAAGAGGCCTTTTCATAGGTAGTGTAGTGTTATTATTTTTTATACAATATTTAGTTTTACTGATTACAGTGTTGCTCAATGGAAGCTAACTGCGACATCATGTCTATCATGGCTGCTACACTAGCAAATGGCGGTATCTGCCCGATCACTGATGAAAAAGTACTTCGACCAGACTCTGTGCGCAACGTGCTGTCTCTGATGCACAGCTGCGGAATGTACGACTATTCAGGACAATTCGCGTTCAAAGTGGGCCTCCCGGCAAAGTCGGGAGTGTCGGGCGCCATGCTCATAGTTGTACCGAATGTTATGGGCATCTGCACATGGTCTCCGCCGTTAGACCCTCTAGGAAACAGCTGCCGAGGCTTGCAATTCTGTGACGTAAGATCTACCATTATTTGTTATTTATTCTATTTAGGTATGAGGGACGCAAATTATTAAAGAAGATTTATATTATTTCAGGATATGATCAATAGGTTCAATTTCCACAAGTACGACAACATTCGGTACGCGAGTCACAAGAAGGATCCTCGTCGGTACAAGTTCGAGTCCACCGGCCTCAACATCGTCAATCTCTTGTTCTCTGCTGCGAGTGGAGATCTCAGCGCTCTCAGAAGGTAGGAATTTAATCTCATCTATATACTTAGTATTATTTATCTTGTTGGGGATTTTTGTTGACCAAGATATTATTGTTTAACAGCCAAAGGTCCGACCCGAAACTTCTTCCCGTACCGGTGAACTCTATCAAATAGATTGCTTTCAACAAGTACTAAACTAGTACCAGTACCAGCTTATCTAGTGTACTCAGTACTCACCTATGCTTGTTGTGCTTAATGGGTCTTTATGTAGGTACCTATGTAACTAAGTGCTGTTCCATGGGTAGACAATGCTTAACGATATAGCTCACAACACGGTACTAGTGACAATAAATCATCAGTATTACATAAAGTACAGTCGAACGCCAAAGTAGTATTTCACACGTGGCTTTTCACATACATTCAGACACATTAAATGAGCACAATGTTCTCGTTTCTCAGGCACCACCTCTCCGGTATGGACATGACTCTGTCGGACTACGATGGTCGTACCGCTCTGCATCTGGCGGCCGCCGAGGGCCACCTCTCCTGCGTAGACTTCCTCCTGGCTCAGTGCGGCGTCCCGCACGACCCTCGCGACCGCTGGGGCAGCCGCCCGCTCAACGAGGCAGAGACCTTCGGCCACACCGCTGTTGTACAATACCTAAAGGAGTGGGAGCAAACACATCCCGCTGATAAACCCGCAGACCCAGCACCTTCCACCGTCGACGACATATTGGAAGTTAAACCAGACGCCAATGACGCTGTCAAAGATCCAAGCATTCAAGAGATCGTCTCCAGAAACGGTGATAAAATTCTGTAGGTATTGGGTAGAATCTCAACGACTGGGAGGATGTAATGAGATGATCTCGTGACTCTACACATGTCACTCAACTAATTTTTTGTAAGGTGACTTCGCATGTGGCGTCTCTATTAATACTCTCTAAGTGCGGCTGACATGTTTACGTAATGCATCGAAAGTTGCTAATGAAACATTCGTGTATTAGGCATGATCTGCAAGCTGCTGCGTTGTTCATAGAAAATTATATGTATGTATGTGCCTATGTTGATGATGTGCTTTGGTGTTGTGCGGGGGCACAACTGCAAGATGTAGACACCAATCTCTTATTTAAGTAGTAAAAACTATGCATTTCACGTTTGGACAGCTTAATTCGTGAATATTTGTAACTGTAGATGTTAAATTAAGCACTGTAACCTGGCATTAGTATCATTACTTACTTTGTATCAATATTTACATAAAAAGATACATAATTATGCAGGTACAACAAAATAATAGGTACTTCAGAGAATTTATTTGAAATTATATGAATGGATATTAGAATTGTTGAAGGCATTGATATTGAGCAAGTTAAGCTTTGGCGAGGTATTAATCAAGCACTGAGCTCAAAGGGGTGATATTAAAATAATGGAATGCACAAGGCAACATCTTGGAAAATAATTAATATTAGGGAGAGATGCTTAAAGGAAAAATCGGTTTATGAGATGATTTGATATTATTTCTACAATATTGCAATATTACTGTGTATTTAAAGTGTTAGTTAGTAAAAAAGTAACCTCTCCTGTGTAAACCATCATTTAACATTAAATTTTATCCAATGTTGTTAATAAGGTAGGTAGTGTGTAGCTACTGATTTTAGATACATTTATTAGATAAAAATATTGACATGCCTACTTAGGCTTATACCATAATTACTAAATTATCTCAATGTTAATCTCTCTATTCATAGTTAATGTATATGCATCGGATTCTTGATACCTATCTTCTAAAACAGTGTATTTTTAACATTCCATTTTTATAAATGAAGTAACCTACTGTTCCAGAATCAACTATTTAATATAGTATTTATTCTATAAAACAAAAATATTATAAATATAAATTAAACCCTTGACACAGGAATGTTAAAAATGTTATAATTACTCATATTAAATATAGTAATTACTTATAATCTGACAATAAATAGGTAGATGCTATTCTATGCCATTATTGATGTTGTCCAAATGTTTGTCAATTAAATAAATTGTTGACTTAAATCATGTGTTGTTATTGGTGTATTGGACAAAGTCCAGTTGAATGTCAGATTGCTTAAATAACACTCACTTATCACTATCTAGAGGTGTCGACGCAGATGTTCTGACACTTATTAGTTGTCACAACACTTGACTCAAGTACCAATACCATGTAATGATCACAGCAGACATAAATTGATAATTATGACTAGAAGGCCAATCCTCATATCTCAATGACCATCAATTTTACAAGTTTTTTTTTGACTTGGTAAGAAACTGAATAATATGCAAGTATATTAAAATATTATACTAATAAAAATATAAAAATTAGAGATATTAAATAGAAAGGCTTTTCAAAGATTCAAATATATAAAACAGATGTTATTGATTTCTTGAAAGAACAATAAGAAATTTGAACTAAAGCAACCATTACTTGTTTTGTAAATTGAAAATGCATAATACTAATCAAATTTGAAGATGCTAAAAACAAAAAAATAACTGGCTTTTAACAATATTATTTATTGGTTTTACATCTACTAACTAAAATAATAAATTAAACACAAAATAATTAGCTTTCACTTACTGTAGAGGCTCTAACAGGAGTAGATATTATACCTAGGAGCTTGCAGTCTGCTTCTAACAAGGTAAGGTCTGTGCTGGAGCCAAGAAATCGGGAAGATAACTCTAAATCCTTGATCTGTATTCTAACTCGTGCGCCCCTAACATACTCGTCGCCTCGGACGGTAGGCCGAGTGCAAACACAGTGGAACTTCCAGCCGAAGTCAATATACAGGTCATCCTCAACAACATGGAATATTTTACCAATTACCACTTTGTTGGTAGGATCGCCAAGCTGAAAACATACGACAAGTCTTGTTTAACTACTCAAGAGGTTAAATTAAATAAAGCTTACTTGTAAACCTAAACAAATCCTGAAATGATCTGTGGGACTGCATGTAATGCTAATCGCATCTAATTCTAGTCAATCCAAAGATATACAATACAAATACTACCTATATTTCATTCAGGGTTCAAGTTAATATGAATTAGTACCAAAAATTTAACTCACATCCATCAACTTAGAATTCCGCAGCAACGAAGCAAATGTAAAGTTTTGTTCTTTGTTTTCAGTATCTAACATCTGTGACTGTTTTTCAAAAGCCTTCGCAAAACCGCTAACTTTAATAGCACCCGCCTCTGTAGTAACATTACCCAGTTCTTCTTTGCTTGTAACAGGGGTGCAAAGTGTTCGTGAGCTAATCACAAAACTTGATCTCCTTAGCTGTCTTGAAAGTCTTGCTGTGGTAAGCATAATGCCGCCAAGTTACCGAGCAGTTTTATTAGAATGCGAGTCTTGAATTAAGTACTAAAGAGCGTATATTTAAGGAAAAGCAAAACCCAAACACTAAAGTATAACCTAAAATTGCATTACATCTGTCAAATCATTCAAATGTCATCACAATTCAAATGACATTCAATTGACGCGTTCGGATAATTGTTTATGATTCAGGTATGATTTTTTTTGGAATGCCTGATTGGCTTCGTTTTGCTCCTCTGACACAATAGTTACATTTCACAACTATTTGTATTTTTTCTAATTTCACTTTAATAATAAAAATTGAACATATAAAAAATATATTTTATCATTATTGAAATAGATAAAGATGATGATGATGTTGCTTTTGCTTGTGACAATGTGACTTGATAAAATAAAAATAATATTATTTATTAACTATTTAGCCTGAAAAGCAAATTATTAAAAACACTGATGTGATTCGAATCGAAATTCAAAGGCTTAAACGATTAATCGACTAAACCATAATAAAAATATACTTCTGCCTGAAATTTTACGCAAATTAAAAACATATTAGCTGCCGTCCGTTTCGTTTGACAGGTTAAGTAAATGTCAAAAAAATTACACACGACACGGTTTTTTGATAATGTTGAGAGATTGCCTAAAAAGTTGAGGGATTTTATCAATTAAATTGTATAATGACTGAAGATCAAGATGCAAAAGACTCACAGTCAGATTCGGGCAGTAAAACATTTATTAATAAAAACAAGGACAAGAAAACAAAAACCCAACGGCCGCTGACCAAAGTGACTGTTTGCTTATATTGGAAATTGTTGTCTGTAAATAAATTATCGTTTACCACAGCGGAAATAACGAGAGGTTATAATTGTTTCAGATAATTCTTCGGCGTTTACCGCCTAGTATGACTGAGGAAGCATTCTTGGAGCAGGTTTCACCAATACCTGAACATGATCATTTTTATTTTGCCAAGCCAGATCCTTCGCTTGGCAATAACCTATATTCTAGAGCTTACATAAACTTCGTTAATGTAGACGATATTTACCTATTTAGAGATAAATTTGATGGATATGTATTTCTTGATGAAAAAGGTAAGGAACTTTATATTTGTATCAAGTGATTGTGGAATGTGCATGCAAACAGCTTCTAGTTCTTTCAAAGTATTGACTCAGTTGTTGTACATTGCCAAGTATTGGTTTGTCCATTGTTTCTCACAACTCAACACATCGCTAGTCAGAACAAGAATATTTTTTTATGAAAATAAGTTTGCAGGTTATAATAAAAAGAAAGTTGATTAAAATGTGTGCAAACAAGTTTTAAAACTTTGTACTTAAAAGGACATTGTTTTACTAAGCACAAGACAACATTGCCTGTTGCTTTTAACAACCACTCGACGTGTCTAGTTCATTTGGTTTTTTTACCTAGTTAGTAATTACTCAAGTTATGAGTACTAATCATATCCTTATTGTTTTAAAATCTAGGTTCTGAGATTATTGTTCTGATAAAATCATAGGTTTGATCATTGTCTGTTGCAGGAGTAGAATATGTGGGCATTGTGGAATATGCACCATTCCAAAGAATACCTAAGAAGAAGAAGAAGAAAGACCCAAAGTGTGGCACCATAGAGAGTGACCCAATTTTTCAGGACTTTGTTGAAGGACTCAAAAAGGACCCAGAGACTGAAAATCAGCCTAAACTTGAGTATTCTTATCCTGTAAATGATTGTACGTGCTTTATTACAGTTATGTAAATAACAAGCAACAAGGCACAGATCCATACCGACATTAATTTATTTTACATTATTGCTTTACAGTTACTAATGTTAATAATAAAAAATGTAATCTGTACTAATATTATAAATGGAAAAGTGTGTGTGTGTTTATCAGTCTTTCACTGCATAACTACTGAACTGATTGAAATGAAATTTGGTTCGGAGATATTCCATAGCCTAAGAATGGATGAATAATATCTATCCCAAAAATATCCCCACAGGAAGAGGAATTATGTGAGAAAAACTACTGGGACAGCTTGTAGTAAATAAATAAAAAGTTAAAATCAGTGTTTACTTAAATTTAATTTTCCCATTACAAAATAATGCCCTTACTAATAATCACTGTGTAAGGTTATGCAATGAATAAAGCCTGTGTAACCATACAGTTTTTGACGTATAAACCTGTCATAATGTACATGACGTATAAACCTTTATGCAGCGTTTATTAGTAAGGCGCTAATAGTTTTAGCAAGTAATAGTAAGACAATTTTTTTTTATAGCAAATGACAAGAAGGTGCAATCAACTCCGTTGCTAGAATACCTTGCTGCCCGTAAACAAGACAAGCGGGGCAGGGACGAGCGACGTAGGAGAGAAAATGACAAGAGAAAGATGAGAATAGAGAGGAAAACCAAAGAGAATCCCATTAAGGTAATATATCGCCACTGGTATTTTTTTCTGTTGAATCACCACAAGATCTTTAAATTTTTCCCCCACCACAGGACATCCAACTTCAGATAATGATAGGTAGTCCATTACACTGAATTAGTCTATGATTGTGTTAGGAATGTTTAGGGCAATGGTATAGTATGGTATGGCGGGCTTGTTTCCGCAACTCCACGTCAAAGCGCAAAAATGTTTCGGGCAAAATAATAATTATTATTTTACATTGGAAAGTATGATGCTCAGTAGACTATTACACCAACCCACATCAATTCATAAGAAATTCTTAATGCCTCAAATACATTCAGTTCAAGAAAGAATGTTAGTTAATTAATTTTTCCTTATATTTTATGTTATTATTTATTCTTTAGAGAGCTGGTGATATATCGGAAGATGAAAACTTTAATGACAATACAGATAACTATGATAACAAATATAACAATCACAGTTTTTGGTACGGCGAGCAAAGAATATATCATAAAAGTAAAGTGAAGTGTGGTGTAGCTAAATCTGAACTGAAAAGTCATGTTTCTGATGAAATTATCAGTACGGACTCAGACTGGGACAGTCACTTTCCTGCTCTGTCTACGAAAACCCACAACACATTCACGTTAACCTCTGGCAAGTTCTGTGATAAAAAAGAAACACAAGAAGGTAGCCATAAAAGTGGTGGTGATACTTGTGTTAAGGTTCCTAGTACTGAATTAAACTCAGTCATGTAATTTTGTTAGTGTTGTTAAAATTTTGATATTGTCGCAGTATAAATTAGGTTGATTGTAGTTTGTATTCACATCATGAGTTAGGTTGTCCATTATGTATTTATAAAGTGAGTGCAAAAGGTCATCATTATGTAGATGTAGTTTTACAGAGTACAGAGAATTGGAATTTCAGCACTTAATTAATAATTATACCTACTTAATTGTTTGTTAGCCCTAACAGTTCATATTTGGCATAATTGGCATTTAAACAGTACTCCTTTTTGCATTCTCAGTGACAGGTGACAGTCAGTAGTCTTGCTTTTGTGTTTTAATAAAAACATGTTAAATGAGGCTTAAACACAACTTCAAAAATACTGGTAGGCTGTATGCCTACGTACTTATATCCTATATTCAACAATCATTCATTTTTAATTAATTATAGTAATCAAAAATTTCACGAATTTCAGGAAGAAGAAACTGGAGATGGAGAAGTTAAAAAAATAAAATCCAGAGAATGGGAAAAAGAAAAAGCAAGTGATGCTAGAGATGACCAGGTGAAGTCTGATAGTAAAGATGGATCTGTTTTCGAATCTAAATCGTATAGAGATCAACGCAAGGCTGGGATTAATGTTTTAAGTGACAAGAAGAAAAAAGTTGAGACTGATAAAAAGGAGAATTCAGCTAGAGATGATGACCAAGGTGATGACTCTGACAAGGGATATAAGAAAGATAAGCGCGACAAGTTCAAAGAGTCGCCCCGTGAGCAGAAGAGTAAAAAATATAGTGACACCAGAAAGGAGAGAATCAAACAGAATGAATTTGGAAAATCGGACAAGCAATCTGCAATAAATAAAATCATGTCCTCAGACAGCAAAGTAAAGGCGATGAACCACGACGATATTAAACCATTCACTCAACTGCCACATGTAAAGACTGACGACTTGACTAAAATCATAGAGAGTATGGATAAGAAAGTGAAGCTAAATGATAGTAGTAAAGATGTAAATGACGAACCTATCACCAAGAATTCAACAACATCTGTGGGTGTGTCAAAGATGAGGAGAAATAGTTTGGACTCTGGGGAATTGCCTCTTAAGGATGAGATCGTGCTGAAGAGGCAAAATTCGCTTGATGACAGAAGCAAATCAACAGATAGGGAAGGTTCAGAAGAAAAAGAGAAAAGTGAAAGTGGCGACCGTCGCACGGAACGGAGAATTAGGAATAAGGTAAGGATGACATTTGTAATAAATTGCCTCTCTATGTCCTGAATCCTGATAATAGTTACACTTGTAATGAATTTATTTCTTTGATTAGGATCGTCCAAGTCTCGTAATCTACCAGCCAGGCATGGGCAAGTTTAGTAAACAACGCCTCGCGAAGGAGAAGGACACACCGCCGCCGACCAAATCTATCAATGATAGTGAAAAGAAAGACACCTGAAATTAATGTCAATCTACCCTAAACTTGGACAACATTCAACGGAATTACCCTGAAGCTGGCATTCTAAACGTGTCCTGGCAGACTCAGTAGATGAGGACATCTGAATGTGCCAACTGAAGGAACCACTGTTCGTGTTTACTCTGCTGTTGTTTTTATTGATTTGTTTAGTTTACATACATTTCGATTGAGTTGGAAATGTTTTAACATTACAAAAATATCAACATAGCATTTAATGCAACATATTTTTAGCTTGTGACGATTTAATTCAGTTTGTTAATTTCATTTAAATATAATTAATTTTTGAAATGGGGATCCTGGTTTTCATTTTCTTTTCGTTTGTGGTAAAGTAAACAAAGTAAGTAATTATTAGTAACAATTTTATTATTATCACAGTAAATTTTACTTAAACATTTACATAAATACAAATTGTTTACAAAACTAGCAAATTATTTATATTAGTTTGTAATAAGCTATAATTCGAATCTTTGGCAAAATAGTTCAGGGACAAGTCGCGTGTGAGAAATACTACGTGTACTTTTGGTCTTGCACAACCCGCTAGAAGATGATTCTGCCCATGAAAACAAACTACTTTTATTATGGAGCCAACTCAGAAATTGCGAAAAAAAATTCAGCTGTTTCTAACAAACGTTCAAGCTCTCTCGACCATAATGTATGAAACAACTGATATTTTTTTCGAGATTTCAGAGTTGGTTCCATAATAAAAGGTGTTGGTTTTTGTGAGTAGAATCATCCCCTAGCGGGTTGTGCAAGATCAAAAATACACCTAGTATATATAACTATATACGAATATGTAACTAAATACGTACTGGATTTTTATAAATATATTTTAATAGCCTCTGTAAAGTGCATTATGTCCTCTTTTTTTATATGACGGCATTACACTTTTATATTTGTGAAAATGACTTCGTTTTTAATGAATACAAAATGAACCTTAATGTTACTATTATACAGTATATTTTGTATTGGCTAATTAACGAAAAAATTTTAACAAATGGAATTATCATAACAGTGAGAAAATTGTATGCCTGAATACCGGCCGACTGTGAAATTCATTAGCTTTTTTGCAACTAGTGAAAGTAATTACGACTATATAACTTTTTACTATTATTTAAACAGAATAAAAGCTACATTTCTTAAATGTACGTGCTGTGGTTAGTACATTGAGATTACTATAGTCATCAAGTCAACGTTTCGCTAAAGGTCATATTCCAGGCAAATTCACAAAAAGAGGTGGCGTGTAAAATATTAAAATTTCGAAAGTTAGCCGTATATCCTACTTATTGTATGGTACTCAAAAACCTGCCTTATTTTATCACACCCTCGAAATTCATATTACATTTTGATATTATTCACATATACATACTCGTACACAAAATCTTGCAACAAGAAACGGATTGAACGGCACAATATTAAAACTAGTCAGCCTTTTAAGCCTTGAGGGGAGTCTTGATAACGTTTTACATGTTTCAAATCAGCAAGAATTCATTGGTGCCTTTTTCCTTGTTGACAAACTAAACGAAATTTAAGTTCAGTGCATCCTTTTCCTTCGATTTCATTAAAGCCTCGTCCCCACTAGGAACATTTGTCGAGCGACATGTGTCCCCGGTGACATCGGGCGATGTCGAGCGACGTCGGACGACATCGCCGCGACAAAAAAAAGACGTGAAATGATGTCTGATGTGGACGGAGACAAGACATCAGGCGACATGGGGCGATGTAGGGCGACATCGCCCTATGTCTCTGGGGACACAAACTTAAACTCAACGCGGTTAAAAACATGGCCACTAAAAATACGTTGATTGCTAGCTGCTGCGAGCACTGGCTAATTTGATACGTCTAAACTAAGATGTGTCTTCTGTCCTTTTCTTAACGAAATGGAAAGAGAAGCACTTATAATACCTTAAATTTTGTTAAGTTTGTGAATAAGGGATTCAGCACTATTATGTCTACTACTTTTTAATCTTAATCATATGAAGAAAGAAAACTATTGTTTATCTATATATAATCTACTTCTACACATAAGTATACTTACATACTTAAGAAAGGCGTAGGAAGTACTCTTACCAGCTAGGCTTTTCCTAAGGACAATGTTCCAACAAATCGCTTACTACAAAAAAAAAACATGATATACAAATGGCGCAATAATTACACTTATCGGTCGTCAGCCCGTATTTGGGTGCACGAAAGACTACTCGAATTCGGGCACCCGCAACACTCATTGTGATGAGTGACGAATACTGCATGACAAAAAAAAGCTGCTAGAATACACAGTCGTTACTAGAGGTTGCAATCGAATATTCGAATATTCGAATTATTCGAATACTCGTTCCAAATTTATATTCGAATAGTAAATAAATATTTATTCGAATATTCGAATATTACCAAAAAAAAATATCAGTTTAAAGTCTATGTTGATAGAACTTGAAAATTGTTGTTGGCAACACTGCTTGACTCGACGCCATTTTGTCACTTACAGAACACGTTGTTATTTATGTGTAAAGTGGTGCATTGTCTTTTTTGAAGTGATTTTTGATACTTTTATTTTGTTTTTATTACGAGTATTAAGGAGAGAGAACGACTTTAAAATTAATTTAAGAATTTTATAATGATGTAATGTAATCTGATTTTTTTCCGAATTAATATTGACGATTTTGATTTTTTAGTGACATGTGATAGTTTTTCATTTTATTATTAACGAGCGAGAGAGTGTTGTTTATTTTGTTCTTATTATTAACAGGAGAGTTAAATTTGTTTAAAAATGTTATAATAGGTAAATCGTGATTTATTTCCGAATTATAATTGATGAATCTGATTTTTCAGTGTAATATTGCATATTATGAAAATAATACTGTAACGTTTTTACGACACATTTACGTATGTATGTGATACTTTTTGTTTTATTATTAACAAGAGAGAAAGACATTTATTTTGTTTTTATTATTACCGAGAGAGAGATTTTTAAATTTATTTATAAAAAATATAATCGTTTTATATAATCGTATTTATTTATTTATTTAAACTTCATGCACAAGCGTACAAGGGCGGACTTAATGCCTTAGGCATTCTCTACCAGTCAACCCAGAGTTGATGAGATATAAACATGGCAGGTGCATTATTAATAACAACAAAAGGACACAAACTTACAGAAAAACAAACAAAATAATAATAATTAAAACACATAATTAAGTGGGTAGTCTTAAAACATATAAATACAAATTTATCGAAGAGATATATACTTAATATATAAATATGTAATATATAAATATATAATATATAAATATACAAGGAAGAAAATGGTAAAAAAACGTTGCTCATTTGTTATGAAAATAGATCCTCAACTTCCGCTTAAATGCATATCGACTAGTGGCCGTCCTGATATCGAGATAACATTTTCATGTTTAATTGTTTCAAAATTTTGTTGAATAAGTAAATAATTACTGTGCTAGGTTTACTTATCTGCATAAAAATATAGTTCCTAAAGCAATAAACGCTGATTTTCCGTGTATTTTTAATTTTTTTTAATATTCGAATATTCGAATAAAATTCGAATAGCACTGAAAAAATATTCGAATATTCGAAAATCAAAATTATCGAATTTTTGCAACCTCTAGTCGTTACACCAAATTCCATGGGAGCTAACGACCAAGTTTAATTGCGCTAAGCTGGTGCATAAGATTAGTGGCATGTAGTCAAAATATAATGTCCGTCACTGCAGCACCTCTTAAAAAAAACACTTATTTTTATGCATTTTATTCTTGTTCGTATGTGCGGTCTTACTTACCGCACTTGTCTAACGCTAGGTGTCCATTTAAATACTTTATGTTATGTGTTAATTTAAAAAGTGCCAAAATAAATTCTTTGGTATGATCAATACCCTGAATATTTAACGTCTATAGATTGGGCACAATGTAATAGTCTCTCAATCATGGCGCGTATCTCGACATTTCACATTTCTTATCAAGTTACTTCTGTACGCCTGTCAAACACATTGCGGAGATGATTAGGCTTTCGTAACTAAGCGACGTCGCGTAGGAGGACTGCGGTGGCATTCTTGTCGGAGTCTGCGGGAGTGGCCTGCTTGATCTTCTCAGCCGTGGTCTTGGTGTGCGCGACGTTGAACCGGTGCATCACCCACAGCAGCAGTATGAAGCCGACCAGGAAGCCCGCCAGCCCGCCGCCTATCGTCAGCCACGTGCGTCGCGACGTCTTCACACGTTGCACCTGAAACATTTTAATTAGTCATGTCAGCGTAATATTTTTTGTGATAATGTATGTTTTTAAAGAAGCATCTGTTTCAGGAAGTTGCTAAATTATGTTGATACGGGCCTAATCAGCGGTATTAATTAGGAGATTACCTACAATGGCTATAAAAAAAGGAGACTATACCTGCCAATATTCTGCCTTACACCAGTGAAACGTGCTGTTATAACTTCCTTCATCATCCGGCACTGGACAGTTTTCGAACTCTGCAACAAAACAATAAATATTTAACGTAGAGTTGTTTATTATAAAATATTTTTACCTAATATTCTCATATGATACGTTTTTATACCAACCTTTAGTATTGAGCCGGGAATAGTCCTCTAACTGGCAGAACACTCGCTTCTCTTGAAACCACAACATTGGAGATCTGAGATCACAGAGTTTCATGTTGTTTATGGAGTCAGTCAAATCCACCTTCACTAGATTACACATGACTGCGAAGTGGTCTGTGCTGAGAGAAGTGAGAGGGTTGTGCGAAATGTTGTAGAATTGCATCTGCGGCAGGTAGCCCAGGTCGGGTAGCTCTCTTAGTTTGCAGTCGGATAGGTCCAAGAGTTCCAGCGGCGCTTGGATTGGTTTGACTAGGTCGAGGGAGTTAATGGTCTTGTGGAGTATTGGATTTCCTCTCAGATACAATTTTCTTAGAGAGGGAAGTTGGAAGATTGAGCTGGGCAGTTCTAAGATGACGTTGTTGGAGAGGTCGAGTGTCTGCAGGTCGGTGAGCGCGGTGAGCGCGTCCTCGTCGATGAGGTAGATGTGGTTGTCTGCGAGGTACAGGAACTTGATGCTCGTGTAGCTAGACAGCGTGTCGGCGTGCAGCTCCGCCAGCTTGTTGTCACTAAAGTCCAGGATCTGATGAGGAATAATGCCAAATGATAATTAATGCAATAGAAATAGGTATTAAAAGTGGCGGCACTCAGGCCTATAACTGGACTAAAATATTTGTTAAGATTAGGAAATAAAAAGCTTTTTCAAAAAAAAGGTAACCGACTTCAAAAACTTAAAAGCAGAAAAATAACCATTGCGGAAGTCGGTGGCAACACCAATCGACCGGCAGAAGAGAAGCCACCGACTTCCGCAATGGTTATTTTTCTGCTTTTAAGTTTTTGAAGTCGGTTACCTTTTTTTTAGTCCTACCTTTTTTTTGAAAAAGCTTTTTATTTTTTACTTTTTAGTTAGAGTCCCAATGTCTGACTACGTTTTAGAGTAACTTTCAAAATAAAACTACTTCTAAAATGATAATCGCTGTCAAACATACAATCGTCGTTGAAAATCTACAATCCAAGAAAGAAAACGGGATCTATGCAGGCAACGCCACGGGATATCCATTAGTGTTATATACTAAAACCTTTCCCAGAATGTAACAAATACTATTTTGAAAACCGCATCAAAATCGGTTAAGCTAAACGCGAGATAATCGCGGACAAACATACATACATACATACAGGCCGAACAGAGAACCTACTTTTTTTTTGAAGTCGGTTAAAAACGTAGTTGACTAAGTCCAGTTCTAAATTCATAGAACGAGATTTGTAGGTACACTACAGAATCAATTCCTGAGATCTTTCAAACTATCTCTTTGAACTAGTTTCACTAATAAGTACCTACTTATTTAGCGTATGTGGCTTTACCTCAATGCCGCTCTTCATGCTGGGTATCTTGCTGAGGCGGCGGCCGGCGCAGTGCGCGCCGTACATCTCGTACGCGTACTCGTACGTGCACTGCTTGGGCTGCGCGCCCAGCGCCTCGATCTCTGTCATCTCCTTGCCATGTGTGCTACACACACACAACAGAGCGACCGCTAATAAGGTCCCGTGCAGCCTGGAAGACCAATGATTACGATTAGGTACCTTTGTAGTTATGCCCTCAAAGCCAACATCCTGCAGCTCTTCAAAAATATATTACTTATTATTATTATTTGATAATACAGATAATTGGAATAGGAAAAAAAATACAAAATATTATTTAATTGGTGTAGTTCAAATATATTAAGTACCTACAGCTGTTACCTACAAAAGTATATTACCTACTTATACATAATTATGTTATGTGTATATCAATCGACCATTTATTACATAGCTACCGTAAATAACCAAGTTGTAGCCTGTAATTTTCTTATGAAATCAGTGTCTCTGTCACGAATAAATTTAAATCCATTCTATATATCAAGTACACTATTATACGTGTATCTCTATATAGGTACTTAACAGTAAAAAACAAAGACTATTTCACAAGTTATTGACATCAATACAGTGACTATATTTCTATCGGGTAACGGCCTGATTCATCGATAAGAGTATTTTCTTTGAACCGTAATAAACATCTTCCAAACCTTATTACAAGGAAGCTGATCCAGCTAGCAGAAAGAAACCATGATTCATCCAGTTAATAATTATCAAAATGGAACATTTCTGCTGTTGCATTGTGTAATGAAAAATATGCATTTTCCTGAATATGGAAATACTTGTAGGTATATCTAAATAAAAAATGACTAAATACCTTTGTACTGTTCCTATCTGTACCTATCTGAAAAACATTTATAGGGGATGGAGCTTGATTAAGTTGACTCCATTCATACTCGACTAAGAACGCCAAAATAATCTCTAATCTAAATTATGACCTTAGTTATTTATTTACCTTTGTAATAGGGTCTACTACAAATAACTTTGTATTAAATAGACCTTAATAGAAAGTTATTTGTAAAATAAGTAGCTAACAATATGCGGATTTTTTGTTAGGAAAAGGGGGTTATTCCTAATCGTCACCATCCCGAACTAGTATTTTAATAGACGTAGCCTAAAAAACACAGGATCAAATATATAAAATCAATTTATTTTCAGAAGTTTTTTTTTGTGATTGGGAAATCATCAAATGACTGCTCCCGTCCTTCGTGTCAGACTTTTACTGACTAAAACCACAGATTAATAAATAGTTACTACGTAACAGATACTTCACTCCAATACAAAAACGAAAATACCTACTCTATAATAGCCTACAAAATCATAATAATAATACCAGCTGTTTGCAGCGAGGAGAAATGTACCATAAGTACGCACGAAGAAAGTTGAGATTCTTTTGCCCGCCGCGCGCCGCGCGACGAACGTGTGTGCGTGTCGTCCAGCAAATGTGCTAGGGTTATACGTATAATGATAATGGTAATAAAACGAATGTTTTAGAAAAACAATTATTTTTTTATTATTCAAAACCGCGTGAATAATTTTAATAAATAATCAAAAGGGAAATAGGAGAATTGGGAAACAGGAGAATTGCACAATAATCCCGCAATAATTACGTGGTTTTGGCATTTTGATAGTCAACGCTGGTCAGCGCTACTGTACCCGTGACGCGCGAGCACTCAGGCGGGCGCGCGACAGCCCGGTGTTCGTTGTACCGTCGACGGTACGCGAAGCGGTAGGCATAAAACGCGTGGCCTTGAGCGAGTGACGGACGCCTACTAAAACCCACTTATGTTCCTTCGATTGCCCTTTATGTTCCAGGGTCACGGTAACTACATAATTATTATAAACATTCCGCAACCGCGGCAGGCGTTGGCCCTGTTGGGCCCCTTCCTGTGTATTTTCAGAAGATGAGAAGCGAATAATACAGTTCAATCAAACGTAGACAAGATACATACAAGATGTAATTCTTGTCAAAACGGTTGAAATGCCACTGCCAGTTCATTTAATTATTGGTAAAGATGAATTATAAAAAAAGTACTTATGTTCTGATTACTTTAAGACTTACTTTTTGGACCTACGTGATCAACTTATTTTTAAAACATTTACATTATTATCTCATGTGCTCTGCATATCGGCGTAGACGCATCGAGTAGTGGTGTGGGGCACAGATACGCCGTTTGTATTCATCTTCGGGTCGCGTCAGGTCAAATTGGAGGTAGGTAGCACTAAGATATTAGCATTTTCTCCGTATGGGTTATCACTGTTATCAGCTCTCTTGACCTTAGTCAAGTCACTGAGTCAGTCTGCTTGCTGGTTGCTGCGTTGCTAACGTTATTAATACTTATATGGGGTTTTCCATCAGGAATTCAAGCTGGCAGGTCTAAAAGGATGTCTTTGCTAAGAAAAAGGAACTGTTGTCCACCTAGACTACAAGTCGCGATATACACCCATGTACCTACTTATCTATAAACCTCCGGCACTATATTATGGTTTTTAAAACAAATATTTTCAGACATACGTTTCAGACATATTATTATGTGACAACATTGAAAGCCACGATGCTATAACGACGCTTAGAAAGAAAGAAAGAAATATCTCAGGTACAAGCTTTGGAACAAGTCATCCGAATTTTCACTAATTGCATTATTGAACCATAGGTTAATACTTCTTTAAATAAATCATGTTAAGATGGATGGAGATTAGTTGTTGTAAATAGTTAGTAGTATTAAAAAGCAAAAAGGTTCTCAAAAATAACGAACTCCCAGAATAAATCGATCATTATAGGCGTAACACTGAATAAATAGCCATATTAATGGTAAGTACGAACCACCACGTGACTGAAAAAATAAATAAATGTATGTATATTTTTACTTATTGACGGTAGGTAATAGATAAGTATATGTATGTGATGTGATGTATGTGACCGTGTTTTAGTATTCCACATACATTTGTTACGAAAACATTGATTGTAGGTACCTAATACCCACCTACTAAATTATATCTTATACATAGAGCGATAAAAACGGCATAGATAGGAACACTGATAACGCAGTTATAAAGCATTAATTATAAGTGCTTTATGCATGTTAAACGACACGCGTTATCTTAAACAGAAAGAACAGTTCCTATGTTTCATGAAATTGATAGAAGTTCTAGGTAGGTACCTTCTTTAGGGCGCTCCCATAGTTGAGCAGATTTAAAAAATAGCTAGAAAATCAGGCATTATAACTGAGGCATATTTTCTACAGAATAAATAATTTCTTGAGACAACTCACACCCAGTCATGTGATCCCAAACTAAGCAGAGAATATGTACATGTAGAAATAAGCTAAGTACTACTCAATTCAATTCAATTCAATTCAAAGCATTTATTTCACTTAGACCATTTACAGGTACTTATGAATTGTCAAAGAGTCGGTCGGTCTGTTAGTCAGAAAAAGTGACGCTAATTGCCTGTTCCAAAACGTAGATCTCTATGGAGAAGAACAGGCAAGAAACTCCACGGACACTCTTTTTAAAAATATCATGTTTTACAAAGTCTTGGTTACATTTTCTTTTTGGTGCTTCTACATGTGAAAACAATGTAAGTATATAACAAAATAAACAAATACAAAATTAAAATAAAAAGTCAAAAATAAAAAGTCATGGCAGTTAAGAGATGACCCATCTCAACTGATAGCGCCCGTTCACGAGCATGACGCGTGACATCAGCACCATTTAGCTCAACCATTTTGAAGGGAACCGAATGATCCAACGCACTCGCCACCATCAGCGAGACTTTTTGAGCGAGCATGACAATGCTCCTAACCGCCATGTCTATTTGTGTCAGTAGAAAACTATCGTAATAAATTACTGCATCGTACTCACATTTACAAAAACTCAAATATGCATCTAAATTACACAAGCCAAAGTTTTGTACTGTAAATAAATATAAATAAGTGAAATTTAATTGCTTATAAAAATTATAATAATAAAGATCTTGAATATTAATGTCAAAAATTAAGGGGACAAGAAACATTTTCTATCTTCCAATGATTAAAATTTCTAATTTGTGAGCGTATGTGGAGCAGGACCAGCATTTAGCCAAGCATGTTTGTCATTGATATAATCTTCTAACTTATAATATGCTTGATTACATAGCGTGCGCTTAATGCATGTTTTAAATTTTTTCTCATTTAGATGGAGAATTTCAAGTGGTATTTTATTATAGCATTTTACACAGTACCCCATAAAAGAAGTGTGGACTTTTGACAATCTAAAACTTGGTTGATCCAATTTGTTCTTATTTCTGGTATTAAAATTATGCCTGTCACTTATTTTACTAAAAAGATGAAGATTTTTCCGAACGTACATTATGTTTTCGTATATATATTGACAAGGTACCGTCATGATGTTAATACTTTTAAACAAATCCCTTAGAGATTCGCGTCTGCGGAGATTATATATAGCACGGACAGCCCTCTTTTGCAATACAAAGACGGAATCTATATCTGCGGCACGTCCCCAAAGCAAAATACCGTAAGACATCACACTATGAAAGTAGCTAAAATAGACTAGTCTTGCGGTATCTACGTCAGTTAATTGCCGGATTTTTCTGACAGCGAAAGCAGCTGAACTCAACCGCGCTGTAAGAGATGTTATGTGAGGGCCCCACTGCAGCTTTGAGTCGAGCGTTCTCCCCAAGAAAACCGTTTTTTCGACGAATTCTAGTATATCCTTATTCAATACAACATTACATTCAGTACTTCTAACATTCGGCTACTACCTGTGGCTGTGAGATTACATCCATACACCGAACAAACTTATCACCGCTCTATCCTTTTTCCCATCTATGTTTTCAGCCCAACTGGTTTCGGCTGGATAACACGAAATGTCTGCCTCTCAGACCTCCACAGCCGAGTTACTTGGCGACACGGTACCCCTTGGTTAGACTGGTCAGACCTTCTGGCTAATTCTGACTAACCGTAACGACTGTCAAACAAAAAATAAGTTCTACAAATGACAAGCGGGCGGTGACTGCGATGTTCAGGATAAACTTTAGAAAGTACATATGCATTAAGTCACTTGCCCAGATTCCAACCCACAACCTTTTACATGAGAGGATGCCTAAACCACTGGGCCACAACCCTGAACAAACTAAGACACAAAAAAAAATTGCATTGGGTGGGGAATCAAACCTGCGATCTCCGACCCACTAGACTAGAAAATCTTTAGGTGTATGTATTTTGTTATGACTTACGCTGAGCCTTACCACATAGGTCAGTTACAAGTTTCCATTCTTTCTTGTTCCCCGATATGAAACCCTATGACAATGCTAATGACCATCTAGCCATTAACTATGTATTAAATTAACACAGCTCATTGCGATGCCCACAGTTATTATTATCAACTTGAGTGCGATTATCGTGAGTGCAAATAGTAACAGCAATTAAGGTCTGGTGTCACAGCACAGCCAGGATACAGTTTCTAGGCCTTTGTTCTGGAAATAAGACTCATAGGGCGCCACCGTGAAGCTATTGCTTTTTATTTTCTTTGCTATCGCTTGGAAATCAACGACCTAGTAGGTACTTAGAGTCTGCTGTTTAAACTGCTTTACGTGAAATCTTGCTAAGTTTTACCTAATTCCAAGAATGACAATTAAAGGTGACGAGTGATACTGTCGTTTACTAAGTAAATTCCTTAAATTAAATTACTCATTTGATTACACACATTACAATGACTGTATGCGAACGATAAACACGGAAACAGTTTCCTGAAAAAAATAGTTTTTACTGTGTTCTGTCGGTTGTGCCCTACACACCTGTAATTTGTTGACGTCATGTGGTGACATTGTAAAACAACTTGGCTATTCTTACTTAATGTCAGCGGAGATAATGAAAATAATGGGGGCTAAATAATATGAAATTAGACGGTTTAAAGTAATGCAATAATAGCGTTGTGCAGTGGTTAATGAATGGCATCCTCGTGATGTGTGTGATACGACAAGTGACGGAGTCGCGCTTATGTCAGGCGCTCCCAGGTGCCTTTGTTGCTGTTGTTGGCAAATTGCTGCCTACTTCCTACCTATTACAACAAATAAAAATATCTCACACACTGGCAATGTCAGACAAACGTAAAGCGAACAGCACATTGTTGTGGCCTGGCTCTATAAATGATCGAATTAGGTAATTGACTTGACTGGAATCACGTACGTGCCGATAGTCTGTCATGTTTACTCATGCCAACTTACCAACTTCTAATTAACTGGAACATTAAAACTGTTATAACAATATCTACTCATTAATCATTTTAAAACAAACACCGATGCATTGATAACGAAGAAGAGTGCAACTTACGGTGTACATGACCTGATTTTTAATCTAACATACATCATCAAATAATTGACCATGCCCTAAATACGCAATGGAGATTTTTCGTCAAAATTCTATGGCAGGTGTAATTCATGATAGTGTTTTGTCTACAGAGATATACAGATAAGAGTATTGTAAGTGCTTACTTATAATTTTGCGTGGTTCAAGATAAAAACCCAAGGTGAAGAAAATAAAAGATACATGAACGTGAACTATTATCAATTGATACGTACGTACTTAGTTAACTATCTACTTAGAAATTAATACCTGAGTATGCCTAATCACACCACTGATTCATTAAATCAATAATTAGTAGGTATGCTAACTAATTCCTAATTATTTTATTACCAACAGGCAACAGCTGTTTTAATAGACTTATCGACAGGTATTGAAAACATGTCATCACAATCTTTCAAGAGAACCTACATAGTCTACATTTCATCGGCTGTAGCGACTAGCGCTATAATTTATGGGTACGAGTAGTCTGAAGAAACCCTAATGGAATGCAAAATGCGTGCGAAAGATTAGTATAGGTGATTGCGTGCGTGACGGATCAACCTAAGACTTTTTTGCGCTTATTAAAATAACTTTAAGCTGTATAACATTTTTAATACTATATAAACCAATTAATGTTAAAATTCAAATTAATTACTTAACTAAATATAAAAATAAGAGAGATGAGGAAACCATCAGGGTTCTTTTTGTACCATTTTGGTACGGAACCCTAGAAACGCAAAATAGTTGTAAAGATCTAAGCATAATAGGCACAGACAACGGAAAGCGACTCTATATTTTTTTATTCTATGTAGTGATCTTAGGATGTTTTCATTACATAGGTATACATAAGTAAGTGTGATACGAAATGAACAACACAAGAATAATGTTTGGCGAAATGTAACGCTTTATTCAAGGGTCTTTGTCAACCGTCTTAATTGTACAGAGGTCAAATTAATTCCTTTTAATTGTTGACAAGACTTGGACTCTCCCAGACTCGGGAGTCGGGTCGGGACGCAAGACGGAAAACTGCAGAACGTAATGATTCATTGCGATAAGCAAAATTTTAATTGTATTCTAAGAAGCTCGATATTGTTTTGCAAGCAGATGAAATGGTTAATTTGTCATTTCTTTTTTTTCTGGTATTTCTCAACCCTGCGAACACATGTGATTTGAAATACAATAGAAAGACAATAGCCGAGACGGCCGGCTGTCGCTTGGTCGACGGAAGGTTAAATAGTTAATACTTACTTATTTATAGAATCATTGTATTTATATTTCAGGTAACTAATTGAGCTAAGCGTGAGCCAAAAGGTTCATTCAACGGAAGCTATTGAGAGACACTCCTACGCAGCAAGCGTGGCGGCCCCAATTGTCTGATTATTCTTTATGATGCGGCCACTCTCCACGCCCCTGCGCTCTTGTCCCAGAAAGGATTGATTCAAATGAACCATTTCAGATTTGTTGTTTAGTCATAACGTAACTCTAACTAGTCCAAATTACATTCCAACCTTTACATTGGATAGAAGATTATGATGAGAAGTGCTTAGGGCTGCTAATTTTTCGACATTAATAGTAGGTATAGTTAGGAAAATAGTCTTTGATCATACTATCGTACTATTCGTATTACTTGATCGTCAATAACCGTTAATCGTTATTTTATCTTTGCAATTAGCCAGCTCCCGGAAAAATCTTAATTCTTTGAAATGAAGCCCATTTTTATTTTAATATCGCAACTTAATAACTGTTATTTATATTCTTTTAGTTTTAATTATGGCTGCTTCGTCTATATGTTTAACTCCTTTAAGAACTTAAACAACGCCCTCATTTTACATTACAAATCACGTTTTCAGGTAATTTAGCTATAAACACACTGAGTAATGAATACCTTTATCTTAGTATCGACGTCTTTGCGAAATAAATGTTATGTAGATAAGGCCAATGCGTACTTTGTTTGATGACTCAACCGGAACGTGTGACAATTTTGACGAATTTTACAAATTTTCACAACAAACAAATTATTTTGTCTAGCTACCTGTATATGGTGGGTTTTACCGAGTACCTTAGAGTTTTAGCCAACATAATCCTCGAATCTCCGCTGCTGAAAAATATACACGAGGTGCACTCGTTGCATATTTGAGAGGTTATAAAACATTTAGAATTGTGGTGGACGTGGTGGTGTCACTCATGGAAGCAAATGTATGAAAGTACAAATTGCTTGCTCTATACCTATCTAATTATCTATAACGTCGTATCCTATTAAACCTAATACGAAATTGTTAGAGCAGAGGATGGTTGTCTATTGTTTGCCCGAAGATTATATGCCATAATCATCATTTTCCCGAATTTCATTTACCCGAATTTCATTTGCCCGAATGTTTCATTTGCCCTAAAAGACATATGACATACTTTTAATTGCCCGAATTTTAGATACCATAATATACGAATGCCATAAGTATTGTTTGCCCTATTTTTATGTGCCATAATAATTATTAGACATAATATTTAAATGTCATAATATTTAAATGGCATAACAAGTATTAGACAAATATTTAAGCCCCGTAATGGTTTTTTTTTCTGTGCATGGTTGATGGTGGGCTAGGTCGACGGAGCCCCGCTTCGCGGGGCTCCTACTTCTGTGTGGTTTATAAAAAAATAACCACGAAGGGGATGGCGGGGTCTATTCGCTCGCTTCGCTCGCTCACACGACCCCGCCATCCCCTTCTAACCTAACCTGTCCGAGTCGGGGTGCCCTAAAGTCCCAATTGCATCCAATTTCTCTTGATATAAACAACCGTTATACACCCAATGTCGATGGTAAATTATGTTATGGCATATCATAATTATGGCATGTGATAATTAGGACATGTGATAATTATGGCTTACAATGATTATGGCAAATGATGTTATGGCAAGTGACTTTATGGGAAACAATGATTCTGGCACGTGACTAATATGGCAAATGAGAGTAGGGCAAATGAGTATTATGTCATATGATATTATGGCTGTTGACTATTATGGCAAATGAAATTAGGGCAAATAAAATTCGGGTAAACGGCGGTATACCGCAGAGGATAGCATAGGTTAGTTTAATCCCCAAATAGAGTTGGCAGTTATGCTCTTCAAGTTTGATAATGGTGCCGATTCTCTTATTAACAAACTACCATAAATTTAGTTAAGTGCATCTTTCTCTTTCCATTTCATTAAGAAAAGGACAGAAGATAAAATATTAGTTCTGTCATATTAAGACACTCCTGGATAGATAATTTAGACGCGACTAAAAACATGACGACTAAAAGTTCGTCGATATACTTCAGGTGCTGTCTAATTTTTGACAGGTTAATCTAAAATGTATCTACTGTCCTCTTCTTTAAGAAATGGAAAGAGAAAGATGCACTTAACTTAAGTTTAGTTAAGTTTGTCTACAAGAGAATTAGAACCAATACCTACCTTACCTCAATAACCAATCCAATTATCTTAGATATTGATTGTGCCCTCAGACAAAGTAAGTACCTAGCTCTATGATCAGAGATTGGCTTGAAAACGTCACAGATCAACAGGAAGAATTATGATGATTAAAAGTTAAATCAAAAGCATTTATTTATTTATTTCATTCTTACCTTTTTAGAGTTGTAAGAAAGTCGAGTCTTCTAGTTTTAATTTCGAGATTTGAGTAATTGTTTTTCAAAACTACACTCGTTAAGCACACTACACTAGTCCCGGTTCCTTTAAGCCTTTTAAGCTCTTTGAGCTAGACTGAGTCTCATGACTGGAGTTGTTGTATTATAATAGGTAATAGAGTGATTTTATATCGTCAACATCTATATTTATTTACTTATTCGTACTAATATTATAAATGCGAAAGTAACTCTGTCTGTCTCTTCTTTACGCCTAAACTACTGGTTTGGGCTACCTGCCCAACGACTCTAGTCGGGATTTTTGTTCTGTCTGTCTCTTCTTCACGCTTAAACCACTGAACCGATTTGAATGAAATTTGGTACAGATATAGTGTGACCCGAGAAAGGACATAGGATAGTTTTCATCCTGGAAATCTCCCAGGAACGGGAACTATTATTCCACGCGGACGAAGTCGCGGGCAAAAGCTAGTTTAAAATAAATCTCGATATAAATGAATGGTCAACCAACTGACGCACAGCCCAAACCGCTGCTCCTTACGTATAAGTTGCTGGATATGTTCTTAGTGAAGAGTAAAGCCCCGTATTCATAGTAAACAATTTGTTTAGCAACTGTTGATCAACTGATGTTGTCGCTCGCCGGGCGTCAACTCTGCAGTATGGCGTGATCAACACCGCAACACAAGTGTTGCCCGTAATGTGATGACAGCAACTCGTCAACATGTTTATGCAACCATGTTGCTAAACAAAATGTTTACTATGAATACGGGGCTTAAGTCCAATAAGAAAAGATTTTTGGAAATTCCAACCCTAACGAGTTAAAATAGGGGATGTAAGAAAGTCGTAAATAATAGCTACGTAGCTACTAACACTATACGATTTACATTTAGAGGCACTTATGAATCGCCAAGAAGTCAGTCAGAAGCAAAGAGAAGAAGCTGGCTACCTGTTTGTTCCAAAGTGTAGGTAGGATAGGTATAGAGAAGAACAAATAAGAAACTCTATACCTACTAAAAAGAAATTAGGTAGCTTAATCTTACTAGAACCTAGAACTCAAAACCAATTTTTTTTTTTTTGGTGAGTGGGAAATCATTAAATGACTGCTCCCGTCCTGGGTGCGGTGGGAGGGCGTGTCAGACTTTTACTGACTAAAACCCACTCATGTTCCTTCGATTGCCCTTTATGTTCCAGGGTCACGGTAACTATTATAAACATTCCGCAACAAAACCTAATATTTCGAAGTATATTTAAAATGTGCCAAAAGTATTATCACTTGAGGCATAAACTTGGGTAAATTTTGTTATAAAAAATGGAATTCGTGGGTTTAAGGCTTATACCTACACTTATATTTTTATTAGTCTTATAGACACTTGGAGAAATTCGTTTTTTTTTGAGGATGGTAAGTCACCAAATTACTTCTCCCGCACTGGAAACGGTGAGGGGGGGGGGGGGGCAGAGGGGGAGTGTCAGACTTTTTGGTTGTCCTTTATGTTCCGGGGCCACGGTAACAATTAAAACTATTCCGCAACCCCGGCAGGCTGGAGAAATCGGCTATTGTTTGGAAATAAAATATGGGTAGAAATGTTTCCAGCTTGAAGTGTTACAATAGTTAAGTTAGATGTCAGATTGTTATAATGCGACCGCCAAATAAGTACTTAGTCGAGAGAGATATTATCACATCTCAATTTCAAAGACAACAGAAGCACTAGCAAGTATGTATTTATGTGCCTACCTCAAGACATAGCTATGTCTTGCGATTACAAGCCACATATTTCTTTATAACCAAAATGCAGTCATATGATTTCACAATCACTAATTCGTCAACGGCGTGTTACAACTTAATGATAACATAATGAGATATCGAAGTATCGAACGGTGATAATCTAATTTGGAATAAAGACCTTTTAATGAAGTAGGTACCTGCTACATTATTTTAATGTTTATTGCCGCGCAGAATTTCCTATTTAGGCCTAACTCTGCGTGAGGAAGGCATAAAATTGCTCTACAATTATCCTGGACTCATCTAGCTTAAGAAAATGTGAGATGGGTAGGAACTAAGAGAGCATTGCTACTGTTAACTGGTCAACTTGCTTGATATGCGCGAAGGTTGATATTACAGAAAGCTAAGATTTCAAATATGGGTGACTTGCGGGTGATGAGGCGAATGAGTGAGATGATCTTTCCTTACAGGCCTGAATACGGCCCAAAACAGTAATTGATGGAAATTACCTGTTCATCTTGTCGTTTTCAAATATGCCTATTAGCACTAAGTATAAAATAATTATTCCGTTCAAACACAGCACTTGGACAGTAGGTATCACATCATCAGCACTTGTTCACAGCACCAGGCTATAACGGATGGAGTCGAATATCGCGATGCACTACGACACGGACTCGCTAGGGAGCTGCCTGCAATCGCCGACGGAAGACATTCGTTGAATTGATTCAATTAGTTCAGTCGCCTCAGTCGGTCAGATGTCGCCGAGAGCCGAGAGGCGGTGAGGTGCTCCTGTCGCGGTGGATCAACTGATACTGTTGACTGACGCTGTAATCTGTTATCAGTCCGTCCTTCTGCGCCGAAGCACCCTGTATCTAGCTCCAACACTGAGACAATGACGACGCGCCCGCGGCCGATCGTTCGGGCCAGATTGGTAGCTACCACAATGCGATACCGCTCATATCTCAATGCTCCTATTGGCTATTCGATTATATTTATTCTGTAATAGTTCCTGTATTTGTAAAGTAAATGGACGTCTTTGTTTTGATATGATGTCCATTAAAGAGTGATAAGGAGTCACGTCGTGTAATGAATTTCTAATGAGTCAGATAAGTACGACCTATAGCATATTGTTATTATGGTTTCACAAACTGTGTTAATTAATTAATTACGTATTTAATAACGAAACTGCAGTGACGAATGATAAAAAACTTAACAAGTAAGTTAGGCGTAAGTCCAGTGTACCCAGCTGTCCAGATACCTAGCTACTTACTTACTCTTAAGTGCCTTCAATTGGATAATAGAGCAAGAATGGTCACTGAAGTACTGTGAACCTCATGTCGTAGGTATTCGCATGTGGTGAACCACTTTTGTTAATTAGACGAGCCGACGACTGCTTCGTTATTAACAATGAATAACATTTAGTCATACCTATTTATCCTTAGCTTTATCTACATAAATGGAAAATAGCAAAGAACATTTAAAAAGATCTATCTTTTCGCATAAATGGTAATAACTTAGACCTGTCTTGTCCCTAATTTGGATGATCTTACACCTATCTCATCACAATCATTACAGAAGAGAAGAGAGTTAATAGAAAACCTAACTCAAGACTAACTTAAGCATTCCGCGAATAAAATGGTAAAAAACTGACTTGTACACTGTTGCTGAGTAGACGTACAAGTTTAAGTCGAGAAACTTGCAGTAATGTTGAGTAACATATAAACTCAAGACTCAAACACAAGCCCACCCTCATGAAGTCACGATCAAAAATTGCGTTGAGAGCGCCCTAGATAAGCAACAAGACCTCAATGGCTTATTTAATTTTGTTAGATTTCTGGAAAATAGTAGCACCTCGCGCCCATTTGTACGTCTGGAAAAGTCTGGCTAAGTAGAGAAAGAAAATGAAAATTTAGCACTTTTTATCTTACTGTGGGTAAAAGGAGGGTTAAGCGTTTAATAATAATTTTATTACTTAGTACTTGTGTTCTGTATCCGTATAAAAGAGTACATAAGACCAATAACTAAAGAGTATTACACACGAAGCGATGGTGTCGGATTGAACAAATTATTGTCCTTTCTGATGGGTTCGTCCTCTTTTGTGCATAGTCAGGTTCGATTCCCATCCAGGACAAACTTTGTGTTATGAGCATAAATGTTGGTTCTGTGTCTGGGTATAATTTATCTATAGATAATACGTATGTATTTAAAAAATAAATAAGTGTGTATATCAGTTGTCTGATTAGTTGATTACCATAACACAAGCTCTGCTTAGCTTGGGATCAGATGAACGTGTGTATGATGTCCCAGAATATTTATTTATTATTTATATAGTAAGCTTGGCAAAGACCTTCAGTGCAG
This sequence comes from Athetis lepigone, assembly GCA_033675125.1. Lineage (NCBI taxonomy): Eukaryota > Metazoa > Arthropoda > Insecta > Lepidoptera > Noctuidae > Athetis > Athetis lepigone. The sequence continues at coordinate 16,172,542 of CM066232.1, forward strand.
ACAAGACCGTACACAGCAAATCAGCAAGCAATGATAAAGACTGATGTACAACAACGACAATCAAAGATAAACTAAAAAAAAAACAGTTTAAAGTTTTTGTATCTTGGGTTGTCATTGTTATAGCTATTCAGAATTCGTCGTATTGCTTACTGTACGATCTTAAATATATAGGTATATGTTGCGGTGTGACTTTTACTACAATACCCGCGCAGGGGTCTAGTCAGTTGGTCATTAGTCACTCGAATACACTTGTCGAACTAGTCAATTTTCAAGTTTGAGTTATTTATTTATTTATAAAATGTCCCCAACTAAACGAGTGGCGTCCCGTGAGGCACTCGTGGAAACTGACTAGAAGAAAATATTCGGGTCCAAGGACAAAATCGTATTGCTGTATGGGTGTGGAAGGTCACAAAAGACATCTCGCAAAAACTCCAGGTCGTTATGTGCTGTCTTCGCCGTATTATCGGTGTTTATTGGGCCTAGAAAATCTCAATAGAAATGTGGAGATGCTGCGGCAAACAGCAGATCAAAGGATCATATTTGAATGGACAGAACGGAATGGGTTAACCGATATTGATAAATGGTATTGCGTCGTAAGAATCGTCTTTGCTACGCAAATGTCACCGGATAAATTATAAAAAACTGACTGAATAGCGGTTTTTGGCGGCAAAATATGAGTTTACTAAACATATTTTCCCGAACCGAGGTACTGCTATGAATGAAAATGGAACACCTTGCTGAAAATTAGCTTGTTTTTACAAGAAACCTTCTCCCGTCGACCTTTACTTACAATCGTTCTAACCCCATTTTTGTTTCTTCGTCGTAATACACCACTCAGACCAGTAGCATGGCAGTGGCCAGGTCTTGCTAGGTCTGACTGGATTAAATTTTTCTCTGGTTCAATTTTTACTTCAGCGCTTATGAAAACCACGGATTATCAACAAAAAAATTTCGTTGTTACACTTATGGATTTCCTATTAAATCCTCATTCCGTGTTGTCGTTTTGGAACCTTTATATACATACGTACGTACTACCGTACTACACCCATAAGAAATATTTGCGTCAGCTGGTTCCTGGTAATGACGATAAAGATGTTAATCAATAACAAAATATAACGTTGACATGCTTTTCGGTTTTGTTGCTGACTGTACTTGTAATTCCATACAATTTGCCAATAGCAAGTATTCGGTACTACGGTAGTAATTACCTATCTCAAAGCAAGCTTACTTCGTGGTCTGTATGATTATGTTTATAACTATTGTTTAGTAAAGTAAATACTTTGGCGATTCACACACGGCACCGCGCGCCGCCGCGGCGGGCGGTCAAGCGGATGTCATGTTGTACAAGACACTTAGAAATCCGTTGATACCTTACACACGTATACCGCCCGACCGCGCGGTCGAGCGGTGCTCTCGCCGCCACCGCCTCTCCGCGCTGACGTCCGCGCGGTGGGGCGGTGCCTTACACACGGGGACGCCGCATAACCGCGCGGATCATCATGTGCGCAAGACGTGTTGCCAATTAAAATTGATTTCGAAGCCGAAAAGTTTATTTTAGAGATTGAAAGTCGCTCTGCTATATGGGACATAAAAAGCACACAATATAGTGACTCCTTAAAATGAAACAATGGGAAGAAATTGTTACCTTATATTTGGAGCCAGGACAAAATAGTGACAAAGATAAAAAAGGAGTAAGTTTAAAAAATATAATTATTTTTAAGCATATTTACTTCGCCATGGTAGGGGGTTCTCATTTACAAAATAATCAGCTAAATTATTACAGATCGCTGCAGCACTTGTGCTTCCTCTGCAATTATTGTCTAAAGGTATATTAACTGTTGCCTCTGTCTCATGGTTCGTATATAAAATATCTTTAAAATCAACGCCATGTCTTTCCCTAACAAAATTATGAAGTATACAGCATGCTTTAAAAAATTTTATACATTAATTTCAGTTTACGTTCAAAGAGCGTTGAAATATACGCCATTTATGTGTTAAAATACCGAATTCACATTCAATATGCCTACGTGCCCTGCTCAAGCGATAAATCGATCCGCGCGGACAGGCGCGTAAACCGCCTAACCGCGCGGAGGACCGCTAAGAAATCCGCTTCACCGCCACCGCCCTCCGCGGCGGCGAGCGGTGCCGTGTGTGAATCGCCTTTATAATGATTTGCAACGGTCAAAGGAAAATGGTACAAAAAAGGAATGGCAACAAAACACAATTAACAAACTTGAATTCGTTAACTATTGTCTGTGGCCGGTTTTTTCATTCGTTTCTTGTTGACGTCACAATACACATAGTTTTTTCGTATAGTTTTAATATTATTCGTATTTCAATATAACTGTTTTAACATACCGCACATATAATGGTCGATATATTTATTTGTAACTAACATAAAACTTTAGTTAAAACTATATTTATTCGACTAAATTGTCGATGGTTCGTTTCGCAGCCCTAATAATAATTATTTGATTAGTTTGACATTTGTCAATGACTAAATGACAGATTTGAGTTTTTGACGAGACGTTTGCGGCTTTTTGGTTGTGTAGCACCTTGGTGTAAACAAATTAATTTATAAATCAGGAAATGTTCCCGTTGCTGCATTTTCTGTAATAACAATGAATGCTACAAGTTTATATGTTTCTACTTGTCGTCTAATAATCTTAGCTGACGCGGCAGATAAGTCGTCATGGACAGATTTGTTTCGTTTAGTTCCTTATTTACGACAATCTTTATCTTGTACAGTGTGTGGTAACTTATTAAAAGAGCCCTATACTCCAACGAGCGCCAGCTGCCAACATCATGTTTGCAAAAAGTGTAAAGGTGGGCGAAAGAAACTAAAACCTTCTTGTAGTTGGTGCAAAGATTATGAAAGTTATGGAGAAAACTTACAGCTACGAATACTTCTGCAGTGTTATAAAAAATTGTGCGAGTACTTTATGGGTACGGACGTGTATAAAATATTGCTGGATGAAGACGAAATAGCAGCAGGAGTTAATGGTGGCACAGTGGCAAGTTCAGGGTTGATTGATTTAATACAAGAAGGTGCTGGCTTCTCGGACGACTACAAAAGCACGGCGGGTCTCTCTAAGTCTGCGTATAGTATTCTCCCGTGTGTGTACACTAACTCTGCAGGCACACAGACTCACGCTGCATCTACATCTAATAACTCGGAGAGCAGATCCTCTAAAGACTCACCAACCTCTAGATCTACTTCAAATGGATCACCATTATATTCTGTTATGTATGCTGGCTCTGGAAATAAAATTACTATAAAGAGAAAAAATGTTGATGAAACAGATTCACCTCATAATGATTCAGGATCAAGTCGAGAAAGTAAAGTAAGTGATGTAGCAAGTAGAAAATAACTTATTAAACTCAAATAAAATAGACTTTTGAATAAAATTTTTTGAAGTTTACTTTATAAAAGATAATCTTTATTCTATTTCAGTCAAGCCAATTAGGTTTTAAGAAGCCATCCAACAGGTCTCGTAGTTCCGCTAGCAGTAAGAGAAAAGGTTGTAGATGTGGCAATGCCACCGCTACCCCTGGCAAGTTAACATGCTGTGGACAGAGATGCCCATGTTATGTAGAAAGCAAACCATGCACAGAATGCAAGTGTAAAGGCTGCAGAAATCCTCACAGGCCTGATGGAATGAAGGTACTATAATAATTACTTACATACTTTAATAACAGATTACCTACTTACATTATTTTAATGAAATAAATAATGATCTTATCCTCATGATAATGTATTATACTATTATGTTGTTTATACTTTTTTCAAAACCCTTTCCTCAAGGAAAACCTTTGTGGATGTTTATTTTTTTCAAATAAACCAGTTTAATATAAACCAGTTAGTTAGGTTTACTTTACTGCTACACTTGGCTGTAAACATTTAAAGGCAAGATTAAACTGCTCATCAAATAATACAGTTAGGTATAGTTTTAATAAAGTTTTTAAAACTTTTGCATTCAGATATACAGTCAACAAAGTAATAAGTATGCAGGGCAGTTAGATATAATCTATGTTTTCTCGGAAATTGTGATAAGTATATTTAAAATAATTAAAGAACTAGTTCTTTTCTACTATAATTAGTATCCGGTGGTTATCGAGAAAACTTCATTTATATGTGACTGCCCTGCATACCTATCTACTTTGCTGACTGTACTTCAGTTTCAACCAAAAGACGCATACATCATTACCATACTCCTAGCCTTGGTCAAAAAGTAGAAATTGTAAAATATATTCATGTTGTAAGTACGTATTGAATGTTTCAGGTCCGGCCGCACATACCTCAACTAGATAGTATACAGCTGACCCTCACCAGTAACCCGGACACGTCTCCGTCATGCTCCGGTTCTCTGGACAGCCTTGATACTGACACCCTCACTATGGAGGCTATGGAGGAATCTCTCAATTATACTGCAGATCTCAAGTCTTCTAATATTAAAGGTATAATCTATATTAGTAATATAAGCAGAAAAGATTTGATTGTTTGTTTCTTTGCATTGAATTGGCTCCTTAACTTGTGAACCGATTTGAATAATTCTTTTTGTATTGAATAGTCCATTTATAGAGAAAGGCTTTATAACTGCCAAGTATGCCAAATAGTATCTACTAACTTGAATCAAGCAATTGAAATGGTTCACACAGTTTCCGTGAAATTTTCTGTTTGAATAAGACTGCTTTTTTATTTTACCCTTATAGTTGTAGTTTTGTAAGGATAAAATATAACTTAGTGAACTTTTCTAAGCAATATTACAATAAAGTTAGATCACCAACCATTCCAGCAATCAAAAATGTTATATGAACTATTAACAATCTACATTTGTGGCTTTCAGTATACACAAGTCAATTACAAGAAGTGTCTCCGTCATTACCTGCGACCATCATGATGGACGAAGAGTTTGCGGGCTCGGGGGAAGAAGAGATGAGTTCACCACATGACTACGCGCTCGCGTCACCTAACGACATGCAAGATATTCAGGACATGCAGGATATGCACGACTTGGATGACCTTCACGAAATGCACGAGATGCACGACTCTCAGGACTTGCACGACCCGCAGGACATGCACGACTCTCAGGACTTTCATGACTCTCAGGACTTGCATGACCCGCAGGATTTGCACGATGCACAGGACATGCACGACGCACAGGAAATGCACGACCATCAGGACTTACAAGACACGGACGACCGCGAGCAATCGCCGCAGTCGCTCGCTTCTCAAGACATCAATAGCGACATCGAGGTGGACGTATGACATCAACTGTCGCTCGCGAGTGACTAGGCCCTCCTCTGTGCTGATACATGTGACGTCAGTCCTCGCGGCGGCACTGCTAGTCATATGCGTCTCTCACTGGTATTAGCTGTAAGTTTATGTTTGTACTATTGTAGAACACGTTGTATGCTACAATATAACTTATTGATTGGCTGCCTGATTGAAAGCTGGAAAAATTCTCTATCTTATGTGATTGGAATTATTTATTGGGTCCATCGAATTTAAAATACTATGTGTGTATAGATTTAGCAGATACTTAATTGAGTACTTAAATATCCAAAGTATAATGTCTTATGTTGACAAAGAGGAAACGATTGTTCCTTCATTGACATAGACAATGTAGTTAATTTTAGTATTGATATTCTCTGTTCAACTATTATTATCATTATCACTGTATATGTCATAAGAATACTTACTGTGACTAGCTTTTTACAATATTAGCTTGATAGTATTTTACTTTTTTTAATACTGTAACATATATTTTACTAGATTTATATTATAAGAAATATGATCTAAAAGTATTGAAATGGTCTTAAAATGTTGTATTCTTTCATTGACTCACTGGAAAATATGGCTCTTTGAAAGCATATTAACAATACGTTGATGTTATGTTTTATGCATTATCGACTGTGTTAGTGAGAGGTTACGAGGCACGTGTCCGCCATTACACACGCTTTGGTAGATACCAAGTTCTTTCTCGACTTAATTGTCTTCCCAAAGATTTCTTTTAAATCTGAATTCTTTAGGAAATATTGCTCTTATTGTAAATATTTATTTCTTTGACTTTTAATCATGAACTTGTTATACCATTAATATTATTAGTACATTCAATCAACTTGCGTAATTAATTCCTCCAGTAAACGTCGTTTTAATATCGTTTCAATATAACTAGCAATCAAGATATTTTTATGATTTACATATGATTTTAGAAAATAATACATATATTTAAAAGACATGAAAATTACTATTAAATTAAGAACAAAATGATAATTCTGAAATGTTTCCATTAGTTGTCCACATAATATTATGAATGACTACAAAGTAAACTGTGATATTGCTGTCACCTTTCATTTTAATTAAAACGTCACAATATTGTTCCGAGTAGAACTTTGATAAACCTATTTATGTAATATCAATGCTTAGAATAATAACGGCACTGGAGTACAAACGTTTTATAGTTCTTACTGTAACATTAATGTCAAATAATGTAAGAAAACAATTATTATCGTCTCGTCAACAAGCGATGAAATTAAAAGTATTTTTTGTTAAATTCACACTTTTATTTCTACAACCAACAACTATAGTAATTTTAATCATTAAATAAATTAAAATCTAAAGCATAATAATTTGGACCATTCTATATATTGAACTAATCAGTCAGTTTTGTCATGTTTCGCGTGTGTTATATCAGATACGGTGTTCCAGACCCGTTCAAACTCTCTGTTCAGAGCGGTGATCACGGTGGTGTCGGAGGTGAGTAGCGTGGCGTCTCGGTTGAGGTTGGGTCGCGCGGGGTCGTAGTCCAGCGAGCCCAGCGCCGCCACCGCGTCGCCCGCGCCTGCGTCGATCAACACGAACTCGTGCTCCAGCCGCACGCCTGGCTTTACAACCTTTACTTCAATCCCATTCTGAGCAAATAACTGCAGATTGTGGAACTCATCGCTATTGTGTATTGCAATCCTTACGTTTACGTTGTTCTTCTTATGAATACTGACCAGACATTTAGCCAGACTTTCGCTCTCCAGACTCGGCACACACAAGTCCACTGTCCGGCTCGCATGGAGTATGATGTAATAAATACAAAACAAGTTGTCCAAACCTATTTGTCTCGTGTCTTCCTCGTCCTCGGCTCCATAAAATAATATTTCGTTGATCGCGCTGTCGCATTGGTTATTATTGTTTCTGAATATACTTCTTTCGAACATTTTGGAAACAAATTCACAAATGAGAGATCCTCCCGCACTTAAAGCCGATTTCAAAGCTGGTTTATTCATTTTAATTCGTATATAATTTCACTGTTATTTATTTATTGTTATACTGTTAAATCTAACACAAAAGATACGTTTTAGCTTCTTGAGTGTACCTACTTTCAGAGTATTACGAAGCTATCAGTGGTACCCACATTTTATGAAAAAGGTAAGTTTGAGTTAAACCTCGTCCGTCAATGAAGTACTCTATATAGTACACAAATTAAAAAAAAAGTAAGTATTTGACGGAACAGTTGAAAGTTTTGACATTTAATTTGGTACCTACTTTTCTATGCACTTTTTGTATAGAAAGTATGTACTTTACTATACTTTCATTATTATATGATTGCGTAGTGTGATTTCGGTGCGATATCCGGTTCGTTCTAGGATTTTAATGGTTTGGATATCGTAACAATGTCACTGCCACGGAAAAGTAAATTGGTGGTCAGCGGTACCGACCGGCCGCGTGGTCGTGCCTTGGCTGCTGAGGCATCCGGAGACTCCCTGGAGTGTAGCACTCGCCCGCACCATCACACTCACAGTAGAAGCAAGAATAAGATACCTAAAAGTTTACGCTACGATTTGGAGAACGCTTTAATTGGAGTAAGCGCCTAACAACAAATGTATAGCAATGTGATGTAATTTCATACGAACAACAATATCATTATTGCGGTAGATATTTATTAAAATTAGAATGAGATTCATTTATCATTCATACACAGTCTAGACAAGACAGGTATATTATGCGTCAGCATTGTTTATATGTGCATACTTACCTACTGACCCATACTTAAAAAGCTATCAATACTGATTGCTCGAACCCCAATTCTGCTTTTAGTAGAACAAAAAGTATGTCCTTCAGAAGTTCCGTACTGTTACAGCTGTGTGATGTGTGGTTCGAGGATATAAAGCCGCACCTGGTGCGCAACAACATCAAGCTGCACGTCCAGGGCAGTAGCGCCAGCGGGGACTACAGCAGGCCGCCCCCCGCACGGGTGGCGCTGCCCTCGCCGCCCCCCGCACAGGCCGCGCTGCCCCCGCCGCCTGCGAACCCCGAGCTCCCCGCGGTCTCTTCCGGCTGTTCTCACCTCGACCCAGGTGCTGCCTATGTACGAGCCGTGCTCCGACAGTTATGGCGATATAAATAGACGATACTAGCACGTACTTTGGCTTAGCTTTGATCTCTATCATGACTTGATGTTTGACAGTTATGTAACAGCAACAGGTGCTTAGCCAAAGTACGTTCTAAGTAACGACTAGATATATATGTCGCCTTTAGTGCTTTTTGCAATGATAGATACAAGAAAGTACTAAAGGGTAACATATTATATATTATAGACTATTCCGTGCTTTTTATAGCACACTTACTGGCGCGGCTTACGCAGTGGAACAAGCCGTGGGATTTGACACCCTTTGGCTTTATTTCCTGTGGGGCTTCGTAAAGTCATTAGTTTATGCTTACAAATCTAGAACAATTAATATTAAAAGAGTGAAGGCAAACATTATTTGAAAATTACCACTACGTATATTAGGCTTTTGGCACTTTTTGAGATTCCATACGACTCAATGAGAACGAAAGAGAAAATTTGCTCTTCAACTTGTATCAAATTTTTAATTAACAATTCTCTTCTGTGTAAATGATTTAGAGCATTTCATATTTCACCTTCGCAACCTGTGGAGGATGCAGTGTTAATTTATGGGTTATAAAAAATAAAAGTTAAAACAAAGATTAGATCAGCAAACAGGTTAGTTTACGAACTTTTCCTTCCCTCATGTTTAATGTGCAAGTATATATTTTTCGACTGGTGAGCAGCATCCTCGCCGGGCTGCGAGTTGTGCCGGCTACTCCTCAGCGCTGCCCAGTACTGCGAGGAGCCGCAGCAGCAGGCAGTGCACGCCCGGCCGGCCTCCCCTGTCGCCGCTACTGTCAGTGCCACCTACTCCTCGGGAGACGCCTCAGGTATTTTTCTACTTTTAACATTATACTTGTATAAAATAACGGCTTCAACAAATTAGACCAATAGTAATAGATGTTAGTAAAATGAGGTTTTTTTTTGGGGAGTGGGAAATCATCAAATGACTTCTCCCGTCCTGGGCGGGGCGGGAGGGCGTGAGGTGACAGACTTTTACGCTAGTTAGAAGATGACTTTCTGATTAGCATCTGCCTACCCTATAGATAGCTATTGTGACACTGATGATAATGATTTCCTATTCGGCTTGTCCTTCAGATTCAGAAACCCAACTGTGGGGCGAACAGTCGTAGAAAACGTCGCAGACCTCATCCGAAACCTCAGCCGAGCTGGCGAGTGCCGCGCCTGTGCCGGACGTACTCCGTGCTGTGCCGGACCGGCGCCGGCATCGGCAGTCCCATGAGAATCGCCGCCTTGCAACCGCCGCCGCAGCCGGCACGCGATAACAATGTACGCCTCTTAATTACTTTGTAAATATTTTATTAAACGTAAATTGTTGATATTTCATGTCTTATTTTTGCAAAGTAGATTGTATTACCATATTTGAAAATCGTCGCTTCACTAAAGATATCACTTGAAATTCTCTCGCCACAATATAAACAACTTTCAGTCGTGATGTCATATACGGATCTTAAGAGACCTGATTGGTACAATGGGACAATGTTATGAGTATGTTATGGTACATTTTGGCTTCTTGATTCTTCTTGATAACTAGAATGACCCTCAGGGTCAAAATATATTTTAAAACTACTTAGCTTTTGCCCGCGACTTCGTCCGCGTGGAATAATAGTTCTCGTTTCCGGGGGATTTCCGGGATGAAAACTATCCTATGTCTTTTCTCGGGTCCCAGACTATATCTGTACCAAATTTCATTCAAATTGGTTCAGTAGTTTAGGCGTGAAGAAGAGACAGACAGACAGAAAGACAGACAGACAGAGTTACTTTCACATTTATAATATTAGTTAAGATATTTTTTTTTACTTCATTTTTTGCGTGAACAAAATATATGTCTGAACTGTAAACTAAAATGTATTGTGAATCGACCATTCATTTGATTCCATAATTTCTGAACTTTTAGCATCGTGCTACCGTGCCACGCCGTGTAATGAAGAATAAGACCACTCAAACTGAACAGGCCCTGTGTGTGAACAAGGCATGTCAGTCCCACAGACCTGGCTACAGACCCACTACATTCACTTTCGGTCCCAACAGCCGCGATGGCACCTTTTTCCCGCCGACTCTGCCGCCACATAAGATCTCTGAGTTCAAGCGGCCAGCACCAACCATCGCTGAGAAATCCCCATTATTTCAGGACGTAAGTAGTTACAATAACTGCTACATAAAGTTGTCGTGTTACCTCCTCGGTGTAACCTACGCATGTAGTTGTTGGAATAGTGACCATGGTATCTATCCTGCGTCAGAAGCTCATTAGCCAACCTTGCAGATGGGTGAACAGCATTTGTCAATAATTTTAAGCCAGATGACGATCTTTGTGAAGTTACACACAGTAAACGGATATAATGAGAAAAGGGATAGTCGGCAAGCTTACACAGATATGCGCTACCAACAGGTATTATTAAAGTTAGGAAGGTTAAAATCGAGTAAAGTGTTAAATATAACACGCCTTTATATTTCATCTGATTGAATTTTTTTCAATTAATTTCTTGTCTTGTTCCTAAATCAAAATTAAAGCCATAATATCTTAACCAATGCCTACATATTAATATAGGGTGACTGGTAATTAGTGTACGATACTTAAACACGTGATTGAGCTCATGATAACAAATAAATTTTTATTATTTGAGCAAAGCCGAAATAGCGAAAAAAAAAATCAGCTGTTTAGTACTTTAGGCAAACATAAATGTAAAGAATAGCTGATTTATTTTGCGATTTCAGGTTTGTTCCCATTGTAAAAGTTGTTGGTTATCATGAGCACACTCACGTGTTTAAGTATGGGACACTAATTACCAGTCACCCTATATAATTATTGCCCTTGTTCACAGGATTTAATCGACATTATTGCAGCAAGTAATGATAAGCGGCTGAAATTGTTGCATCGCTGTTCTGAGAGAAATGACACTCTCTCTTTTATGAACTTATTTCCTAAGAATAGACATGAGAAGAGTGACCTAAAGAAGATTCCTCCATGGAGATAAGACATGGTCCAGCTCGCTGACAAGGTACAGGATTGTTTCAAAAACATTCGTCGGATTTTTTATACCTGTCCAATTTCTTAGAAGAAAATGATTTTTGTTCTTTATGCTATTACGTATGTCAACTGTTATAATGCGTAATAAAATTCAGAATTAAAAAATAATTTCCTGCCTTTTTTAGTATTATTCATAGCGATTTGAATGTGGGATCGTAGAGACTTGAATTTAACCCGTTGTATATGTATTTCCTCTAGTTTACCTACTGGGATGAAAAGGAGTAACTTAAATTAAAAATATATATCTCACACGACACTTTTGATTGGTATGTTTAATTAATGTTTAACTTATATTAAATCTTACTTACGACTCTTTACAAAATTACAACAGACGTATCGACTACAAGGCTGATACAGGGTGCTTTTCACACGAATAAAATAATTTACAAAAACAGTCGTACATATACATCACGCTCATTACAAACTAAATAAATATCTGACACAGTCACCGTGCTTCGTTCGCGACCGCGACAGCGCCGGCGCGCCGTCCGACCGGGGCCGAAGCGCGCACGCTCTTTGGATCCGAGTAAAGTTTGTGAAACGTCCTCGCGTCACATTCGCACCGACGCGTTCGCTAGTTAGTGTGCTTCACGTAATCCGTCTCGTAGTAAGCTGCGGCGCCGTGCGCGCCCTTCCGGTCGAGCGCGCGCACGCGCACGAAGAGGAACGCGGCCACCAGCGACGCCACCACCAGCACCAGCAGCAGCATCACCAGCCCCGCCACGAAAGACGGCACCGACATGCATATTGTCTCCGGATCGCTCGCCGGAGACTGTATGACGACGGTCTCGTTAGCTGCTGCGTTGTTCAACGCGAAGTTAACGTCTCCAGGCGCTACTACCTGGATCGTCCGACTAGTATTGACGTCAGTCATTTCTTGAGCGTCACGTTTATAAATTCTTTGTGGCACAGACGTCTCTCGACGCCGTCTCACACCGACGAGCCTCTCTGGCAGGTCCTCGACGGAGCGAGGTCTTCCTCCCAGTGTTGCTAAGTTGACATGACCGTCATCTTTCCTCTTAACAGTATTGTATACACCTCGGCGACCTGGAGGTGGCGGGGGAGGAAGGTTCACTTCATCCTCATCTCGCGCTGGAGCTGGTGATGATGGGCTGGGTGCGTTTGGTGTCGATGAGACTTGCGCTTGTGGAGGTGGTACAGCGTCATCCCGTTTTTCTGAGAAAGATCCTGTCGCATCCGCTGGATGTCGTGGATCCGGGAACGCAGGTGGCACGCCATAGTCTCCGTGAGGTGCTGGTGGTGGAGGACCATACTCACCGTGAGGAGAGTTAGGTACACCATATTCTTCAGCACCCAGAGAATTTCCACCTAATAATGGGACTCCATAATCAGCGCCAAGTCCACCGCACTTTGGTTCTGGACAGTTATATCTGCATACCTGGATTACACACTGGAAGTGTACATTCATCGAGTCGGGGAATTTAAACGCTTGGAAATATGCGAAGGACACTACAGAAGCTGAAGGACCGAAATTCTTTATTTTTTGGAATTTACTCATGATCTTAGGTCTTACGACACAGCCGTATTGATCGACGAGCTGTATGGGTGCTCGCTTGCCGTCATGTGCTACGCAATTTCGTACTAACATGTCAAATTTGTTCTCATCGTCTTTGATGGCCAGCACCATTGTCATAGTTTGACCTATTTTCACTATGCCAGACACTTCTGAAGCCCAAGGTCCCTTTCCAACCTGTATCTGCATCCAGCATTGCAGGTTGTCTCCGAGAAAGTTCGCCGTGACAGCGTGTAACATATCCACTTGGAAAGGTCTAAAGGTGACTGCTTTTTCGTAAAAGTCGTACCAAGTGCATCGTAATTTTCTTGCTTGATCCCATACCTCTTGGACATAAGGGTCGTATTGGACAATGATAGTGTTTTCTACGTAGGAACCACTGGGCGTTGGACTTCCATAAGTTGCAACATTATGATTAGCAGAACTGCTCATACCACAACTGTTGAGGAAGATTTCAAATGTGGCGCTTAGATGACCTGTTCCTGGTTTTAAATGCATACAGTTAGGATCGCTGTAGAATCCTTTGGAGAATATCATGCCGTAGAACGGACGGTCAAATTCTATATTGACCCGCATGCGCGTTTTCTCACACTGAACTTGTAAGTGTTTTATTTTCGGGCTATCCGGTGTTGCGAGGGGCCATGGGTCGTCTGTGTGCGAGGGTGGCAGGGGCGGCCCGTAGCCGGCTCCCGTTCGATGTTCCAGCGGTAACGAAGCCGAGTCTACCGGAGGCTCGCATGTTGTTTCCTGGAATGAGAAAGCCATACTTTAATTACTGCATCGATTAGAATAAAACATCATTATACATTAATTTGATATCGCAGTTTCTCACTTAAAAGTTTATTTAAAGTTAAGTGAAGCTTTGGCTAGGGTTTTAACTATATTCTGGGCTTGTAGTCTAACAGTGTTGGCGACCATACATACATACATAATATAATTAGCGTCTAAGAACATTCCTGCGAAGCGTCTCACTCTACATACTCCGCGCCACGAGAGCGCGTGCGCTGAGCGTCCTCGCCTCATCTTGCGAGCGGCGCGCGCGCAACGTTGTTTCCGACTTTCTACACTGATGGATAGCTCGCACGAGCAATTATAATATTAATCAGTACGATCATATTGCTAAGATGAGTTACACGAATGCTTTCACGATAGTTAGTTGGTATATTTTTAATTTGATGTTGGAATTAACTACTAGTTCTTTCATCAAAAGTAATATAATACGTAACATGCAAATTTACCTAGTCGTAATGGTATAAAAGAGGTGGTATATGGTTGGTTGGTTTGATAATAACTCATTATTAGCTATGCCGCTAGCTGTAAGGGCCCTATGGTTGTTAAACTGGATTATGCTATATTTGGATGTTAGTCGAGAATATGGCGTGAGAGCTGATGAGGCAGTTGTTTGGTATTGGTACACGGGCAACTATGTAAGAATAGCAACAAGTGTCAGGCTGGTGGCAGGAGCGCCGCGCGCCCGGTGCGTATTGGCGACGATCGCGTTTTCTAAACCGGTTAGAAATTACCCACTGATCGAGATTGTGAGTTGCGGAAGAAAACACCGGACCTATAAACATGCGCAACTTTGATACTAGAGCTTTCTTGGGGAGTTTCCAAGTTGGGTGCGATAACTAAATATAGGAAGTTGTGCATCGATGTTATTTGATGTACGAAGCTTGCTATTACCTGCGCATCGTCTGTCACTTCACTTGCAATAGGAAAGTCAGGATAAAAATTAAGTTATTGCACAATTATTTATATTTAACTTTCCATTTGTATCATGACAGTAAAACTATTACCGCCTTATTACAAAACATGGTTTTTCTCTAAACCAGGTTTAAACCATTGAGCTAGGTTTTGTAATTTGAATCTTATTCTGATACGATCAAGATTCGAAATACAAAACCTAGCTCAATGGTTTAAACCTGGTTTTGAGAAAAACCTTGTTTTGTAATAAGGCGGTTAATGTTTAAGTAAATATTAAATAGATATGAAGTTAGCAATATGCCCAGATAAAGGTAATGAGCGGCGCATGCTCGTGCGTCAGCAGCGAGACGACAGGTGCGCTGCGCGGGCGCAGGTGAAAGTATACGCTGCGAGTACATCCGTTTCCACCCGAAATTAACGAATTTGCTTTTGTTCCCCCTTTAGATGTTGTGTAATATATTACACACGCAAAAGTGAATTTGTGCATGTTGGTTAAAGTTCTACCTTAGGTTTTAGCATATAGACAAAGGGTAAAAAGATTGCAACTTTTAACAGGCTGTAGTTTGTAGTAAAATCCTAATGTCATTGTGTTTATTATGATTTTATATCTGATACTGACTGTATCAGTTCTATGCCTGCTGATGTTTTTTCGGAGATAAATGTTTGACATATAACCAGAGAACTTAACAAGAAAGAAACCATAACGTCACGTACGTAGACGATACCTTTGGGTAGGTTTAGTTTACCCATGAACCATGACCTAGGTAAGACTTGATTGCTTTGCCTCATTTGTAGACAAAATTCTTGCTATAGTCGGAAGACCGGTATAATAAGGTATTATTTAATCTTATATGTAGGGAAGTGTGGCATCTTTTACAAAAATTTTGTCAGTGTTCATATCTTCACTATTAGGGCCATGACCAATAAAGATAAAGAAAGCAAAATAAAGCTCATTAAAAACTTATTGACATAAAATTAAGTGAAGATTTTATCAAGATGAAACTTGAAAAACATCGCAATAAAAATGTTGAACCTTAATGCGATAGCGTGCTTGGTCTGACATAACTTGACTTACTTAAATAAGTTAAGATTGTTAAGAGAGTACCTACCTACATACCTTAGTACAAAAATTAGTACGAGGCAGAAGAAAGTTGTTTAAATGAACAAGAATTGAGTAGAACCGGAATGTTGTTTGTGTTTCTGTTTGACTACGCGAGACCTAATACGTTGAGCTTATAATATGTGTCTCCGGTTATTTTTATATTTGCTTTATGTATACAATGAATATGATAGACTTTTCAACTTTGTTATTTATGATGTTTACCTAAATGCTTTAAAGGGGCTTGAATTTCGGCCTACGTCAGAGCTACCCTTGAGTTTTTGAGTACGTCTCCAAAGTTTTCAAAATCTTTTAAAATTTCCGGTTGTCCCAATTTGTAAACTATTACCTGAAATAAGGATATTAAAGGTACTACTCACAGCTTTTCCTAATCCTTCGTAGCTAATAGACGTTATATTACGACACTTAATGAACCTAGGAGGAAAAATTGTGTGTGTTCTGTTTGTTGTTTTGCTTAGCAGACTTCCTCTTCGAAATTGTTTTTCATATTAAGTTTTATAAAACGATTTTCCTTTTTGTAAAAGTGTTTTTTATTTTATTTTATTTTAGTGTACCTAGTATATGTGCACTCGTCATTGAAATGCTCCATAGGATTTCATTGAAGATACATAACTATTATCACGGATAGTTAACTACCCAGCAATTATCTTGAACACATTAACCAAAATACAATACTTTTGCTGTTTAGTTTTTGAGGAGTTTCATTCTAAGTATGTCCCAAGTTCTACATCAAATCTTTCAAAATCTATAAAGGACCAACATAAAAGCATTTATAACCTTTCGGACGAATAAAAAGACAGGCAGACAAACAGATAGACAGACGAAACGACATTTTTGACGGAACGACGAAATGAACCAAGTTTAAGGGTTGCCTCATTCCTTCTGAGGTTTGGAAATCTATAAATTGTAAAGTAATTCATAATCACTCTTCGCTAATACAATGCTAACTAGTGGATACTAAAAAGTATTTTCAATTAAAAGCTGCAATTTTGTTTTTATCTCTCTAAACGAAAACGAACAGTGAGTTTGAACAGACTACAGTGATCTCCATCCGGCTGCAGCTTGAAAACCAGATTACTGTCACAAATGTGCGAATCCCATAACACATATAAATGTATGTAAGCGAAGTAAATTGTACAAGTTGTCTCCCACAGCTCTCCCTGCACATCGCGATTCGTATTGTCTGAAGAATTTGTATCGTGCCGGTCCGTGGGAAGTGTGCCCGGTGCGTGCCTTATCAGCCGATCACGATAGACGCGCGACAACCTATTTTATTTGTCAGAATCTTCACAGTTTCACATTGTGTATACAACTTTATTAGTAACTGTCTCATGTCGAAACGTTATGTACCTCACAGAAATAACAGGAATGAAGAATTTGGTGTACGCACGGACAAGTCATACATGACATTAGATACCTATAAGTATAACCAAAATGTTACAGTTTACGTTAGTGAGTTGTGCTATGCTAACCCTAACCGGTCTCCAAGATTGTGTTTGCAAGTATAGGTGTTTGCTAACAGTTATTTTAACGGAGATCGCCGATCTAACACAAATTATCTGTATCGTTTTAGTATTATCAGGATTTAAGAGCTCTTTTATGGATTTACAAAAAGCCCAAAACCGAACTGCTACTACGTCAACAATGTTTTCATTCTAATTATATATTTGATACAACATACAATTTAGATGACAAATGCAACTAATTTTGTAACTCTTCTAAGTCTCTCATTAACTAAAGTAGAGACGTCGACACAGTTTTAAAAAATCCTTAATTTAATCGTGCATGTGTATTCAAGATTATCCTAACAATCTCACGGAATCTTCGACGTGTATGAATAGGTCGGTTGACGCAGGCGTGGTTTAACAAGCTACAGTTAATGTCGTGCGCTTGAACTCCGAACGCAGCCACAAATCCTCGTGAAGACTTTCCCTTACATCAGAAAGTATAGACCCTAACGAGACCATGAAAATAAGAGTCAGATATACTCGAGTGTTAGGGTTTGAAGACACCGTTGATTAATATTCACATGTAATTTTAATATAAAACACTTATAGTCCACTAGTTCTGTTTCGTATAGTTCCTCTGCTATAATTTAGTTTTGTTTTGTGTTTTAACCTTTCGACGACCAACCGAAAGTCGGCTGTCGTGCTGATTTTGTCTTTCTTTTGTGTCTTTCTATTAAAAAAGTTCGTTTTCTGACTAGAAAACATACAGTAGCTTCAGAAACACAAAGTTCATACAAAGTTCATCACATTTAAGAGACGTCAGTTTGTTTGAGGAATTGATGAACCTGTCACAACGTTAATAAATACAAACCTAGTTGAGCAGACAAAGAACCTGACAGCACAAGAGCCAGCAGTAAGCTCAACCGATCGATTAGCATGACAACGGAGAACATAAATCCGGCCGACAATCGAAAGCGATCGTTAGTTTACACATTCTTTACAATTGCTTTCTAACATGAATTGGCGGGAGTTACTTGCCTGTCTGACCACTAAATATAATTTCTAACTAGTAACTTCTTGTGACATATCTAACATTTATTAGTCTTCTTTAGTTGGTTATTAAAATTTGCTAATTGATTGTTACACATTACTATTAAGAAAATCAGTTTTCTAATATTTGAAATTCTTGCTAGCTTTGCTGGAAAAAAATCGGTTAAGACGTAAATTCATCTATCTAAACTACAAATTTTCGCAAAATTTTAAAATCGCCTTTGATGAAATGATTAAAGTTTACGAGCAGGACGCTCTTTTTAAGTTTTCTTCCTAAATTGCCAATACTTTGTATTATAATATTTTACTCATCCTGTTGATGTTACCTTCAATGTTACCAATGAATAAATTGTACAAACGATTGATAAGAGGATTAAATCAATTATGAAATTTAAAACGCATGACACTAAGCTTAAATTTGCATTAAAAACCTGCTCGAAGACAAGCTTTCTTATTAGGTATGAGATTAATTAATCGTTATCTCGTTTTATTAACTAATCAAATTGTGATTAATTACTCCTATGTAATAGTAACATTTTCGCGAGCCACATAATACTCAATTGTTCTGAGATGGTAAGATAACTTCGTCATGGTCAAAAACGAAATCACTTGCACAACCGAGTTACGTCATTTCCTTACAAAGATGCGAAATATCAGTGAAAGTGCTCGTAGAAAGAGATGCTTTGACGGTCAACGACTGCCTGATTGTTATAGGCCTTTAGGACTTATTCAATGTTACAAAAGCTTTTCTTACATAACGCATCTGTTCCATTCAATTTGAGTGCACGACGAGTTTTGGTATGAATTTTCGTTTTCACCGGCACAAAACCTACAAACATCTTAAATAATTTAACGTTTTAGTTATGAATTGGCAATTAGCAAGATGGTAAATTAATTTCTTTCCTACGCATTTAATGTTCATATCAGCATACGCAGTTAGTTTCCAATGGTCCACTGTTTTGTGGATGTGCTAACGGAATCATTAGCCTAGTTGGCGAGAACGCGAGCGGAAAAAGCTGAATAATGTAGAAGTGTTCGACAGAGCCCCGCGTGCCATCCACACTTACGTGCCCGCACTACCCACTACTTTAGCCACGCTTCATGTAACATAGCTTATTTACGTTATTTCTTCAAATATGTTGGCAGACAGCGTTACTTTTATGGATCGTTAGACCTACATACTAAACTTATGATGAATTTACTTTGCATTCTCTGTGATGCCGGTATTATACTATTACATTTTTTGTTCTCTATGTGACGACTAGGATGAATTCCTCGCCCATTTCTACTAGCATCAGATACTAAATTCTCTAGAAGCTGAACTAATAGGTAGTTCGAACATCATCATCGAAGCATCCGAACCACCTATTAGTTCATTTATTTCTGTAGTTATGTAAAGAACGGTGTTGAGTCAGCAACATAGTTACTGGAGGAGGACTGTTACCCGCTCTGATACACCAGTGTGAGATGGTCGAACGAACGGGACTAGCGCAGCACGCGCCGGATGATTGGCAGCATCATGTGCCTAACTGTTATTATTTAAATTAAGATTTATGTGTTACTATGTCATAATACTATCGATCTTAGCGTAGTAATGGTTATAGTTATATTACAGTGTACATAAATAATAATTACTTTTCCAATTATACAAAATATGGTCAAATGCACAGTCGCCAATTAGAAATGAGAAAGCTTGCACTGAGACAATATTCTATTACATTTTTTTTTACTGGAATGCGGTAAAGGAAAACTTTAGTATTTCTGTGAATGTTCATTTCGTATCTCAATTCGTTAATAACTTCTTAATAATAATATATGTTTAATAACATATCTAAAATGGTTAATAGATCATTGTCGAAAACAGCTGAACCAATTCAGATTTTTTCTAAATTTTAAACCCATAGAAGGTTTTAGTCTATAAGTTTTTTGTAAAAACTTAAATTTAGGACAATACAAAGCCGGTCGGGTCTGGTTGTATTTAATAAACGAAAAATCCCTACTAGCAATTACCTTGAATTATAAAAGAAAATAGATTTGTCTCAAGTTTCACTCAGTTTTATGACTGTAGTAATGAAGAAAGTGGACTCACCCGTAGTAAGAGCACAACGGCCAGCAGCAGCAGCCTGGTCCTCTTCATGGTCACAGTGCAGTCAGTCAGCGTCCTGCAACCAACGGAACACGTTCAACAACCAAAGCACTAGCCGAAAGCGCGGCGGAGGCGCGGACGGGGGCATGGGGCTAGCGAGCAGCCGCACCAGCCATGGCGACGAGCACAGTGCAGCAACGAGTGCTGCACCCACCAGGCTCCCCCCCACCTACCCCCCACCCCACCACCGCGCAGTGGGGCTGACCCAGTGACCGAGTGCAGCGCCGCCCGCGCCGGAACTGCACCGGCTGCATCTTTCACTGCGACGCGTGCGCCGCTCCCGCTGCGTCGAGAGGAAACCACGGCGGCCTTCACCTTATTACGGCACAAGGTCGTGTATGGTTTGTACATAGTAACACTGTATGGTTTCTTTATTGGTTTTGGGTAAACAATGCCAACATGGTTCAATCTAGATAAGAACCTAGAAATTGTCAGGATTTTGTGATAATCTATTAGCAATGATCTGTTTTTTCTTATCCTGGGCGGAAATTCTAGGTTTTCCTTTAAGGTATGCGCGAAATAGTTGCATCTGTGATGTGTGACTCGATTTGCCCGGCAGCTACGCGGGCGCTGCCAGCGATTTCACCCCAGACACTCGATCGCTCGCCGGTTAGAAAGCACAGAAAGTCTCATCTGTCGATCTCAGAATATAGTATATCTGCATGAGGGCGTTTAATGAGACATTATACGTGAAAACAGTATAATTTTATTCACCTAAAATTTAATTACGGACACTCAGAGACTTAGTTCGCTTTTATTTTTTTATTTTAAGCCTTCGAACACACGTGATTCGAGACACAATAGAAAGACAATAGCAGCCCGACAGCCGGCTGTCGCTTGGTCGTTGAAAGGTTAAATCTGATCAAATCTAAGCATTTACTTCATTGAGACCATTTATAAGCATTTATTAAATGTAGAAGAGTCAGTCGTTTAGTCAGAATTAAGCTAGTTAGTTGCTTTTTATAAAATGTAAGTTAATCTCTCTCATGCATTAAATCACGCCTATTGGTTATTAGGCGACATAAACAATAACCTATAGAAAAAATATTCGTCAAACGCCTTGACAAACATCTATTTGCCTAATAGTGCCGGAAAACCATAAGTAATACCTACTAGCTTTTATCTGTTCTAACTGAAAGGCTCGCCCTATGATAAGCAGTGTTCCGCGGACAGTAATCACGCTATAAATACCCGCAGCTTGAAGAAGACGAGTGATACACATTAGTCGCGGCTGCGCCCACCTATAACTAGGCTAGTCACTCGTAAGAAAGCGGGCCCTCGGGCATTTTCTATTTTCTGTAATCTGTGGTTATACTATAATAATGGCTGTTATAGAAGGTGGTTTGTTCAATTAAGCACATCCGAGCAGGCATCTCGCGGGCGCCGCCGCCCCATGTAGACCGACTGGCAGGTTGCACCTACACAATCAATTTGATAACACCGCTGCATCATTTTCCCACCGCAACCGCCCTACTGCGGTTTTACCTGTACTTTAATTTAAACTCCATTTGTTTACTAACTACCGAGTTCTTTTGTTCACATAATTTTAAGGGAAACTTGTGTAAATTATTTCATTTCACATTCTGTGTCAATTGGCTGCAAATAATATCACTACAGGTTTGTGTTTATCGTCGTATTGGAAAAAACACAGCTATTAAACGCGAGTGGAAATCATTAATTAACATCAACGGTTTAAGTGGTACACATTATTATACAGTTTAACACCTGAGGGCAACATATTATTGCGCACATCTATTTGGAATACCTTCATTGCGCTGTCAAAATATTCATCACTCGGGCGGAGGTCCAGAACGTTATCCAATGTAACACTCATTGATCAACGTCTAACATTTTGTCTGAGAAAGTGGTTCCAATTTTCTGCTCGTTCCACTAATGGGCTATCTACAAAATCCGTAAAGGGCAATCATTTCTGTACGTCTATATACTCGTTAAACACATAAGTTCGTGTAAGTTCTCCAATGTATCTTATTCAGATAACTAGTGAGATTACTGATAATTACAGAATAGATTGAATTAATCGATTGATGAGAAAACGTTAGCAATGAAGCGTGAAGGCTCGGCGCGATGCGCGGGCGCAGCCTCGCTGCGATTGTCGCCCGCTGCCACCACCTCGTCACTCGTGGGACTGACGTTGTTGGCTCGCATATTAAAAATACATAAAAAGTCATGAACAAATTTCACACGAGATGATCGACAAAAAGTAACGTGAGTCGCAACTTTACATGGAACTTTCCTTTTCTGCCTAGAGCTGATCTGCAAGTCAATGCATTCAATATGGTGAAGATTTAGTGTTTTCGCAGCAATTACACTTTTTGCTGCAAATGTCTAAATAGTTAACAGTTAATTAAGACTGCGACTTGTTAGTAGTTAAGTGAAGTTAAACATGTGCTGAGGCTACCATGAGCCTTACTAATTTTTGTAATCACTCAATTTAGAGCATTCTTTCTTCAAAAGTATCAGCATTATTGAATCGTGAAAAACAATGGTAAATTAGTAGCTACAGGCCTTAAGTCTCCATTTTCAGTAACATCGTCAGTTACAGGTGCATTCTTGAGAGATCTGACAATTGTAAGTGCCGCTTAGAGAGCAAATTGTAAGCCGTATGTACAATATTTTCAAATATTTCCGGGTATCCGGCATGCACGTGTGACACGTCGCCGGCGAGGTCTAGATGGTGCGCGTGCGCTGCTCGAGAAAGCTGCCAAGTCACGTAAAGCAATTACACGGAGCGGAGGGGCGGCGCACGCTCGTCTTATCGTTATCATAACATCTTTACACCTCATCTTTCTATTGTCTTCAGCACCGTACCGCGAACAAAACAGATATCAATAATGATACAGACTTCATTATAATGATTGCTCCTATTCATCGTATCTTATTACGAAACATGAAAACTCGTTACTGCCGAACTTAAGATATTTGTCAATTTTTTATTATTATATCTTAAACAACTAGAAAGTGGAATAAAAACGGAAATAGAACCGGCGCTAACATTTCTGTAAATGATACACCGGGAGATGCAGTCGTATAGAGCTAACCGGTCTGTGGGAAAAGTGAAAGTGATTTTGATAAACTAGCGAACACAGCCAAACATAAAGGGGTTTCCCTTCAAATTCGGCGTGTTATTGTCGCATGTGGCATTTGTAAATACGTAGAAAGCCACAGTATGGTGCACAAGTTGGTCAACATCTTTCCATCTTGGGCAATACTGTACTACGCTTCCCGACCTATTTATTTACGAAGAATTAATGTTTCACCTGAAATAAATAGCATTTGTAATGAGCAACTTCCATTTTTGAGTACATCCGATTTTATTTTTTTATGGATGTCATCTACTTATTAGGCCGACCAGACTTTACCTTCTGAAACTACTTTCTTTACTCATAAGGTTTTCCAGGCAAGCAAGAATTTTCTTAGAAACTTCGCGCTTGCTTTTCACTTTTCATATTAGAGGAATATTGTAATCCTATGAGACAAGTAATAAGTGATTAAAATCATCTGTTCATCGTAAATAACGCAATAGATATTGTACGCCATTTTTTGTGAGGTCTGCAATTAAGCTGTAGGTTTATTTCTGTGGGGTACAAAACACCAAAAAATATACTACTTAAGTATGCTCCCCTTGGATCATAAACTTCAGTCTAACGCATAGAAAAAGTATATATATATACGAGTAGATACTATACCTGTCTCGCGCAAATGTTGTGTTACTTTCATCGGTCGAGACGCATAATTCATAGTATAATACAAAAGTTTGGTTTAATTGGGGTGGAACAATCGTTGTCTGAAATATGAAACTCGGCTAACTGACTATAATTTGACTTGAACGACTGTATTATGAGTTTAATCTTTGGTTTTTGTTCACATTGAAATTAAAGACTAGGTTGAAATGTTTTGTCTTTCAATATTAGTTTTGTACTAGGTACCTTGTATGTACAATGCGAGAACTGAGTTAGGTATCATGATCTGGTTATAGTGGTTATTTACTGACTTTCTTGAGCCTCTTAGTAATAAACAAATGGTAAAAAAAACTTTTTAATTTATTTAAGCAGACGGCCATTGAACATTAAGTTAATGTATTATTGAGTAGTGTGTCATACTATTTAAACCTCTCTAAAGTTTGAAGTACAATTAGCATGATAATGTTAGCTAGTCACTTTCGGCTCTGATTAACGACACGTACTCGTGGGCGCGACTGACGCGACTTTTAATTGGCTTGTAACGAGCTGAAAGTTTTTTTAACTAATGAATGGGAATCGCTTAGAAGATTAACTTTTCTTCTCCATTATAATATTAGCATACATTGCTGTTAGAAAGCGAGTGTGTATTTATCATGAGATTTGTTAGCCATTGTTAGCATTTAGCTACTAGAATTATTATTCAAGAATTACCGAGTAGTAAATTATACGACGCATCCGCAATATTCACTAAAATGAATTTCTCCCGCGTCAAATCGTAAAAACGAGAAATAATCTATCTCTATTGAAGCGTTTCCAAGTAAAGGCATGATTTGCTAAGATGCGCGTGCGCCGCTCCAATGATACGAGACTTGAATTAATCTGCGAATGTACGTAAAACAAGGTATTTAATTGTTTTAGTAGCTTTCATTTCTAATGAAAAACTTACCGAGTAATTTTTATTGTTATGTTTTACGATGATTGCATTTTCACTTGCAGGGTCAACGATCGATCAGCCGCATGGGAACTTTAAATGAAACCGATCATTGTTCGTACACATTAAGTAATTAGCTTTGTCAAATCATTGTGTTTTATTTTACGTCGATGACAACGTGAATATCGAGAACGAGCTGACACAATGTTCATGATAGATAGATGGAGAAGTGAGTGAGGTAAGAGTAACAAATAAGCTTTATAGTACACGCAGGGGCAATTTAATGGTAATCAAATGTTGAAATACACCATATTTAAAAAATTAACTACAACAGCATATTGGTATTTGAAAACCGTATATCCGAATAATCTCTAAGCGCTAAATTCTTACCTCAATATCTCAATTGTGTTAAAATTTCTCACTTAAGTTTCCACAGCACGTAAGTATTAAAGTATGGCTGTTACACATTGACGACCGCGTCGATAAACCACAAGTATTTGATTTGAAAGTAGCTTTTCTTTTAAATTGTTGGTACTGCACTTTTTACATGCGGTATTTGTTGGTATGCGTTTCTATCTGAATGATTATGAAATTAGTAATAATTTTATTAATTATTTTATAAATTAGTAATTATTTTATTAATAAATGCATAATTCATTCGATTAAATTACAGCTGCGATATGTGATGCGTCTGTAATGTATCTTAATATTTTCATATGAGTAAATAATGTATAAGTACTAATGAGCAATAAAAAGACAAGCCTTCGAGTATCATCTTTCTAAATGATTGATAACGAGCGTAATAAGTGAATAGTTGCGTATCGAACACATATCGCGGTGACGTATTGATTAGGTGATTCGCTAAAGAACAGCGTGGGCTCAAGGTTACGCCACGCAACACTTTCACCAGCGGCCGCAGTTCGTTGCTCTCCGAATTCAGCGTCTCCGCACGCTCGGGTTCAGCCAGTATCAATGGCTATCCGCTCGAACCTTGCACCTTGGAGCGTACCCAACAAACACAAACTAAACTAAACTCAAATCTCACGGCCATAGCACTCACTTCCGAATGGGGCGGAGTGCTCCAAGATGCTATCCGTTGACGTTTACGTTCAATGCCCGTGTTAATGGTACCGAGAAACGTAACGTGGCCCACTTTCTCTTTTAAGCACACGTTGTCTCTTTCTTCATTTCGTATTGTGGGGTCTGGCGAGTGAGACGGTGGTATTTAAGATGTTTCGTTGGGGAAGCTGGGCTCGCTTTCTTCGCCGCACTTGGCATTGGAGGTGTACAAAATCCGGTAACTTTCGTTGGCGGCGTGCGAGTGTAGATTCTGTGGCGCATTAGTGCCGGTCGGGCCCCGGCGCTACGGTACAATTAGCCGGTCTTTCATAGTTACATAACGATTATTTTATCAGTGCTGTAACACTAACTATTTCATGTCCTGCAATTGCAGTTAAAAATCTATTTGATTTTTAAATATAGGTTTCAATTTAAACATACCTAACATCACTGCAGTCATTTTAATTAAACAGATTAGCAATTGAAAATTCAATTAATTTAATTACTTGGCGATATTAAGAGAAACTTTTAGATGATTTTCAGTTTGAAAAACTTTCTTTGCATTTCATAGCTACTTATCAAATATGAAACGCCTACTTGTCCATTTAGATAATTCATTAACTAAACAACGTATCAAATATAATTAAGAAAATTTATAGCTGTTATTAACTGCGTTATAAAAGTGAGTTATAGCTTCAATAGCTTAGTGAGTTTTATGTTTCAACTTTAATTCGTATATTCATCTATACTAATATTATAAAGAGGTAAAATTTGTAAGTTTGTAAGTTTGTATGTTTGTTAGTTTGTAAGTTTGTATGTTTGGGGTAATCTTTGGAAATAATTAACCAATTCCAAAAATTTTTTCACTGGCAGAAAGCTACATTATTCCTGAGTGCTATAGGCTATAAATTTTTTTTATAACATGTATATTAACCGAGCTATCGCAACTTTTGTCTAGCAAGTCGGAAAAAATTACCTCATAAAACAGAATTATTTGCTTGCGCTGCCTAAACAGTTGCTTAAAATTAAAAACAATGTATGGCAACTTGGTTTGTCGTAATTATTTCTACAAAAAAGTCCGCGATACCATATCTCTATCTTTTATATTTTATCTTTTATACTTCTTTTATTGCATTAAAAAAAATGATTTTTCGGCATACTTACGTTTGGTTGATTATTTGAGCAACAAAATATTAATTCTTATGACAATAAATTATTTCAATATCACAAGGACATCATACAGATAAGGTTTGCCATTTACAGTATGTCAATTGGTCATATAGTTCCGGAGATAATATAAAATTACTAAAACGCAAAATGCCCCTAGCGTAATTTTCATTGTGCGGAAGTCATTTATAATTTCAAAAAATACCTTTGAAGATATTCACAGTTTTAAAATTACTCCGCAGCAAGCTTATACATCAGAATAACACATCTGGGTCGTCATAAAGGCGCGTGTAAGAGGTTACGGGTTCGAATCCGGGCAAGTACCAATGTGACTTTTTCAATTCATATGTACTTTCTATAGTTTATCTTAGACATCACTGACATCCCGTGCCTCGGAAAGCATGTTAAGCCCCGGTTGTCATTCGTAGAAGTTTGACGCTAGGGGTATTCAGAAGCCAGACCGACCAGACAGAAGTCTGACCAGTCGAACCAAAGGGTATCGTCGCCCAGTTACTGGGTTGTGGAGGTCTGATAGGCAGACGCTTCACATAAAACACTGGTATCCAGCTGAATCCGGTTCAGCTGTAAGCCGACCCCAACATAGTTGGAAAAAGGCTAGGGAGATGATGATCCTCCTCACCGCACACGGACATTTTAGGGAGGTTCCTATGTCGGATTCAGCATGCGGTGGAGGTAGGCCCTTCTTGGGCGAACCACCACCGTGTCGTTGCAGAGGCGATCGGCGCTGGTTCAGACCATGCTTCGGGGCGAGACTGAATAGGAAGCCGTCGCCTCTTGCGAAGCAGACACGCTGGAGACGAAAGCGGTGGGGCGCGTGAGGCAGCGTCAAGCTTCACGCCCCGGACAGAGTCCCAGGCTTAGTTGTCGAGAGTCACAAAATGATGGCCACTGGAGGCGTGGGCTTGCGGAAGGCGAGCGGTAGGTAGCTCGCCGCCCGACTAGGACCGTGTCGACGGCGTGTCGATGCTTCTAATAGTTACCGCGGCCCCGGAATATATAAGGGTAACCGAAGGGACGTTATTGGATTTTAGTCAGTAAAAGTCTGACCCTCCTTCCCTCTTCAGGGACGGGAGAAGTCATTTGATGATTTCCATCCATCAAAAAAAAAACGCCATTGAATATGTTTTGGATGCTTTTACCATGGTCAATGTAGCTCTTTCACGCTTATACAACCCCAATAATCTTTTTGTGTACGCTCAAGATAGTTCCACAGTTAATCCGTACTAATATTATAAATGCGAAAGTAACTCTGTCAGTCTGTCTGTCTGTCTGTCTCTTCTTCACGCCTAAACTACTAAAGCAATGTTAAATGAAATTTGGTACAGACATAGTCTGGGACCCGAGAAAGGACATAGGATAGTTTTCATCCCGGAAATCCCCCGGAAACGGGAACTATTATTCCACGCGGACGAAGTCGCGGGCAAAAGCTAGTAATTATTAAACGGTTATTGCTTTTGCTTTTAGTTTCGGTTTGCCTCTGAACTTAAAGGGAGCATTAAATTATTATATGGCTAAACATATGAAAACATAATAATTAAATGTGATGACAATCGCAAGCT
The DNA here is from genome assembly GCA_033675125.1 of Athetis lepigone. Lineage (NCBI taxonomy): Eukaryota > Metazoa > Arthropoda > Insecta > Lepidoptera > Noctuidae > Athetis > Athetis lepigone. The sequence goes on from CM066232.1 coordinate 16,201,415, forward strand.
GATAATGGTGTAGGGTTACAGACCTAAAAAAAAATCTAACGACTTCTACGTCGCGTAGCATCTACTGACACGCAGCGTAGCGATCGTTTCGTAGACGCTGCGTAGCAGACGTTGCGTAGCATCCGCGAACAAGTCACGTAGCAGACTTTGCGCTCAGTATCTCGCATGTTGTTCCCATGTTCCGAAAACCAGAAACTATTATGCGCGTATATTACTAAAAGGCTTGTGTTTAAACACCGCCCAAAAAAAAGTTCTAAACGGTTACCAAAATGGATAAATGGTCACCAAATAACGTTTCTAAAAATATTATAAACTAAATTCAATTTGGTTTTTATATGAATTTGACTGAAAACTGAAACTTTATATGAATCACTAGTAGATCTGGCGCTCGGCGGCCGCTGCCGCGGCACGAATTTTTTTGTTGATCATTTAAATTATATCCTTACTAAAATGTTACTTGTTTGTAGACGCTTTGGGTCGACCTGTCAAGTCTACAAATGTTTAATAAATAAATACCTCCGTGTTTCAACGCATGTAGCAGTGCTATTTTGTGATGGGTAAAATTCAGTGGAATAAGGTTGAGATGGGCTTTTCTCAAATGGGATAAAGATCTAAATACGGATGAAACCAGTGGGACACGACTTTTATTAAATAGTTCGGTAGTTGAACATTCAAGACTAGACTATTTTTATTATGAGATACGCCAATATACTAGCAGTATAGTAATGCTAACTAAATCTCTGACTACAGTACCACCATAGTACGCGTTTCAAAGCAAAGTAGCTCTTTACTGGAAACAACTTAAATGCTTATGTAAGCCTTAAAATGTGCGTACTGTCATACAATGTCACCATTATATTCACATTAGGTTACAGTCACGTTTGACAAAATTACACGCGACCCGCATCAAGGTTACACAACCGAAAGTAGTCACAAAATTGTTACTGACGATTTAGTAAAAGTTTATTAACATTTTGTAACACTCATTTTAAAAGCCGCTTTCCAGTTTGAATAAATATTCTATGTTCATATTGATATTACAAATACACCAATAGTTACAGTTCACCGGTAAACATTTTATGGTTTAATGAGTTGTCAACTAATTATAGTTTAACCATTACCAACCTGTAACATTTTAATTACCTAAGGTTATTTTCTATCTTTAATTGATTGTTTTATTGAAATATTTTCAACGTGTTTATTTAATCGCTGGAACAGGCTCCATTACCCGATAATCTTATATATAAATGTAGCACTTCCTCCATATGTATTAACGTATTAGTATTATTTGTATTTGTGCGTGTTGCGGTTTTTCCGTTCTAGATGTGTCAGTTCGCCGGCGTGGACGCACGGCAATAGGCCACGCCGATAGCTACATGACGAGGCACTAATAGCCTAAGGAAGATCTTAATCGTTAGTAAGATAAGAATCATGTTTAGTCTTACTAAATGGAAATGGTTCTTATCTCAAATAAATATTGAATATTCGTTTAATGTTTCATATATTATACTTTTGGAGATCTAAATAACATCTTAGTAGTTCCTCCTAAACAGAAAGTGCATTAGAAACTTCCTACTACTACTTTTAAAAACATTCATATAAGCAATTGGCGTGTGTATCAAATAATCCTACACAATAGAAACTAATACCTATAACAAGATTAAAATAAACGCGTAAGTATTTGCGCATTTATGAAGGCAATCAAGTGTCGATGTTATTCTATGCAAAGCCGGTAGTTAAGCTTCCGTATCTCGAAGAAATTGACCCGGTTTTCTGAGAAAATTGCCTTATTTGCATGAACTTGAAGCTGGTTGTTAAAAAAGTATATCGGCGTCCGACAGCCGTTGGCCACACAATGTAAATGATCCACGTCTGAGCCTCCGAGCCGAGATTAATGAATTTTTATGAAAGGCAATTAAAATTAAACTCTTATTCACGTCTATTGTCAGCTGGTTCGCTTCACTTCCTACGCAACTTTTCGTTGTGATAAAAGATTGATGTAAGTAATGATCGGAACATCTGTGAGTAGAGCTTTCAAAACAAGAGCGCCGTAAATTATACAAACTTGTTGAGCCGAAGGTGCTTTGAAATGGAAAGTGACTTTTCAAAAACAAGTTGTGTGGAAGTACGTTCAATGAGGGATTTCCTCCCAATATTTTGGTTAAATTGAAACCGGAACCAAAGTGAAACGTGTATCGAACTGGCTCCTAGACTTTTCTCGACACCTGATACCCGCTATCGCATAACAGTTGCGCTTGTGTGCTCAGTGAAATCTTTAAAGATTAGAGCATTTTCTTTACGACAATCTTATTAACAAGTAAGCAATTTGTTTATAGTGTAGTAAAAGTTCATTCATTCCTATAATCCTCATTGGTTTGTTTAAGTATGTAGTTTTCAAATAACTAGCAGTCTACGAGTGCATGTTATGTTAATCTAATCAATGTAAATGACAATCTAAACCATGCGTGTGACCCAGTGAGCAATACAAACCGGTAGTGTTGTATTATCGCCACCAACTAACTCTTTTATCTATGCTAATACATGCTGCACTCGTCAACCTGTGTCCACTCCACTGCATTATGGAAATATGTAATTATTTTCTCCTTTTTTATATTAAATTAGTCCCTCTAACATACAAGTAGTTGCGGAATGTGTATAGTAGTCACCGTGACCCTGGAACATAAAGGGCAATCGAAGGAACATGAGTGGGTTTTAGTCAGTAAGAGTCTGACACGCCCTCCCGTCGCACCCAGGACGGGAGCAGTCATTGGATGATTTCCCACTCACCAAAAAAAAAAAAAAACATACAGGTAGGTTTTGAGGTCCTCGAGTTAAAATTTCAATGATGATTAATGTGAGCCTTTACTTAGCAGCTAAAATTACGCTTAATCTTTAGTGTAATCAGTTTGGAGTAAATATATTGAAACATAGTTTCATTTTATAAGGAGCTACATTTAAATTTCACATTTGTAGCACAAAAGAAACTCAAACAATTATTATGAACGCAGCGGAACACAAAGGTTTATCAGTGTGAGTGATCTCCAGCGCAGCCGGAGCCGGAACAAACAGTGGGAAGGAATGATTTATGTAGTGCGCCTTCGCCGCTGGAAGAGAAAGTCAGAGCACGTTTACAGGCCAAGGACGAGGGCGTCGCTCCCGAACGTTGCGTAACGCCGTGAGATTATTTATTACAGTGCACCGGCCGCACTTATGACGAAACAATCATGCGCATGACCATCGAAGGACAATGACTCCAATTTACTTTTTGAGCTATCATCAAAATGCCCAGGGCTATCGCTTTCACCAGCTCGTGAGAAACCCGATGATCAACTATTATGTACGTGCAGTGGCCTAAAGTATTTTTACTGACAACTTGTCTAGTGAGAATTTTACTATTTACATTTTTCATGCGTGGGATAGTAATTACTACCTTTAAACTATGAGATGTTGCCAGTGCAAACGGCTCTATTTATTTGATTATTTGAACCTTTGCATATAATAAATTATTACAAACTAGTATGACCCACCCTAAAATGGAAATCTAACATCTACTAACTAATAGTACGCCCCCTTTTTCAGTATGTAATGCAATTGAAACTAATGGCGTAGTACAGAAAATCTAGAAAATATATCTGAAAGGAACCAATTAATTACGATGCTTACGATCTTCCGACCGCTATTACTGTCGAGTGCCGACGACGGGTTTATCTTTTCAAAGTTATTATATCGGAAAATCTTGAAAACCCTATTAAATATACTTAAACAATTTCACCCACTATCCATGACGTACGAGAATAATAAAAAATGAATTAAATTAGCATTAATTTAGTAGTATTAAATGCCAACTTGTGTCCTTAATGCGCTTTCACTCTCATTTTGGTCGTACACAAAATGTGCTTACAGTTGTTATGTAATCACGCTCTCGTACGCTCTTGCCTGCAAAGGTAATTACTTACAGAGAAAGTCGATATATTTCGGCGAGAAATGATCGAGTGACCATAAACTATGGATCACTTTCCGCTCTTCATGACGAGTATTATGTAACAGCAACCGAATTGAAATCATCGAAGTAAAGCGTTATATAAATGATGACACGTGTAAACTTATTTTAATATTTTCTTCTATATAAATATTTATCCTTTTTCACAGCTTGTCGAAGAAATTTATAAATATTTATGAACTAGAAACGACCATCATGAGCATTATAACACTTATAAACATATTAGAAAATAAATATTATTAGTTATTACAAAATTTGCTTACCAAAGTATCTTGGTGACATAAATTTGAATGTGACTCAGGTCAGGAAAGTCTGAAAAAAAACATGCATAGCATTAAAACATAGTTATAAATTATAATGCTTACAAATAGGGTTGAAAATGGTTTTTATATGTTAATCAATGCGGATTTGAAATATTTTTTTCTATTATGTTTGCAAACAATGCGCCTGCATACAGTTGTTAATCGTTATATCACTTGACCTTAAAGGGTGCTTGACACCATTCCTTTAACTTAGCATTGAAAACAATACACTGTCATTGCCAACATTCATCGGGTCATCGGTTTAAAAATGTTCTTTCCAAGTTCCACCTATCAACATATAAATTTTCCTTGTAAGGCCGCTAGCACCTACGCAGAAACTAACTAGAGGTCAAATTATAACCATACGATGTTTGACTGTGAGTTAGGTTTTTGACACATGTGGATCTAAAAAAATAATATAAACATTTAGCGCAATGCAGTCCTTATTCACAGGCTGTGAATGTCAAAAATGAAACTGGCTACGCAGCTTATGGTTGAATTCTAAAATGCTTTCATTAGTTGCTCAATTCAAACAATGTACTACTTAACTCACAACATCTTAAAATACAGATTAATCTTCTGTCATATTCAAAGCTCTCATTAATCATAATAAGTGTTGTGTGTTTCCGAAACAAGTTTCTAGACTTGACCAAACGACGTAACGTTACATTCTAGGCTCAACCATTGTTCTTTTATGATGTCATAACAGACAATAATAATTCTATTACCCAAGTAAGTTATCTATGTCGTGCATTGTATCGCAGTGAAATCGTCCTTGTACAATGTAGTGTAAAGACAATAAGGTATTTTAGCTTCCTGCCGGGACTTTGCGCGGGCGCCGTCACTCGCCGGAAATACAGGAAAGTGAAAGCATGTAACGAAGCATGCATGTTGCTAAAAGGGATCGCGACTTGTCGTAACAAATAAACCAACATTAACTTATAATTACAACTGCTATTGTTATGTTAATTATTTTAAATTATATTTTTTTAGTATTCGTTCCTATTGACATTAAATACTGAAAGATTGCAAAATGATAAGCCAAGCCATTTAAACTACTTTAAAGAAATAGGAATTCATTACCGGTGGCAATTTTCCTGAATACATAATTGATATTATCAGCGGTGCTCTATATTTGTATCGACGCATAAGTTACACGTATGACTACTAATGTTGCGACGTTGTCAGGCAAGTCGAACTATGTGGAGTGATCGCGGGATGGATGTGGTCTGCAAGTACTCGTAAATACAAGATGAAAGTGGTGAAATCTCTAGACGGGCCGCGAGAAATCGCCGGCGTAATAAATAATGCACTAGTTCAGTCTCGCAAGCCCTTACACCGCCGACTGGTTCCAACACATTCGTAATTCGACAAGAAATATTGACAGTACCCGTTTAGGTGCAGCCGAATATAGTTAAGTACCTTTCTATTCAGATAATTACCGGAAGATTAAGCTATTAGATTAATAGATTCGATAAACTTTGGTAACGATGATACGTAACATTAGAAAATTAATGATGACTTAATAGAAACCAAATTGCAGTCTGGGTGAATTTCACTTTCGGTAGGTATTTTATCTGATTATGTTAGTTGAGTTTCCCAAACAATTTGTTCTTAACAAACACACTAGGATTTTTTCATGTATCACAGTGGAGTGTATCATCCTATCATGGAGCTGTAGACCACATATTTGTCCCTTGTATATTTAAAGTAATCGAATTCGGGACGCGACACCCATCACAACCAGCAATCACTTAGCCCACGATGCTGTCAAAACATATCATGCTCGCCTTCTCATAAGAACTAAGTAATGCAATCTAATGACACATTATATCAACCGCATGACTAGATGATTAACGATGGACTCTTTTCTTATAATTACTTCGTCTAATAAAATTATCTTGTCTATGTCCATTCACATGACACACCATTCAAAAGAAAACTAATTTCACAATGATTATAAAAATAGTTTTAAACTTAAAATAAACTTATATACATACATATGTTTATAAACATGTTTTAGTTCCCATTAAGAACTGTCATGTTAGTTTAAATCTGATGTTTATCTCTTTATTAATATCCAATTTAATAATAGACATGTGAAATGAATTCGTGTTGTCGAATGTGACTTCTGTCTGACATTAAGAGTGTCGCTGTCCACGGTCCTTGGCATTCGGAGTCATTAGATTGGAAGAAACTAGTGGTCTGAAAATGGCTTTTAACTTCTTTGGAATAAGAGTGACAGCTATGGGTGACATGAGTGTGGTGGCGCCCGGACCGGCACCGTCGCCTCGCGGCCACATCCGCCGCGGTGCTGTCTCGCCAACCAAACTCATTTGCCGTGACACAAAACCTCACGTCATAATTGGAGCACAATAATTTGATATACTTTCTCCGATCCAACGTTTAAATAATTCATAAAAATTCAAACATTCTACACACGCGTATATTCATGCATGAGCTTAATTAATACTTTCAGTTTCTTCTTGAAAATTAAAATACTTAAAAGAACAAAGCGGAACTAGTTTGGCAGTTTCTATTTAATAAGTAAAATCTGGCAGTGAAAAGGTAGTGAAAATTGTTACAACATTTTTTATATACTAGCCAATTAAATGTAAAAAGTTTATTCATAAAAATATTTAACTCTGCCGTTAATACAAAAATATTACCTTACTAATTATGTCATAAGTTGTAAAACGAATTAACATTGCATTTATGATGTCTATTTACTATACCTAGTAATTATGAAATCGTTGTTAAATTGATCGCGTCGACTGAGTAATCTTGTATTTTAAGTTACAAGTACACGCCAGATAAGTTTGCACGTTAAAGCTGTACCTATCCCTAATACAAATAAATGTTGATCATGAAACAAGTATTTCTCACTGTACTAGTAAGTAGAGCTGTCACTACAGACGTGAAGGGGAAACTTTCAAGTGTCCCTCCTAATCTCTGATAGAAGTGCATAACAAAAGTGAAATCTGTTGAATTTCCCCGCTGCGCCGGCGCTGGCCGCGGATTGGGTGCGCATAGGGGCGCTATCACCACTCTCGTTATATCAAACATACGGGCCCGATTGCCACTTTGTTGGGTTATTACATATATTACATTGTTAGCCTGCAAATGAGATATGGTGGCACTTTCTAATGATAATAAATTTATTATGAAACTTGGAATGATTCCGATACCTAATTAAATAATTTGCTTGGATTTCGAAACAAAAATGTACCAGCATAATTATATCCCTGCATGTTACACGTCAAATTACACCTGCGAATTTAAAGCGAATAGCTTTTTAAATGCGAATATCTAAACGTGTATCTGATAGTAACGAGCGTTTAATCGGCGCCTCGGGGCGACACTCGAATCGATCAAAACAATCAGTGGAAAGCTGTTAGTAGTTGACCACTGTTCGCATAACCGCATTCCTCGAGAGCCTCATCAGACGACAAAAAGAAATAATTACGTCAGGTCGCTTTATCGCGGATATTAGAGATGCCGAGATGAATGTTCTCTTTGTCTCTAATCACGATCATCGTCGACGATTCAATTAACCACTTCGATTAAAAACAGGAAGTTGGTGCAAGTTTGACAGCATTGTAACCACGTTTGTAGACATTGTTAAGAATATGAAAACACTAACGCATATTTTACGAAATTCTATGTCGTGGCTCATAGCGTTTTCAGAAAAACACATTAGTTTATCCAACTAATGAGAGTTAGGTCAATTTGTCAATAAAAAATATAACATGATTGCCTACCCTATAGCTTTTAATTTGGCCATTTGAATTCCAAGAATTTTGCATTAAATAACAGATAGAGCAATCATCCATTTGTGTTAATGTGTGCCTATACCTATAAAACAGATGTTATGACCATTGACTATTTCATATTAATCTAGCTCAATTTCCAAAGTGCTGAATGGTTTATACAGTTATAAGATTCTTGCTTGCCTACATATTTATTTTAAGATATCAATTAATATACTTTGAATTAATCTGTCTGATATTTGATCCGTAACCTGCTAGATATCAAAATAAAAGTAGTCGGTGTTGGTAACAAATAAGTAAATGGTTGGCGTGTAAATAATTTGACCCTGTTAGCGAGAACAAGGCGGTGTTGACTCATTTCCCAGGCAAAAGAAAATAGTTCCACTTGTATGTGTGCTGTGTGCCTCGCCGGAACAATACCGGCCGTGCTCCCGCGCGCTAAGATTCTCCTACGTAACACACAAAACTAAAACCCTTTGTTTTTCGTTGTATCTGTTCAACCTCATCGTCTTATATAGAAATATTGATTATGTTAAGCTAAGCTTGCAAAAGCACGTTTAATGTAGTCGGATCCATAAATAGCATGTGAAATTATTTCTAGCTCAAAAATTTCAAATGTAGTTTGAAATTAGCATAATCTTGAATCTTGCGGTAATTAGTCTCTCACTGTCCAAGGAGGAGATATTGAATCTATTCGTTAGGGAGACGAGTGATTCAGATATGTATATACATATATTAAATTAGATGAAGTCAATATTTTGCTTGCAATCATCTTCTTAATCATTGATCGATAACACCAATTGATAAGAATTTCTCGCAGATTTCTCGTTTGTCCTCAAATCTAGTTATTTAAGTAATCATTATGGTTGTAATTTATAAAAAATAATATTTTCCTCGATTCATTATCACGACTTGCCTATATCAAATATCGAATATCGAATCGCTCCAAAGTTGAATTCAAGGAATGCGTAAATACAAAATGTTGCAAGCAAATTGAATTTATTGCTTTCTTATCTTCATAAAAAGCAATAACTCCTGAAAGTCCATAAACACGTCAGAGCTGTATAAAAATCCGGTGCACTCGGTGCAGTATTTTTCACCGTTCCCAATCCATGCGTAAGCGCAATTACAAGCAGTTTATGGGTGGCAGTGGCGATGGCGGCGGAACCGGCCTTGCGCTAACTAACCTGCTTCCTATGCAACTCTACAGATAAGTATAAGCTGACCCTTCTACTCTTCCCCGTTGCTCTAGTTTTTTGACCTAAAATTGAACTTTATTTTCTCTTTACTATGGGAGAAGTCAAGTGCATTGTTCAGTTTGATAATGTTTTATATCAAAGATTAAATAAGTACTTCACAATGAAACCACGCGCAGACAGCTGACAAGTATGACGTGTTTCAAAACATGTTCGCTCCAATCAACTTTCAACAAGAGCGTAACAATAGATACAGAAGGCGGTCATCAGTACGCGGTTATTAATAAGAAGGGTACTATTTAAACATTGATCAGGTGTTACTGACGGAGAGGAGCGTCGAGGAGTGCCCCTAGCTGCTGACACACTGACTCGCTTTCGCGGCGCGCACGCTGCCTGCGCTTGCGCCGGCCAAGATGCATGCCGCGGTATCTATGCTCGCGTACATTATACGCGTCTCACACTACTTGTACGACACGCATCTCACAATTGTAAACGCCATTCAACTCGCATCATCTGTCAAATTGTAACTATTGCCAGGAAATTAGCATATCATAATTGCGAAAATGTTGTGTCAACTTTGTATATAATACGAAAGTTTTCATTTGACACAAAAGCATTTGTAAGACAGGTTGTGGCTTATTTCTGAGATTTAGATGAAAAACACCATTGTTGAAAATTCTAACTGATGAAGCTGTATAAAGCTGTACGTTCGTAAAATATAAAATCTAATCACGACCAAAATCCCCTTAATCCTTTAAAAGTATTTTTTATACTAAGTATAAACTAAGCATGTATGTGTTTAATTTGTAAATATTTGCGTTTTTAAGTGTATTCGGTAGCAGCGCATCTCATTCTTAGTTCCACTTTTTTTGAGATTTAAGTCGCCTTGACAGGAATTAAAACTGGACATGCTCATTAACACTTTCACTGTGATGTTTCCGTTACATTCGGACATTATCTCTGTAACGTGAATCCTATAGGTGTGAAAGTGAAAGTTTAATTCGAAAAATAAACAAATATGAAGTAATTTATTAATAATATGTAACCTCAAAGAGTTTCCCTAAACGAGCAGAATTTCTAATGTCAAATTAAATATTCGAACTAATAAAATGTTTAGGTCGAATATTTATTATTTTTTATTGAGATTTCATTTCGTTACTTAACAAAATGGAACCTTAATAAAAAAGTTATGAGAGTTACGCAACATGACGTGACACAGGTGGAACAAAATAACATTTTATATTACATATAGAAAGTGTCATTATAGAAATAACCTACACGGAAATAGTTTTACATGCATCAACAATAAAATTCATTGAGAAAATGACTAAATGCACTATACCCTCCTTCTTTTATCGAGTAGGAATCTCATCGTGAGCCATGAAAATCGATTTCGTAATTTTGCAGTCATTATCAGTTTTAAATTCATCAATCAATAAGCATTAAAATTCTTAAATAAATTAGCCATCGATTGAATCGATTCTCAAAAGATTTTTCAGTTCTGAAAATATTCATCAGGCAAATTCCTTATAAGCTTAACTAATGTCTACATTTGCGACATGTTTGTTTCACAATACAGCACTCAACAATCCCAGGAGATGGCAAGGTAGCATGACGCAAACCACTTACTTACAAAATCTTGATGCATTCAAACAATAGAATGGGAAGTCCTACTGTGTGTGGACGAATTTCGCAACAGCCTGAACAGCGGCAGTCATCAGCGTGAAGCCCCGCGTCGCATCCGCTGTACTACAGATAAGGGTAATACACCCGCGCAGTGTTTCAGCCTTAATTACCAACAAGAAACTCAAATGCCCATAAACACACAGTTCTAGTAGATAACTTTAACTACTTCAACGTGAAAAAGAAATCTAGAGAATGTAACCATAAACTTGTGTCATATCCGTGTGACCGTATCTAATGTAACCGACGTTATTAAAATGTTTTCGTCGATAACATCTCTATCAGATCGTCAGGACTTGTTCCTCTTACATTTTATGATTTAAACGTTACACTCTTTACACCTAACACTTAGATAATATCATTAAAGGTTTTAATTAGGAGTAAATAGATACAATCTTAATGTGCTCAAACTGAGAATTACTAATTAAGATTAAATTTTCCGAGAACTTTAGTATTGGATTACTGCTTGTTTTTAAACCAATTAAGAAATTATACTTAAAGTAGTTGAGCCTTTATCTGATATTAACTATACTGAGGATAACCAAGTGTAAATTATCACAAATATTACTGTCCACACAACGTAACTGAAGTTCAATAGAAACTTGAGAATGCAAGTTAACTTAGATATTAGAATTAACGTAAATGAACCCCTACGGGTATGAGAAGTATAAAATGCGAGCTGTGTGACGCGTGGCCTACTTTCCACAAGCCGGCTTCTCCACATGACGCCGTATCGAGTAGCTCTTAATACCACCAAAATAAAGTGTACTTTGCCGTGAACATGGAAAATACTTTAAAAACGTCAGCTGCGTACAGAAAAATTGTTGAACACAACACATGCAAATTAAGTGTAGGTATTCAAATATTCGCGATATGCGAAGAGATTATTTCGACGAGTGCGAGTGAAAGTAAAAATTATGCAACTTTCTACAACAGAATATTATTGTTCAGAGATAACAAAAAGTACGCATTATTCAGAGTATTGTAGGTGGCCGTTACGGCGTAGCAGCGGCCGTTACGACGTAGCAAGCATGTGCGGATGACAAAAGTTCAAAATATAGACGTCGATTTTCAAGTGCGTTTGTATTGCAAATTAGTCCAACTCTTATATTTTTAAAACATTATGAATGATTGATCTTAATTATTATTTATTCCTGGATATTTAATTGATCATTGAACAAGGCTGAAATGCACGTGATAATACTTATAAAAATCAATCGGAACATTTCACTGCAACAACAATCACAGCTCATTTAGAAAATATTTTCAATGTACATTTGACTCTCGAACTACATAAAGTCACTTCAGTTACAAATCCACACATTTCATGTAAAATTTGACTTTTCCCATTGTATTCACTTGCACACAATTTTCAAACACAAAATCCTGTACCTTTTCAGGTGAGCGCTAAATGTGGTTCCAGATCGGAGAAACAGTTTCAGGATAACACAGGCAGCTACCGATCACTGTTCCAGAGTTCACAATCACTGTCACAGTCTGGGGTTGGTTCACTTTCGATTTTCGCGGCGCGTGTGTGCCGTGCGCGCGCGCTCGTGGCCTGCTCGTCTGCTCGCACTGGTCGCGGCGGCCGCACTTCAAGCCGTTTTATACGCGTGAAAGTTCCGCGCCTGCGCGGACGAGACTATCCCGAATCGAACTCATCTGACGTCCATTTGGATGTTGAAATCCTTTGATGACGCCATTGATGTCATTCCGGGTGTGACTGATGACTGCACCTTTGTATGAAGGAGTCCAAATTTGGTAAGGCCCAATTTTGTCCACGAGGATGTGTTATTAGTGTGATTGTAATGTTTGAGGAGGATGTAGGATGATATTAGGGTCATCGAATAATAGGTCATTATTCATCAATTTGATTCAGCCACAATTAAAACGACAATTAAGCCGGAATCACCAACAACTGCATCCCTGAACAGAAATGCAGTTGTGGTTGTAAGATATTTTATATGGATATACAGAAGTTATATAGTTATAGGGATTTAGTCTAGAGTAGACTTCACAAAATACTTTTTTTTCCTTTCATGTTTTATCAACCCGTCAATAATCTAACTAATGCATAAAACTAACCTGGTTTGTTCATGTATCAGTTCCATAGTCTGGATTCCTTAATAAACACACTCATTAGTTTTTCCGCAAAATAAAACTTTTCACGTTGTTGTGATGAATTCGATGAAACTAAATGACCGTTGACGATACGAGTAAAAAAACAGAGGAGATAGATTGTAGTTACATTTTGTTCTCAAATACCATAATAATATATAATATATATAAAATAATAAACTGAGTGACTGATAGACTGACCGTTGATATATCAACGCACAGCCCAAACCGCTGACATGATATCCGCAAACACGCCCTACTGGTTTCATGTCCCCCGGACCAGTGTGTTCTTTGTGAAGAGTAGGTAAACACAATGTAAGGTTTTTTGGAAATTCCAATGCTAAAGGGATCCTAAAATTCTAAAATGAAGGATAGAAGTACCAACACTAATGCTTGCACTGTCTGGACAGGTCCACTCAAACCTGTGTGCTTTTCTCATCAAGAAAGCACATCAGTCATTAACCTTCATGATCCTCGCATAATTTGACCAATACAATTGTATGGACTTTAAAAGAGACTTTGACCTCTGAGTTTGTTTCGGATGTTTCTTCTCAGAGTAGTCAGTTACGAAACACCGGCTCCATAGTTCGATTAAAATATAAAAAACAAAATATTGACGTGTAAAAGTGTCATACATTTAACCTATTTACAAAATAAAGATAATTTTAATCATAATCATTAATCAATGCGGGCGGGGCCGCGGGCGACATCTAATATATTATATTTCAGGTCGATATATTGTTCTCTAAAACTTATTAACTTCATACAAACAATTTATATATCTGTGTCGAGCCAGCTGAGTACTTACAAAGCAATCAAGCAAAATGTCGGCCTTAATTCGTACTTTACAATTATTATTATCAATTTCTTTTTGATCTATCAAAATTTTAAGAACCTTCGGTGAATGTTATTTTATGAGCTATTACAGAAATCATTTTATTACAAAAAAAATATTAACCATGAAATATTCATTTAGAGTCCGGCCCAGATCCAGACAGCGAATAAAAACTTTAAAAAAATCTTGATCAAATCGCCCGTACAAAAGACTTCAACGCGAGATAATTTAAAATTATTATAAAATATTAGTAACTTACTTAGAAACTGAAATTAGTAACTACGTCTGATTACATTATACTGAATGAATAAACAAACTTTTTTTATTGTTCATACAAATTGCTAATATAATAATAAATAATGACCTCTTGAACTACATACTCGTATGTAGAATAAACAAAATTCTAAACAACATAAACTCGCAAACTTTACCGCTTTGTAATATTAACCTTTCAAGGCCAACCGACCGCCGGCTGCCGGGCTGCCATTGTCTTTCAATTGTGTCTCAAACCACGTGTGTTTGAAGGATATAGAAATAATATTCTCGAGGATACCACAATTATACTCTGCCCTAATGACTATGGAACCACATGTGAATTATCAGGCGGGGACGTACTACCGGGACTAAAAAGTACATATAATTAAGGTCTGGTGGTTTCAGTTAAGTTTTGTTCCCCCCTCGATAAAAAATGGTCTCAAACTATCTGTGTGCAAAATATCAACGAAATCCATACAGCCACTTTAATGAAAACCGGAACATACATCCAAACAAAGTTACCTTATTTTTAAAAACTTTGTTTTTGGCATCAGACTGAAATATATATAATGTAAGGTTGACTCCTCTACAATTTTATTTGACTTCTTTCCTTACTTTTTTTCTAGATTGTGTAGTTATGAATGATAGTAACAATATACAGCTTTGTTTATAATAATTGTGCTCCAATACATGGGAGAAATACCTACTGTAGTGGACCGCTGGCTTATTACCTATGAAACAGCAATCACCGCGCGATTAATCGCTTAACGTCAAAAAACATCGTATTTTCTATGAATCGATTGCTAATCGATCGCTGATTGTTCTAATGCACTTATTGCTACGATGACGATAAAGTAGCAATCGCTGGAACTAATTAAATATCACCTTTAACAAAAAAAACTTAACTTTGTCTTAAAAACCATACTAAATACGAAACCACCAAACGAAAAATGCATATTTTAGTTAACTGATTGCTCCACAGAGGCGTATTTTGAATTGACGTTTGAGAAGCAAATATTGAGCAATTATCGCAATCGCTCGGCTTCTGCAAGATACGTAATCCCGGTGCCGGTATCTACCTAAATACCGACCTTCACAGTGACTCTTTACGAATTTGGAAGCAGGCACTGAACACAGGCTGGTTAGAGAGCTTACACGTAGAACTAGCCGTAAGAGATTTCAGAGTTTGTATCTGTGACCTATTAATATTCAATGAGAAAAAAACCTTGATTGGATAATGCAGTCTTTTAAAACCAAACGGTTTGGTATCAACGGTATACGCGGCACAAAGAATGTTTCTCCTATGGTTCAATAAGTTAGCATTTGGTCTTAATAATATTGCGGCAAAGAGCCAGGAGTCCATATATTTCGCAGCAACATAATATGAGCACCTACACGAGACAGTCTGTGACACGGAAGACCTGGCTCGGAAAACTAATCGATTCGTCCATATCGACCATGGTGTGAACTTAATTATTAATAATTTCTTCGCAGTGGAATGTGTTTGTCAACATTTTATTCAACGGTCCATTTAAAGGTGTATGTAACATCCACGATTACCAATCCACACTTCCATATTAATATTATAAATGCGAAAGCAACTCTGTCTGTCTGTCTTTCTGTCTGTCTGTCTGTCTCTTCTTCACGCCAAACCAATGAATCGATTTGAATGTTTGATACATATATAATCTGGGACCCGAGAAAGGACATAGGATAGTTTTCATCCCGGAAATCCACTGTGAACGGGAACGAAACGAATTCCACGCGGACGAAGTCACGGGCAAAAGCTAGTATTCCCATAAAAACTCGATATCGGTGCTGATTCTCTAATTCACAAACTAAATTAAATTTAAGTAAAGTTCATCTTTCCCTTTCCATTTCATTAAAGCAAAGACAGAAGATACATTTTAGTTTAGTCGTGTCAAATTAGCCAACGCCTGAAGTAAATTGTCGTATTTTTAGTAGCCATATTTTTAATCGCGTCTAAATTTTCAATGGAGTGTCTTAATTTGATAGAACCAAACTAGCATTTTACATTCTCTCCTTTTCTTAATAATATTTAAAGAAAAGTAAGGACTTAAATTTAATTTACTTTGTGAACAAGGGAATTGGCACCAATGTTTAATTATTCAAATATATACACATAAATTTAAAAAAAAAAGTGAGCCGTCACGGGACGCCTGGCAGATGTGAAACATCGACATTACATCATCGCCACACAGTACACAAGACTGTGACTGTATATATACACCATCATTTAGCGTGGCGACGCGTCGCTACGGCATGCGTCGCCACGCCAGAAATTTGTTTTACGTGCGGCTATAGATGTTTCACATCAAAAAAATCATCGCCGAAATGTATATGTATGCTCATAACTTCCAAACTACTGCTCCAAATTGGATGACACTTCCTTTTCTGTGTTTGTTATTATTAGGACAAGGCTCTTAGAAAATAGTTTAAAAAACTAAAAAAAAATCACGCTTTTATAGTCTACTGAACTAAAAAGTAGAAAATAATTTATCTTGACAAATAAAATCAACAAATTCATAGCAACAAATTATAACTACAAACAAAATCGTTAAGTTCAGAGTGAAAAGCGTGGGGGCTTGATGTATTTAATGTTACAATCATTCTAAGGGCAACTATCTATGAGGGGTTATGAAAATATAGTAAAATGAACCCCACGCTTTTCACTCTGAATAATGATATTTATACAGACTCCTTACAGGAAAGCCTTTAATTCTACGGTCATAGTTTGTAAAAGTTCTAATACTATTTTGAATATAACCTCATTAGTGGGACCTTTCTTTTATTATTTAATAAGAGTTGCTGGCCTTCTTTCGTCGAAAAAATCAAAAATGCCATTTGTGTTTCTTTTTTGTTTCTTATTTTTCTCAATATATAATGGTAGTCACCTGTTCTTTGCATATGACGGCCAGTTTTGATCGTAAGTTTGAATATGAGGAAACTCTTTCGTAGGTTTTATTTAATTGGTAAAACCTATTTGAATATTATTATCCTACTAATATCATAAATATCAAATGTCAAATGAGGAGGTTTACATAACATCACACTATGACTATATCTATACTTCTATACTAATCTATACTAATAATGAATAGGCTCAAAAACTACTGGACCGATTTTAAAAAAAATTTCACTATTCGAAAGCTAAATTGTCCACGAGTAACATAGGCTATATAATATCACGCTAGGTCCCACGGGAGCGAAGCAGTAACCAAAAACCTAACGTAACGCTGGTGAAATAGCGAGGAACAGCTATATTAGATATACATAACGCGGGTGAAACCGCGGGCGACCGGGACCGCTAGAAATATATAAAATTTTTGTTCTGTCACGATTCTTACGAAATTTTGTGTCTATTTTCAGTAGGTTAGAAATCTATTTTTATATGGAGTAAATTAAAGAGATACTAATTAAGCACGAGCGACGGCGACGCCGCGAGCAACAGTTAATAAATAAATGTAATTATGTTATTGGTGAAATAATATTTTCTATTCATTGTATTGAAGTAAATCGTGCATATTTCTCCATAGAAGTACGCTTCAGATTTAATAAATAGACAAAGATGGAACAGCACGCGCTGTATGCAGAAAAAAAAACAGAAACGTAACGCAGCAAGGCTTTCCCAGCCTTTCATAAAGCTCAATATATAGGTACTTAATACTTACAATACAGAAGTTAAACAACATTACGTACTTAAGTCAGTTAATATTTTGTGCGGTTGTTGCAATAAATTAGGAATTTCCAGCATCCGCGAACTCACTTTCATTGAAGTCCTACAGCCGCATTATGTTATGAAATGGTTTAAGCCCGCCCCCATTCCGTACGCGTCCGCGTCGCCGGCCATTGAACATTCGGAACCAGCGCTAGCGCAAGCCTCATTCTAATGAACGCTTGACGCATGAGTTACACAACTTCATAGTTTTTTAACAAAGGTCAATGGCGTTTAATATTACGTTACGCTGCTAAGTAATAATTTGTCTAGAATTAATCTTTGATTTATATTGTTTTTGTATGTAATACAAATGGCATTCAAACTATTTCTGCCTACTTTCCTTTTGTGAATGGAACTCGGTTTGGAGATAATAAACAGTTAATTATATCACATTACGTATGTTTAAAGACCGGTTTAGAGAAGGTAGATTTCTTTTAATTTCGTCCTGAAAAGGAATGATTAACTTGCTGGTTTAACTTTTAGGTAGACTTAGGCGTAGTAATATGCTTGGAAAATTTATTGGAGATAATGGAATTTTCCAAAACTGACAGGATATTTTCATATTTTGAGAAACGAGAATTTTGATATCTAGAAAATTGACAAGAGCCTTAATAAAAATGTTTGATGATACTAACTGGTATAATACTTAATGGGTATACCTTACATCTATTTTCCACGCCAAGTTTTCGTTGAATTATGTATTTCCGTGAGTATTAATTAGAAACTTAACTATCAAAATAAGAAAAAAATCTTACATAACTTTCTAAAATTCTTGCTCGTTCGGACATTAGTCGGTATGACTGGGCATTAAAATTCTTTTGTATGCAAGCAAATTCTACGACATCTCTTTTGAAAGCACGCCTTTAATACTTAAAATATTTCTTACTGCATTTCTGTACAATCTGAAATAACATTTACAAAATTAAAACAAACTTTCACTTTTATAAGCGCTCGATATAACGAGAGGGTGTTGACACATTTGCAATAATAATGATAATGTTTTGTAGGTAAGTCGCTTATGTAAATGGGTACATCGGCACACTTGGCATAGACAGTGGTGCCGATTCTCTTGTGCACAAACTAGCGTAAATTTAAGTTAAGTGCATCTTTCTCTTTCCATTTCTTAAAGAAAAGGACAGAAGATACATTTTAGTTTAATCCTGTCAAATTAGACAGCGCCTGATGACAATTGACGTATATTTAGACGCCATGTTTTGAAATTGCGTCTAAATTATCTATGGAGTGTCTAAATTTGACAGGACTTAATTAATATTTGATCTTCTGTCCTTTTCTTAATTAAACGGAAAGAGAAAGATGCATTAACTTAAATTTACGTTAGTTTGTGCACAAGAGAATCGGCACCAGTGACTAATCCAAGCCGAATTCAGATCGTGTTCCGTTTTCAAGAAAGTTGTGACACGGTATTGTTATGCAAAGCGGATCTGTGCGACACCGACACGGTAGACATACGAGCACGTCATGAGTATCTGTCAGATCTGCAGCTGCACATTCAGACCGCTGAGCTCATTGAACATGTTACGAAACTTGGCTAGCTGACTGATTCTCTTATCTCATGTATTTTCATAAGCAAATTCTATTATAGGTACCTTTAGGGTGCATCCATGACAGTTTGTGTCCTTGAAATCTTAGGGCTCACTTCTAAACTACTGAGCTGCACCCAACACACTAATTCTGCAGCGTTAGCATTACAAATCCGCAACTTTCCTTACTCATCGATTGTGTTTAGTTAAGAGAATTTCCAATCATTGTTATGCCCGTTACGTCTCTCTTAAATCTTTCTAATTAACGAACAAAAAGATTACCATATGGATGGAGAATATGAGTGGAATAGCAAATACGTGTAATAACACAGTTACAGGGACGCAAGTTAACAATTAGTGGAGATCATTCACCTGCGGCGCGCACATGTCGAGATGAAAACAGAAAGTAATACCGGCCGAATTCGTGCACCATACTAAGACAATGGGCAATTTATTCGATTTCACTCTTTCCGTAAATTTCATATTTGTGTGTTGGCCCGCGCGACGCAGGCACTTGCCCGGTGCGCTTGAGAGAGCGTGCTTGAATTATGACAGTTGACTGTAGATGCCCATTACTTGTGTACGCTCTAAGTACAAGATAATGTCAAACAATGCCGGCTGGCATAATGTTGAAACTGTTACCTAAATTTTACAAAACAATGTAACTAAAGTATAGTAATTCTATTGCACTGTACGCTACATGAAACGAACGTTCGTTTAAAGATACAGCGATTCGAGTTATATTCGAAAATGATAAATTAATTTCCGCTACAACGTATCAGAAAATGTAATTAACTGTTTGAGGTGAGATTTTATTTCGATATAAATCAATATTGAACCTAAATAGCTTTTAGCTGAATAATTCTCTAAAAGTTTGTTTATATTTTATATGACACTACAAAATTAAACGCTGGAATTGCGAAATTTGTTGAAAATACTAAGTCGGTATTATTATATTAGACCGAGTAAATTAATCAAAGTCTTGTATAAAAAATTGTTACGTTAAATACGTCCGGATGGAGTTTGTTTATAAGTTGAATTATTTGGTAATGGTGAAATGTAATTAATTACAAATTATCAAATGAAAAATATAAATAATTTAATGCCATCTGAAGCATCTGTTAAAAGAAGTTTTTGAAATGAAAAGTTTGTAATACGACTGTTTGTTTTGGCGCGACTTCACTTGGCGAATTTGGTTAAATATTTGAGTTGGTATACCGCCGTTTACCCGAATTTTATTTGCCCTAATATCATTTGCCATAATAGTCAACAGCCATAATATCATACGACATAATACTTATTTGCCCTACTCTCATTTGCCATATTAGTCACGTGCCAGAATCATTGTTTCCCATAAAGTCACTTGCCATAACATCATTTGCCATAATCATCCCAGATAGCAAGCGAGCTTGCTGCAAACTTGATTTTTATTTGAAATTAGATTGTCACGTTAAATATGACAAATCAAGTTTATGGCAATATTGCTGTAAGCTTGTTGATTTAGGTATGATGTTTCAAGGCTTTGGTAATTTTGAAGCAAGTTTGCATGTTGCGCTATGTTTCAAAGATAAAGTATCAACTTTGTTTTTGTTTGTTACAAACTTGCGTTACTGTGATACGCATGGAGCAAATAATCACTACGCAGTCTATGCCATGACCGGCCATATTGTTTTGCAGTGCACAAAATCAGTGTTAACTAATAAAAATATTCTTTGTTTAATAGAAAAAACAATCTGAATAAAACTGTGAAATGAGTGGTACAAGTTTTGTTGTTTTGCACGGTGTTTTAAATAATAAACGCTTCTGTTGTGGGAATTGGACGCTTAATACTTACGTGACGTGCTGAATATTAAAGGTTAGTTTATTTATTTTTACTTTCACAAACAGAATTAATTATACGTAGTTAGTTATCTATCTCTTATATTATATCTTATTTAGGTAGGTAAGTACCTACTTTCAAACCCAGGCAACGTGTTCCAAGTGTTCCAACCCTAAATAGTTCCTGCATGTTCCTGTTTAGTTAGGCATACCTATTACTCAATATTTATTTCTAGTCCATACATTTGTTAGTAGTAAGTACAGAAACGTATACAATTAAATGTAAAATAATGTCTTAACCTGTGGAAAATATACTTGTTTCTTTATGTTTCAGAGCAGAAAGACAAAATAAAGAAAATAAAAACCAATACCGGCTACCATGAAACCGAGTTATTCTTATTTTTTACGGTGTTTAGCGGAATCGTAGCGCGATCAAATAAGTCGATGAAAAAAGTTTAACTTTTACTTCCCTAGATGGCGTTGGGGTCAAAATAGATCGCGCTATGGTTTCGTTACATCGGAAAGTATAAGTGATTTTAAAATTTTATTTTTTTTTGAGATTGTGGTAGCTGTTATTTGCACGATAATTTGTATATATATAGTGGAGTAATATTATACAGATAATCGAGAGCGCGAAACTTCAAGCAGTCTTTCATATCTCCAAACTGAAAAGACCACCGTCGTCGTACGAATCGTGTACACTTATAATTAAGTATAATTTATAACATGTAATAAAAAAATATAAATTATGTTTGTTGTTGTTTTATTTAATGTCAAACATGCAGACATAATGCAAGTTTGTTATGTCAAACTTGGAATATACTTTATAGAAAAACTTAATTGCAAGTTTGTTGCTCGGAAACTAGAAAGTTTGATTTAAACTTGCCTCAAGTTTATATACTTGCCATGGTAAATTTGAAACAAAGCTTCATTTTTGATACATCAAACTGATTGCAAGTCAGATTCAAGTTTAAATTGTTATCTGGGATTGTAAGCCCTAATTATCACATGTCCTAATTATCAGATGCCATAATTATGATATGCCATAACATAATTTGCCATCGACATCGGGTGTGTAACGGCTGTTTATATCAAGAGAAATTGGATGCAATTGGGACTTTAGGGCACCCCGACTCGGACAGGTTAGGTTAGAAGGGGATGGCGGGGTCGTGTGAGCGAGCGAAGCGAGCGAATAGACCCCGCCATCCCCTTCGTGGTTATTTTTTATAAACCACACAAAAGTAGGAGCCCCGCGAAGCGGGGCTCCGTCGACCTAGCCCACTATCAACCATGCACAGAAAAAAAAACCATTACGGGGCTTAAATATTTGTCTAATACTTGTTATGCCATTTAAATATTATGCCATTTAAATATTATGTCTAACAATTATTATGGCACATAAAAATATGGCAAACAATACTTATGGCATTCGTATCTTATGGTATCTAAAATTCGGGCAATTAAAAGTATGTCATATGTCTTTTAGGGCAAATGAAACATTCGGGCAAATGAAATTCGGGTAAATGAAATTCGGGAAAATGATGATTATGGCATATAATCTTCGGGCAAACAATAGACAACCATTTGAGTTACTTGGGTAATACAAACAAACTATACCCTAGTCGTATTAAAATAAGGTTCATATTCAACTCATACATAAGTTTTCTTACATTTTACAAAGATTTCAGGTACGGAGCAATAAATCGAGCAACACTAGCCAGATGGTAAATAGGTTCTACATTACTGTTGAAAAGCACCAGTTCTAGAGCCATCTATTTTTCTTGGGGTACATAGTTCCAATTAATACCCTGACCCTACCCTTGGATCAGCAAAAGGAATAGAAACTGCCATATCGGGACTCTACAACATGAAGGAATTCTCTAACAACATCTTATGGCAATCGGTTGAGATAGTATCACTGCGAAAATTGGCAAGGATCTTCCTTATATGCAAGCATTCTCCATAATTCATTTAACTTTTCAACGACCAACCGACAACCGGCTGTCGGGCTGCCTATTGTCTTTCTATTGTGTCTCAAATCACGTGTGTTCGAAGGATAAAAATTAAAAAAAAAACAGCTCCTTTCTCTGCCGGGCAGCCAGCGCATATTGCGTCTGATAAACAAAAATTCAATCCATCGTTGAATTGAGTGGTAAGGATGAAAGGTTGTTTTCTGAGTTTCATACCTTCATGCTTTTATACTTATAAAATTTAATAAAGATAGTTAAGACACTATCCCCATATAGATGAGATATATATCCCTATATAGGGAAGGCACCCATATGATCTCATAATTATATATATATGATAACACGATTACCTCATTACCACTCATCACGCTGCATGTTGCGTGTCAGCACACCGACGACGCGCGTACTTACGGGAGTGCAATCCTTTTTTTTTAAGTGTCGTCTGCGAACATCACTATGTCATGCTTATCTTTAATAAGATAAGGCAAGTCATTTATATAAATAAGGAACAAAAAAGGGCCAAGAATTGAGACGAGAGAAATTCCAGTCCAGAACTTGCCTTGGTATATGTTCAGAATCCCTTCGGAGCGTGTGGCCGATCCAGTTCCATTTGCAACGTTTGATCTGCTGGTTTATAGCATCAACTTGCGGGTTATTTATGCATTCACGCGCGTAGTTGCGTTTTGTAGATTCACGCAGCTCTGACTCATTTCATTCAAAAATGTGGGTTCGTGGGTGTATGTTTCTCCGTTTATGGGCACGTGATCTGCATGAACGCGCGTGGATGCATTTTCTATGTGTTGGACCGAGCGTGTTTTCTATACAAATGGAGATGCAAGGAACGTTGAAACACGCATTCACGTATGAATCTGTTCTCCTATCAGTCCTACAGTCATTTCTACGCAGCGCGCGTGATAACAATTTATTTATTTTGTTTGTCAATTTGTGTGTATGTTTTTATCACAAAAAAGAAATGAGAATCCAAAATCGAAATGAATTGGTTGTAAAGAATGATTGCATAGCAAATGGGGAAGTTATTGAAATTTGTAAAAACTTTATAACCAATTCATTACGAAAAGGTGTTAAATCAAACACCTAATTTTAAATTAGTACAATTTTAAATGCTTACCAAAATAATCTTTTTGCCTACCAAAATGGATTACGAGTAATGCTCGAAGGCGAGCACGGCAAGCGTACCGCAGCAGCGGCTGCGGCCACTGTCAGACAGAATCAGTCAAATTCATATAAAAAGGAAAATAGGTTCATTTCTAGAATACTTTACGAAAAACAATTTGGTGAGTATTTAAATCCGTTTTGGCAATCGAATTTATTGGTAGTAAACGAATAAATTCGATTAAGGAAAGAATAGGAATAGATTCGATGTAGGTACTTTTCTTCGGTGTTTAAACCTAAACCATTTTTAATTATTATTTATGTTACTAATTACATCTTCGTAGCCTATACCTATACATTTTTGTAATATCAGTAGATCATATTATATTTCATCATTTTTAGTTTTAAAGAAAACCATTACATACAGAAATTTCGCAATTTCTGTATGTAATGGCACTTTCGCCCGTCTGTCTGTCTTGACGTATTGTGTATACTTACGGAGCCACAAATGTTCTCTTGTCATTGTGTGCAGATTAGTTGACAAAGTACACTTAAAAGCAAAGTTGTAGCTAGGGTTGATTAACTAAATATACAAACATATCAAACTCTTGAGGTGAGAGACTGTGGGGTCGAATTCGGGCAAGGATCAATGTGACTTTTTAAATCTATCTGTATTTTTTAAAGCTGGTCTTTCATCAGACATCGGTGAAGGAAAAAATGGGAAGAAACCTGGATTTATCTATCTAATATAAAATGTTAAACTGGCTGACTGATGGTTAAAGAAATTTATTTCTCAAATAATCAAAAAACCCAACTGCAATTTCGGAAGTTGGTGGCAATTACATGAAACAGAAACAAAACCAAAGACTTCCGATATTGCAGTTGAGTTTTTTTGATAATTAAATCATTAAAAAGAAAGAAGAAAAAAAAAATGAAAATGTATTTTTTGTACATGAGTATATCCTCCATTGCAAAATTTCTCTACCAAATTATGGTTTGCTGGAAGAAAACTCATTTATGGGTTAAGCTCGCCTTTGTACATGATTATTTTACTTGCTACCATTATGTTTTTTATTTTCGTGTGCAATAAAGAATATGAATATATTATATTTTTTTTGCATCTGCAGTAGATTGAAATCCGGTATAATAAACACAACGTAAACACTGCGCTAGCGTAGCAAAGCGTATTCGTTGCGTTAGCGTGGTATCGAAAGGTGTCTCTGGTAAATGTTAAAACCAGTGATTTGTTTAATCGCTAAGAGCAGGTACACGCCTAGCATGCCTAGAGATGAAGGCGGATCTAGGCATGTACTCTAGATTGCTGTACTTTCCTTTCTGCTGTGGTAGGAATAGGCAGCAATAAACAGTTAGACATAGTTTGAGCTATTAAACATCAGATATCAGACTACCATAATGAAGCCCGACATTCTAAAGTTGATTTTTACAATTGATTGACTGTGAAAAGGGTATTTAATGTTATCAACCTATTTTAATCTTACTATAGTGGCCACTGAACAGAAATGTCCTGAAAAAAAAAATAGATCAGACATCAGTGTTGGGAAAGAAAACGGTAAGCGTGCTAGCCCTAAATAAATCTAACTGTTGTCATTGTGAATTGTCATAGTCATATTATGTTCGTAGCACACGATGGGAACTTACATGGAGCCGACTTAAACCCAGTAACTGCTCCATTGTGTTATAACTAATATGCCTAATTTACAAGTAGCTATAATACGAGCGCGGCTTATTGTTCGTTACACCTGCTCTTCTTATTATAGACGTAAGAAAGTTGAAACACATTAAATTACTCTTTATCCGTAGAAAGCTTGGAAACGCGTTGTTAACTGATCAACGTAAAGTATTTTATATAATAGATAAAATCAGATATAATTTTCTTTTCTGTATTATGTGTTATATAGTTTCGTCCTTTAGCTACTAAGTATAAAGTATTATCAAAAATATTAAAAAATGATATGAAATTAGAAAGTTAGAAATTATTTTCAAAGAATCTTCTTTCATTCGAGTTGTTCAAATTTGGGAATGCCCATAACAAGATCATATTTATTTTGGCAAGGGCGTTGACTCATTGTTGTTATTATAAGCTCAAAATGCGGACACGGTGTTGCACAATATGTCGCGCACGTCGCATAATGTAAGAGCTATAAGGCATCCTGTCGACGTAACCGCTCGCATGATTCACGCGGACAGTGAAAGTGGCACATATTTAGTGAGCAGCCCCGCAGCCCTATCTGCGAAGCCGTGCAGTTTGACGCGTAAATAAGTACCTAATTAGTTCTGGATTTTGTTTTGCTAAAGTTTGACGTACCCTTTTCATGCTGAAACGGAAAAATAATAACTTTTTGATCGATAAAGACTGCAAAACATTTATTAACGTAGGAGGAGGCTTATTTTTAAGGTTCTGTAGTCCGCTATTTGACTTATCATCTCACAGCTTGTCTCCCAAATATGATAGGGTCAGCTTGCAGTCTGTCTAACATGATGCAACTTTATGTTTACATGGAGCGAGTCCCTGTAAAACCTCCACATCCCAGTTATTAGGTAACACTCTATGGGTAACACAATACCCCTTGGTTAGACTGATTGTCAGATTTCCTGGCTTGTGACTTCCAGCCCTGGGGTTAACAGATTCGCGTATTTTTGAAGACGACAGCGCTGTCCTACATAAACCTACAAAGTACATATAAATTGGAAAAGTCTCATTATTACTCGCCCGGTTTCGAATCCATAGCCTCATGCATAGGCGAGGCGAGAACCTTAACCACTGGCTCCGCTACTTAGGTCAAAGAAAATCTTTAATTTGGCATGGGTATAAATATTAATCAATTAAGATCAAGTAAGTACATAAGCAGGCCATAATAAATAACCAGCAATAATAATCAATCAAAATATGAATTCATAATGCGCGAGACCGACACGCATTTCGCTGGTTTTTTTTCATTACTTATATGTAATGTAATTTATATTTTCACCTAAAATATTCATTTATTTTATTTTATTTAATACCTATCTAGCTATCAGTAAATGTTTTCGCTGCCGTGCAAATATTACTGCGTGAAAGCTCTATGCACGTCGGACTGAGGTTACTAGCCATAATGTATTAAGAAAATATTGATTTAACTATGTAGGTATAGAGCCAGATAATTGAAAAAATATTTAGAACTTGTTTTTCTTTTATGTAAATAACGTTGTGGTTACTAGACGCCTTCGCTAGTAATGTAAAAGTTATAAAGTAGGTTAATTAGCATATTTTTATTTACAGACTGCAATAGGGTTTGCATTCATAAAAACAATTTCTAGACGGATTGTTTCTTAACAATGATCCTATGGATCAAAATGATTAAGGTTACCAAACCTCTTTACTCTTCTTCGCAATGCCACTTTTAAATACCGTCAGTAAATGAAGATGTGTAGCTATTGTAGCCACTATAAATTGTCTTTTGTGTATGAAAAGCGTGAGATGACGAGAAGCTCGGCGTGGTGAATGAGCGGCTGCGACAGTGGCAGGCACTGGGTCCGCCCGCCTCGCGCCCCGCCCCGCCGTACACTTTCACTAGAATAGGCTGTGCAACGATTGTTTATATCTTGTTAATGCTCCTTTTATGTCGCATCTAGATGTATCCGGCTGATGTGACGGCCGTTGACTTCGTTTCTAATTGTGGTTAACTGCAAGATTACATGCGTATTTTCTTTCCACTTTTTATTCAGCAGGTGAAGTTTAAACCGAACGATATCTCTCTGCAGACTGCGATCGGATACTTACGTATGAGTATGTGTTTTGTACAGGTACAAATCTGTTGAAATATTTTTATTGAATAAACATTTCATCTTGTGAATAGAAATTATTTACAATTTCATATGGTAGTCGAGGAGATAATACCTACTTCACTTCTCTATTGCATGACTATGGCTGTTTAAGTTATGTAGGTATATAGACGCTAAAAAACATAACACGTGAAGAAGCCTATATATCTACTACTACTTACACTGTAATATTATGCACAACGAAATTCTTATTAGCAGAGGGGGTCGGTGTAGGTTGACTGCTTTTTGGTACTTTTATTATTAATATCACATAACAAAGACGTTCATTTCCCGGAAAGTACCGGAACAACACTATTAAGTATATGTAAAACCATGCAGAATCTCTGAATTTGTATTGATTTTCAATGTTTTCTTATTTTAGTACATTCCTTTGACGTTTACTTTGTTATCGTTAAAAACGTGTAAATTCCAATGGAGCGAATGTAAAGTAAGACATTCGTTACGGTTTTTCTTTTGGTTCATGTAAACATTTCTAAATTCCGTAAAAATATAACAGTAATTTTAAATATCAGGTATTTCGAAATATATTCTTCTTCTAAATTGAAAATAGGTTTAACGTCCAATAAAACCGATGCTCGTGAGTTACATGACAGAAACACCCCGATATGTTCCGAAAAACATTATTTAAAAATGAATATATATATATGGATTATATATTATATTTATATTTATATAATTACTTTTTTTTGGTGAGTGGGAAATAATCAAATTACTTTTCCCGCCAGCGGCGGGAGGGCGTGTCAGACTTTTACTGACTAAAACTCTCCACTCATGTTCCTCCACTCATGTTCCTCCGGTTGCCCTTTATGTTCCGGGGTCACGGTAACTATTATAAACATTCCGCAACCCCGGCAAGCGTTGGCCCTATTGGGCCCCTTCCCTTGCTGTAAATATAATCAATTTGATTCTCTGGTTTTAGTAATTGTTTACGAACCTACCTAATTTAGTAAAACAGTACGGTGTTTTTTTAAGAGATTCGTAACCGAAGGGTAAAAACAGGACCCTAGTACAAAGTAGTAGTAGTAGTCTGCCATCGTCTGTTTTTCATGAACAGTGATAGCTAGACAGTTGAAATTTTCGCAGTTGATATGAAATACTTCGTCGACAAAGTGCTAATAGAAAAATGCGAAAAAGATTTTGTTTGGGGTACATCCCATAGTGTGAGAAATCATTAGAAAGGAGAAATAATAATGGTTCCAACAATCAAATTAATCTCCAGCGATCTGTGGCCGACTATTATTCTAATTAACCAGCGTTATAACGAATTACCGACAAAAAATCCTAATTTCCGAATAGAAAACTAAATCTCCGACCAAATTACTAAGTTACCGACAACAGAGGTTTCGTCAAAATAATCACATTTTTACAACTTGCATGAACTGTTTTAATTTCTATTGTTGGTTACCAAAATTTATTTTTTAACTCTCAATAATGATGAAAACTGGTTGCAATCTAGATTTTAGGGCACCCCGACTCGGATAGGTTCGTGGTTATTTTTTTATAAACCGCCCAGAAGTAGGAGCCCCGCGAAGCGGGGCTCCGTCGATCCAGCCCACACTCGATCATTATACATGATGATGAGTATTTTAAGGTTTGGTAAGATTAGAATTGGTAAATTAATAGAGTTTTTAGTTGAACGTAATTTATGCTGGTAGAAAAGTATTATAGCAATAAACGTTCATGTTTATTTTTTGGAGATTTCAGTATCTCATTCGGTCGTTTCGTCTTTTTAATTCGGAAAAAAGTAGTCGGAAAGTTAGTATTTTAGGCAGTAAATTTAATATTTTGAGTAAGTACAATTCTTCTTTATTTGTCGGAGCTTTTATCCACCCATTAGAAAGGTCTCTTAAGAGATAAGAAACTTTAAAACTCATTTTTCTCAAAATATGGCGTCCTCCACCTCTAAGAACGAAACGGATGGTTCGAAAAAAAAAACGTAATGGCAGTCCATGTAATGAACTTTAAAGGAAAACTAAATGGCTTAAATAACTTTGTTAGACCAGAAGATATATAGAGGCCTAACTTAAGAAACGTACTATAATTCCAAACATCAACATACGATATTACATAACCGGCATAATGCGAAACTATAATGGCTTATTTAGATAGCTCTGTTACTTCCGGAGTTAGGGCCGAGTCACACCGGAATGGCAGCGGCCGGCAGCGACCGGCAGCGGCCGCGGGCGACGCCAGCTCGACGCCGTTCCCGACCCGCGCGCCTTGTATCTTTTGACTAGTAGAAGCCAATTGCGAAATGGTTCTAAAGATTCTAAAAAAAACATTTTTTCATTTAAAACCGTGATTTATTCATTTCAATACACTGGTCTTGTTTTACAACTGGGCTGTAACAATACGGACGGATAGGGCTCGCGTTGTCTTGACTGTCGAAGAAGGTGATAATTTCTGGGCACTACCAAAACCAGGTCGGTACAGGTGCAGGGTTAACTGGCACCGGCTGCGGCCGTGGCGTAGGATGTGGCTGTGGCTGGGGTACAATATGTGGCACTGGCGTAGGATGTGGCTCGTGCTCAGTCTGTGGCAAGGCCACAATACGTGGCACTTTCACACGATGTGGCTCGTTCTCAGTCTGTGGCAAAGCTACAATATGTTGCACTGGCGCAGGCTGTGGCCTTGGTACAATATATGGCACTGGCACAGGACGTGACTCGGTCTCAGTCTGTGGCAAGGCCACAATATGTTGTACTGGCGCAGGCTGTGGCCTTGGCACAATATATGACGCTGGCACAGGACGTGGCTCTGGCACAGGTAGTGGCCATGGCACAATATTTTGCACTGGCGCAGGATGTGGCTGGGACTCAGTCTGTGGCAAGGCCACAATACGTGGCACTGGCGCAGAATGTCGCTCGAGCTCAGTCTGGGGCCAGGCCACAATATGTGGCACTGGCGTAGGATGTGGCACTGGCAGAGGCTGCGACCATGGCTCAAGCTGCGACCATGACTCAGGCTGCGACCATGGCTCAAGCTGTGACCATGGCTCAGGCTGCGACCATGGCGCAAGCTGCGACCACGGCTCAGGCTGCGACCATGGCTCAGGCTGTGGCCATGGCTCAGGCTGTGGCCATGGCACAGGCTGTGGCCAAGCCCCCCAACAACCTAAAATTAAAAACACTCACATTATATACGTTTTGGTTTGGTGGATAATTACTAAAATGATAGGTAAAATAAAATTATCATCTGATAGAACTTTATCTCTTCTTCCTGCATATTATTAATTAAGTATTTCTTTTAGTCAGAAATATAAAAAAATATTAAATACTTACATTCGATTAAACAAAAAACGAATAATAAAATTAGAGTGGAAGTCTTCATGTCGCTTACAGTTCGACTAGCGCCTGGAAATCTTTACCTCTCACTGCCGGTTATATACTTGGACTTTTCATTTTATTCAGTGACTTGACAATTCAAAGAAAAATAATCATACTATAACTAATAGTGTTGGGTAATGAACGATTTACCGTAAAGAACAATATTAAAACGAATCATAAAAATGGTAATTTAAGTAAAACTCCCATCTTTGCTTGGAACATGTGGAAAATTAAAATAATGAAATTATTATCAAAAATTCTTTCTTCATATATTTGTAAACAAAATTAAAGTCATGTTATTTAACATTTTACTTTTGTGAAGAAAAAAACAGATAAACCTATTTTAACTTTTAACTTTTTTTTAAATAGTTAAAGCCAGTTTTTCAGTTTTTTCTTTACTGATTCTGTGTGTAATTATGGTTCTAGGTCAACGGCGTTAGTACCCTATCCGCCTTATTACAAAACAAGGTTTTGCTCTAAACCAGGTTTTTAACCATTGAGCTAGGTTTTGTATTTCGAATCTTGATCGTATCAGAATAAGATTCAAATTACAAAACCTGGCTCAATGGTTTAAACCTGGTTTTAAGAAAAACCTTGTTTTGTAATAAGGCGGATAGGGTACTAACGTCGTTGACCTAGAACCATAATTACACACAGAATCAGTATGAAGGCGGTATGAGTTTTGGATCCCCTGTGAGATTTGCTAACTCATTTTTTTTCACAGCTTCAAATGTTTTAATTTCGATTCTAAACCTCCATGCGTTCTCGAGATCTTGACTGCAGACAGGCGTTTAACAAAGTGATCCTGTAAATTCAATTCAATTTATTTAATTCCAGATAATTACAATCCACATTTTGTTAGTAAATACATAAACAACTTACCAAAACTAGTGTTAGTATAATATAAGTATCAAAATAAATTATTTATCATTCACGTCAATATACAGGTACTACTTCTGGGCACGGTTTGTAGGCAACACTTGCGTCTTCGTCCAGTGTTTCCAAAAGAGGCCATCAGCCCTATTTGCCACAGTCAACACGAGACTGTTATCGCTGCCCCGCACCCGCCACATCAGGGAGGCGACACGCTTGCGTATGATAGCATAAAAGTCATCAATACGTGCCTCAGTGAACATCCCCGATGCGATGATGTAAAGGTTCACTTCCTGTAAAACAGGAAACATAATAATCTCCCTAGCCTTTTCCCAATTATGTTGGGGTCGGCTCCCAACCTAACCGGATTCAACTGGATACCAGTGTTTTACCTGAAGTGACTGCCTAATCCGACCTCCACAACCCAGTAACTGGGCGACACGATACCTCTTGGTTAGACTGGTCAGACTTTCTGGCTTACCCGTAGCGACTGTCAAAGCTCTATAAATTACAACTGGGACCAACAGCTTCACGTTCTTTCCGAGGCACGAGATGTCAGTGATGTCCGAGATAAACTATAGAAAATACATATGAATTCGAAAAAGTCACATTGGTGCTTGCCCGGATTCAAATCCACAACCTCATACACAAGAGGTGGGCGCCTTATTCACAGGGCCATCACGACGTAAAACAAGAAACACAAAGCAGAAAACGTTTATCACATAAAATATTTATAACAGATATTTCCTAGTTACCGTAGCTCGCGTAGCTGGTCTCTGCAAGAAGCGGATTTTGAACGTTTTTAATATTGGAGTGTGCGACTTTACGCTGACGGCCTCTACGCCGACAAGACTTTACTACGACGGGACTTTACGCCGACAAGACTTTACTCCGGCGGGACTTTACGCCGACAAACCTCTTTGCCGACAGGGCTCATCGGCGACTCAACGTTATACCATATTTTTATTTTTTTCGTATTGTATAATTACAAGATTTTCAAAGTAATTACGATCATTGGAGATAAGTTGCGCCGGACACTCTTAATATTGTGTTACTCAAATTCTGTAAAAGATTATCTGATTAGTCCTGTCATTTTAGACATTTTAAACCCCAATCTACAGGCATCCGTAGATAGAATCTATAATGACTGGGCAATAATATGGTTCCGATAAGCGCGTATATAGCTGTCACTGTGGGCTTGTTAAATTGTAGTTGCATAGTACCTACTTTAGCTAAGCACTATACCTGTCACTATTACACAACTGCTGAACGTCAAG
This sequence comes from Athetis lepigone, assembly GCA_033675125.1. Classification (NCBI taxonomy): domain Eukaryota; kingdom Metazoa; phylum Arthropoda; class Insecta; order Lepidoptera; family Noctuidae; genus Athetis; species Athetis lepigone. The sequence goes on from CM066232.1 coordinate 16,235,074, forward strand.
TGTACGATAGAGACGAAACATAGCTAAGTCAAAGTACGAGCCAAGAAACGTCAATTTACCTCTCCATCGCGACGGGGAAGGAGAATATGCGGGAAGAAAAAGCTCTGAAATTATCGTAATAACAAAATAGCAATGCACTAGGTGATTATTGCGATGTTATCTTCAAATATTACACAAATATTCGAATGAAATACTAAAGGGGCATCTACACCGCAGTTACTTTTGGTAGCAACAAAATATGCTCACAAAATACTGCAGGTAACGAACGGGTACTCTTGATCAAAAATTTCGCTCAACATAGATATAGGTATATGCTCAGATTAAATTAATTCAAGTTACCCATGTTGACGTTGACGCAACTTTACCTGTCACTATCACTTGGTATCGTTGCTCCGCCTATCGTTGCTCCGCCGTGTTTTTTATTTTATTTTAATAAGGATACGGAGCCCTCCGTGCGTGAGTCTGATTCGCACTTAGCCGGTTTGTATTTTTCAAAGTCAAAGGCATTTATTTCACTTTAGACTATTTACAGACACATGAATTGTCAAAGAGTCGGTCAGTTACTCAGTTTCATTCAAACATATTTGAAAAAATGACTACTTCTTTAATAAAATACTAGCGGCCCGTCCCAGCTTCGCACGGGTAGATATAAGATTACAATAAATATAGCCTAATTAGCGCCCATATTATGCGTGAAATATTGCGAAAGAGAAAACTCGAAAACATGCGCTTCCCCAAACATAAGACTGAGCTAGATCGATTTCTCGTCCCCGAAAACAATTTCAGCGAAATCGTTAGGGCGGTTTCCGAGATCACATGCTTTTTCAAGCAATCAGCGCCATCTGCCGGGCTTATTTGTGAATCTAAACCATCCAGGGCGCCACTCAAACGCATACAGAAAAAATCATTTAAATCGGTCAAGCCGTTTAGGAGGAGTTCAATGACATACACACTCACAGAAGAATTATATATATAAAGATTTAGTTACTAGTCAACATAGTATCAGGACCAAAAAGGACAAAGGATATTAAATACTACAATGAAGCTGACTTACAGTATACCTATAACTTGTTATAAACAACGACATACTCTGGTCTTTAACTACACTTCATAAATTTACTTGGCAAAGACAAAGATATTGGATAAATGGTGTGACGTATAGCCCTTGTACATAATGAGACTCAGACAGCAAACCAAAAAAAAAACATGTTGTCATTGCATGGCACCATTTATTAATTTTAAAATACACTGTTCAGCCTTGTTTCACAGCCTGGCTGTAACTATACGGACGGATTGGGCTCGCCTTGCCTTGACTGTCGTAGAATGTGATGAGGGTCTGGACCTTACCGGGTCCTGGAGTTGGTGCAGGGTTCGGTACCGGCGCAGGGTTAACTGGGACAGGTTTGATTGGCGCGGGATACAGACTAGGTTGAGCAGGCCTCTGTGGCACCGGTCGTGGTCCAACTGGCGTGGGATTAGGCACCGGGTTTTGAGGCCTGTTGATTGGTACCGGCACTGGCGTTGTCAGTGCTACCGGGACCGGCACGGGTTGCTTAGGAGGCAATGGCGTGGGCTGCTGCCTAGCCCCACCACTCTCCATATTAATAAAGTCAATGTTAGCATTTTTGTTTATCGGTACGACCTTACGACCTGAAATTAAAAACAATAAGATTAATAATTTTATTGGGGACGGTAAAAGATCTGTTTTGGTTTGCTCGAAAGTGATTTAAATCATACGATATTAATGCGAGTTCAGAAAACAATGCATCTTATCATCGGGTACAATTTATGTAAAGCAGTGCACAACGATAAGCTTAATAAATTAAATGTCGACCTCGTCACACCGATTATAAAAATTCAAAATAAATTAGAATAATTTATACATATATTTTTTTTATATTTGTGTGTGAATTGTCCAAGGATATTTATTTATTTAAAGCTGCAGAGTTTGTTTGTTAATTTGAACGCGGTAATCTCAGTAGTTACATGGTCCGAACTAAAAAAAATATGTTGAGATTATCGAGGAAGGTTTTTGGCTATATAACATTACGTTACGACCTATGGGAGCAGAGTAGTAACCAAAAACGGGGAAGAAACCGCGGGAGGCATCAAGTAATTTATATATATATATACAGGGTGTCCCACGGCTATGCCACATGGAGGGAAAGTACCTTAAATCTTGTAGATAGAACATTTTACTGAAAGAAGACATTATTTGAATTTTAAAAACAATTAAAATTGCATTCATAGATTTTTAAATAATTGAATGGTTGGGCCGGGAATCGAACTTGTTCCTCAAGAAAAAATTATCACCCCGTAATTTTATCATACCAATCGAAAGGTTTCATCATAAGAATTATTTTTTGCTAAATAACATAGTGGCACAAATAAAAGGAAGACCGTGAATTTTAACATTTGATGTAAAATTTTGTTCTGAATTGTATGTCCTTACGGCAATGTAAGCTTTTAGCTTACATTGCCGTAAGGACATACAATTGACATTATAACTACTTATTACTAATTAATCTACCCACTTGAGTAGTACGCATCATTTAAATTAATAAATATCCACCACAACAAGACCAAAAAATCGTCAGGGAACGAAATATTCAAAAGTTATCACTTTGTATTCAAGAAGAAGGGACTAGTTTTGAGCATTTTAAAATTTGACTAATTTTGTATTAAAAATGTTAAAATTCATGGTCTTTCTTTTATTTTTGACACTATGTTATTTAGCAAAAAATAATCCTTGTGATGAAGCCTTTCGATCGGTAGGATAAAACTACAGGTTGATTAATTTTCTCGAGTAACAGGTTCGATTCCCGGTTCAACTATGTAAACATTTAAATATCTATGAATGCAGTTTAAAATGTTTTCAAAATTCAAATAATGTCTTCTTTCAGTAAAATGTTCTATCTACAATATTTAAGGTACTTTCCCTCCATGTGGCATTGCCGTGGGACACCCTGTATATATTTAAAAATCCGTTCAGTAGTTTTTGCGTGAAAGAGTAACAAACATAAATACATACAAATCTTTCCTCTTTATAATATTAGTATAGATATACAATACATCCTTCTTAAAATTTAATATTGCCTCTATAGTTACTATACGTATAAGTAATAAAAACATATTTACTTACATTCGATTGAACAAAAGACGAATAACAAAATTAAGCCGGCAGCCTTCATGTTGCTCAAATGCTCACAGTCTAACTAGCGTCTGGAAATGTTTAGCTCTCTCTGCCAATGCCGGTACCATACCGATACAGATGAACAGCGAGCCAGTGCTCTGATTGGTCGATGTAGATTTTCGCCAGGGTCGAGTCGTGAGACGGGCAGCCGTCGTCGAACTGGTCGCGTCACTGCGCCTACGACCTCTGCCTGCCGTGACCTCATCGATAACGTGTTCTCGGTAAAGCCGGAATGTTTACATACACGAATAACGCTATCTAGTAAATAGAATATTTAGCAAAGAAAAGATTTACTGCATAACTATATTTAAAAAATCGGCCAAGTGCGTGTCGGGCCACGCTCAGTGTAGGGTTCCGTAGTTTCCCGTCCGTCACAATAAGTGTTTCCACTTATGAGTTTAAAAAAAGGCTATTTGTTACGTTGACATACTAAGTACGGAACTCTAATAAATACGGAACAATAAAAACGGATCCACAAAGGACGGTGATAAGTAAAATAATTCTTCCAAAGCCAAGGAGAGACCACCCAAACAATTCGATAATACCCGACCCCATCAACTCAGGAAAAATCCTAACAGCGCGAACGCGAAATAGTACAGCGCCATCTCTCGGGAAATTACGGGGGGACACATTGTTTTTTACTTTTGGAGCTATTATTTTTGAAATTAATAACATTATCAAAAATGATTTATGTAAACCCCTATTCATTTTTAAATACCTATCCAACAATATATCACACGTTAGGGTTGAAATAAAAAAAAATACACTTCTCACCCTAATAAAACATTTTTTACCAATTTTTTTTTACCACTTTGTCGGCGTTATTGATATACATATTGGTACCAAATTTCAGCTTTCTAGTGCTAACAGTCACATAGATTAAGCAAGGACGGACAGACAGACTGACAGACAGACGGACAGACAGACATGGCGAAACTATAAGGGTTCTTCGTTGACTACGGAACCCTAAAAAGACATTGGTTGTTGGTTGGTGGCATCTTTCTAAAATATTAGTTTAGTCCTGTCAAATTCAGACACTTCATAGAAAATAAAAACTCGATTAAAAACATGGTGATTGGTGACTATACGCCAATTTTCTTTAGACACTGGCCAATTTGACAGGGTTAAACTAAAATGTTTTTTCTGTCCTTTTCTTAAAGAAATGGAAAGAGAAAGAGCATTTAACTTAAATTTAGTTAAGTTTGTCTTTGTGAACAAGAGAATCAGCACCACTTCTCGTTAATGTCCACAATACAAGGAGCGGACTTTAAATATTTCCTAGTATGGTTCCGATTAACAACATCAAAAGTTAATAGCAACTTATCCCAGGAAAGAGACTGAAATTACTATATTTACAAAATAGCAATCCACTAGTTATTAATTGGAATGTCATTATGTCAATAATATAAATCAATCAGCCCTTGATTTTCGCACTACTGTCCACCCCTACCATTGAGAGGGTTTAAGACGTAATTAGTACTTGGGAATAACAACTAGTTTACTACAATCAATGTTTTGATAATTATTCGACAAATTGCCGTTCGGCGAAATGTTTTTACATAAAAGATAAATTTAGTATTTCCATGAATTGAAAATTAAATTGCAACTGAATAAAGAAAACATGTACGATAATTGAAATAAATAAAATAATTGGAAAAAACATTGTAGTTACTTGGCTTACTAATCGTTCAAGCAATTACAAGAAAATAAGTAAGTCAAACAGGACTCGTAAACAAATGACAACGGGTTTTTACTGGTATAGTATTGCTTAAGTTAACTCAGATTTCTTCTATTAAATTGTGTAAGGATCCACAATTTTGTCAATCCAAAATAGATCAGGATTCACTTTTTTGTCAATCTAAGTTAAAAAAAACTGCCAAGAACAAAAACTGGATGGAAACCTGTTTTTTTTTTAGCTTTGATTGGCTATTTTAGCGTTGGAGTCCTACTGGACTCGCACACAAAAATATTGGACGGTGGTACCACAGTATAAAACGTAAGTAATTCTACATGCAAACAAGAACAAACTAAAAAAACTTAAGATAAAAAGCACGTTTTCTGATATCTACATTCACAAAACAACAACACTACCCTATCATATAAGATCATCGGTGCGGTTTTCAATTCTGATCAAGACGGCTGTAACGTACGAGTGGACGTTTAAGGGTTTAGTTTTTCATTTATGTCACCTTATAGATAGATTGGTATTGTAACACTCCATGAAATTTTCAAAGGGGGATTTCTGGTAATTTTTTTGTATTATTTTGCTCCTCAGGAGGGTTGTTCAGATATATCAGATTCCTAAATTCTTTCTTTCTTCTATCATGAAACCTACAGCAACTGCAATCTACAAAACCACAAATGTCACTCCAGTTACAATACGATTTACGAATACTTAAGCACCGTGCTTACGTGTAGGGTTTTTTGGCCATTCTGCGCCAAACATAACCGCTTAGATTATTTTCTTTTCTCCAGTTTTAATTGAAGCACAATTTGGACCGCCAATTACTTAATGGAAATAAATACAAATTAGAAACAAATTTGAATATCATCTACTAGGTAATATCCTAACAACGCATTCCGAACAGTTGCTATGTAGTATGCAGTGTATGTACAGTTCTAACAGCACCGCACAAGTATTCAAACGTGGATCGGCCGAGAGCCTAATGCATTAAACATAGAGTAAGTAAGATACGATTTTCCCGCAGTGCGCGGGCGCAGCACGCACGCTACTGCTGCATTGCGCACGCGCGCTCGCCCGCAACGATGCGCTTCTGATAATGTCTCTTTTCTGATGACTTTCTTTTATTTGTGGGATATAAATACTACTGCAGCTATACCAGTACCTCCCGATAGCCCAGTCCACTTATATCGGTAGAAATCTAGAACTTAAATTCTCAATCCACAATATCTCTTGCCTCTTACACCGTATTGAGAACGATAAAAGGAAAGTTTTTACTGTCTTACTTTGTTTATAAAGAGAACTGAATAAATTATAATATTGTTTTCAATTATTTCTATAAACCTTTGGTCTTAAACATTGGTGAAATTCTCACATGAGTTAATTAATACCACGTCAATCTGTCCTATCTGGCTATCTTACTCAGAGATGGGCGTTTAAACGTAAAGCAAATAATAAAGCAGGTTAAATGAGTTAAGCACTTATGTACATTTATAATGTTGAGCAATTAACATTATTTGCTATTTCTTTAAATTAAAAGTTTAATAAGATTTGATAATTTTATAGAATGTGCATCTGGATTGAGAGCCCAAATTTTAAATCTTCTCAGAAGAAAATAAGGTTTACAGGGCATTTAGTTAAAATTTAGTAAAACTTAGGGCAATATGCCATGAATTTCTTAAACGTGAAATAAAACTGTTATGATGAAATAAGTAGGGCTCTCAATCCAGACGCCTGCATAAAGTGGCATAACCTGAATCTCAGAAAGTACTACCTCGAGGCTCATAATTTTTATTTAAGGATTTAGTTAAGAATTTCTTACAACTTTTAAGAAATTCCCAAATATGTAGATTACTATATTACAGAGTTATAGCGGTTTATCTAGGGCCCTCAGTTCATAAATGGCTGTACTGAGGAATCATCAAACTCATGGATTTATTCAAAGAAATACTTAAATGTGACCGTTATATATTATACTTAAACGCGTCTGTAAATTAGTAAAAAAGAAATAATGACAAAAAAGTTAATAGTTAAAATGTTAATGGAGATTGAATTTTCCTAAAACGCCTGAACTGAGGGCCCAATATTTTTGGCAGTATTGACTAGGATAAGCCTTCTACACTATTTCACATAAGGGTGAGTATTTTAACTAATTCTTAATTAAAATCTAGCAAAGCGTCCATTACTCTAAATTCCATACTTTTAGAGATAATTGAATCATATTATTTTTATAGGAGAAAATTCTGTAGGGTAGATATAGTTTTGTTACTTTTTGAGACTAATCAGCATGTACCCTCACACAAGCTGTTTCTTAAACGAATAGTTGTTGCTTGAACTGTCAGAAGCGGTTACGTTTTGTGTGGTGCAATAATTAAATAGTGCAGTTAATAATATTATTATCAGTGTTCCGTTTTGTAGACCTAGACCTCTTTGATATTGTCTATTATAGTTAAAAATAACATGTCATTTGTATGTACGGTCAGCAAAAGAGATATGTTACCAGAGCCATAAGATATAATTAAGGTTTTCTTGAACACCGATTGATGTATCCAAATGTAATTTAAATGGATTGGAATGGACCGTACATATACATGACATGTTATTTTTAGGTACTTACAAAACGGAACACTGATAATAATATTATTAACTGCACTATTTAATTATTGCACCACCCAAAACGTAACCGCTTCCGACAGGTCAAGCAACAACTATTCGTTTAAGAAACAGCTTGTGTGAGAGTACATGCTGATTAGTCTCAAAAAATAACAAAACTATATCTACCCTACAGAATCTTCTATAAAAATAATATGATTCAATTATCTCTAAAAGTATGGAATTTAGGGTGATGGACGCTTTGCTAGATTTTAATTAAGAATTAGTTAAAATACTCACCCTTATGTGAGATAGTGTAGAAGGTTTATCCTAGTCAATACTGCCAAAAATATTGGGCCCTCAGTTCAGACGTTTTAGGAAAATTCAATCTCCATTTACATTTTAACTATTAACTTTTTTGTCATTATTTCTTTTTTACTAATTTACAGACGCGTTTAAGTATAATATATAACGGTCACATTTAAGTATTTCTTTGAATAAATCCATGAGTTTGATGATTCCTCAGTACAAACATTTATGAACTGAGGGCCCTAGATAAACCGCTATAACTCTGTAATATAGTATTCTACATATTTGGGAATTTCTTAAAAGTTGTAAGAAATTCTTAACTAAATCCTTAATTAAAAGTTATGAGCCTGGAGGTAGTACTTTCTGAGATTCAGGTTATGCCACTTTATGCAGGCGTCTGGATTGAGAGCCCTACTTATTTCATCATAACAGTTTTATTTCACGTTTAAGAAATTCATGGCATATTGCCCTAAGTTTTACAAAATTTTAACTAAATGCCCTGTAAATCTTATTTTCTTTTGAGAAGATTTAAAATTTGGGCTCTCAATCCAGATGCACATTTTTATAGACACTAATGCCATCTAGTGGCAAGAATGAATATAAATGAGGTTTTATGTCGCTTTTGCAAGTGCCCGATAGATGGCGTGCTATTACAATTTCAATCGATAGACGAACTGTTACTTTACGATAATAGATCTTAAAATTATAAGAATAAGATACATAAATGTATTTCTTTCGACTATTTTGGTAGATCGTGATTCACGAGTGTATACACCTACCGAATTTAATATGACAACAACGTATTAAAATTGGTTTTAATGGTCGCCGTTTAATTTATACGGGTTCTAATTCCATTGAATGCTTTTCGATAGTTGCTTTTTTAAGTTCAGTGTCGTTTTTAACGCGTCAGTGGAATGTTGTGTTGTTCGCTTTTAATGTTCGATGTTTATTACGCGCGTGGTAGCTTTTTAAATTTACGTACGTATAATTTTGTTAACTGTTAAATGTTTGGCTTTAAATATGGCAAATAATTAAAGAAATTTTGAAATGAGATTTGGAACTTGAGATTTGGAATGAAAAAAAAAATTTTCCTTTTTTGCCAAAAGAATTATCATATAAATCCAAAAAAGCCTAAAACAACATTTAAAATTAAATCATGTTAGTGGTTCATACACGTTTTCAGCAAATAACACATTTTAACCATTTTAAATTTAAGTCAATAATAATTAATAATTGCTCTTTTGTTAAATAGCTGATAAGCTACTAAGCTAACAATATAATTGACTTTTGAAGAAAAATTAACGAATAAGTGCGTTTAAAGATTTAAGCCGTTATGCACATCTTTAATCTTACTTAACCTTAGCCAGCTGGCTGTTGTGAAAATACTGATTACACACGAGATATTTTTGTAAGCACAGCTTTAAATGATTTAATATTAACTATTTATATATACCTACATATGTAAGCTGTGAAAGGTCGATCTTGGAGGAGACTCGTAAATATAATGTTATTATTATAAATCCGAAGAGGTTGCTTTAGGCTTCCGTTACCTCACAAGGAAAAAAATTATACCTCTAGGATCAATTTGTTGTCCATTCGACTGTATCCTGTTTGAGATATAAAGTTAAAATGAAATTGAATATGAAATATCTCCTGAGGCTGTGGAAAAATCAAGCTTTAAACTCAGCACAATTAAAAGATTCTACCGTTTCCGTTCCGTGAAAGGATTTATTCTCTAGCTCTACAACGATACTTCCCAAATTTAAGTAGGAAGTAAAGGATAAAACTGAAAAAGTTGGTAGACTACAAAGAAATGGAATTGTCATTAACAATATTTCTACAAGTTTGCTCGAAACTCTCACTGCTCGAGTCCGACTCTCCGGTTTTTTTTGTAAGATCGATCTAATCTTCGGTACTACTGGTTTAATTTGAAAAAATCTAAAACGTCATAATTATAACCTGTTTACCGTATAAGGTTATGAGCTATATGTGTATAATATCTCGCTACAACCCATAAAACCGAAGCAGTAACCGGTAATTAACCAAAAGCAAGTTATACTTGCGTGCTACAGGCAATGGTTATAGTAGGACAAACATCATAATGCATTTGACTTGCACAGAGACAATGTTATGGGTACGAACTAGTCTAAAATTTAGAGTTTAGCCCACTGAAGCATAATGCATTAATCACAGAGGTCTGGTGTGCTGGATGGAGGTCACCGTATATCCTCGTTAGGTAGCCAACGCAGGTCATTGTTGTTTGGTGTAGGTGACCTTCATGAGCATTCAAATAATTTTGAACGTTTATTATAACTGCAAGTCCCATAACGTTGAAAATAAATGGAATCTGGAAAAAGCATCAATATAATTAAAATTTAAAATATCTAAAAAAAAATGTATATTGTTTAATTTTTGGGTAGGCAAGATAGCTCTTTTATTTCTTCAAAAAACTAACGAACGTATTGCACAAAATGTCAATGTCCATTAAAATTAATTCGGGTTTAAGGATATATGAATTAATATGAATAATGAGAGTATGCAGAAGCAACAACAATTATGCAAGTTGCGTGTTCACAGGTGCCAATGTAGGAAACTTGCGGAGGTCAATTTGGTTTACCAAGTCGGAATCTATTCTGCATCTCATATTACACATTCATGGCAATCACTGTTGACGTCGCAAAAACCATCGCGCTGTGAATCTCAACAACATATCGTATCTATAGTAGGTGCATGACATCATCAAGAGGTCGCCCAGTATCGCCTGCTCGTGCGAGCTCAGAGATCACTAGTGCGCCGTGATCGCGCTACAAACAACGTGCTAAACTATATTCAACATGAAAATTGCCCTAGTATTATTGGCCTGTATTGCGGCATGTTGCGCCGACGACTTAGCGCAAGCTGCAGGTCAAATTTTCAACAATATCCTGCCTAATTTAATAGGCAACCATGTGACCGGCCAGCAAGGAAACACCGCGGCCAACACTCTCAACCAAATCGGAACAGTGGTCGGCGGAGTGGTCGACTATGCCAAGAAGAAGAGCTACGAGGACCTGCTGCGTCAGGTGCAGGACTCCACCACCGACGACGATATCCTGCGCATTAGTGAGGAGATGTTCAACGCGGATATCAACAACGCTTACGCGTACATCCAAGTCAACTTGCAAGGCACTACCAGCCCGCTGTCGAAAGATGACAAGGCGCAATCTAAGTAAGTTATTAGGGTTTTGGTCTTAAGCATGGTGTTAGTTTTAAACACTGATAGTACCTATAAGATAGCTAGCTATTAGGTATTGTTATCCCTTTAATTTTAAAAGTAATAAATTGCCTAAAAAATACCCTAAATCTTCTATGTATCTGCTTGGGCTATTTGAGACCAGTCTTCATCAAGTCTAATTATTTCCGCCAATTCCGTTATACCTATCTGTTAACTAAAAATAAACAATGATGTGTAACGCAGTTATTGTTTTATAGTGTATCAATAAGCTGTGTGCTTAGAAAAGGACATTTCCCAGTAGTAAACTTTTGGTAAATTCTGAAAGCGCCAAAATCTTAAATACCCATAAAATCGATATAAAAATAAACAGCATAGATGCCAAGTAACTTTATCTAGCAAGCAAGGGAGTAAAGCGGCTTTACTCCCATGCCTACTAGATAAAGTTAAACGACCAACGGCTTTGCCTATGGTCCCTGTTGTCATTCGTAGAAATTTAACAGTCTTCAATAGTCAGAAGCCAGAAAGTCTGACCAGTCTAACCAAAGGGTATTTTGAGTTGTGAAGGTCTGATAGGCAGTCGCTTCACGTAAAACACTGGTATCCAGCTGCATTCGGCCAAGCTGGAAGCCAACTCCAAAATAGTTGGAAAAATGCCAGCAAAATTATAATTTAGTCCCTTGTGATCACAAAACTTCAAGTCATCGTATCTAATTATTATGTAGACAACATGGTTGACAATGAACCAGTTTTATGAAGTAAACGACCATTAGTTTCTTAGAAAAACAAACTAACACATTTTTAACATTGTAGCCTGCTGTCCGTTCCTGATAATGTGTGGGCTGGTCCAACAATAAGACCATTTGTTGCACTCTTTGACAATTACCACAAAAACGTGATAAGACCCGAGTTCGTCACGCCCAATGTGAGTACTTTACTTATCATTTCAATTGAGCAATTCATTCCAACATGTATAAACAGCTAGACACCTGCATTAAGCAAGGTAAACTAATATTAGATGATGTCATTGCAGGAGGAAACGGAACAAACCACTTTTATCAATACAATCCTTGCGACCGGGCCAATTAGAAGTCTTATGAACTATTTGGTCAGCAAAGGTAATGACAACCTGTTTTTTTCTATTATTATATCTTACATTATTTATTTTTTTAACCTAAAACTGAATCTACAAGCATGTAGAAGTAGACATACATCTCACAGAACAGAAGAAGCAAACACCTACATAGTTTTATAACTTGATAAAGAGAAAATGATCCAAGCACAGGACGATATGTTGGGTCATCAACACAGGCCTTCCATATTCTCATTCCATCAACGTTTGCTAAAAGTACGTTGGCAGTATGCCACAGCTAAAGCACAATTATGTTTATGTTTACTACTAAACTGTCGATGAACAATGAGTAACATAATCGGCTTGGATTCTTAGTAATTATCGTAGGTACCTACAAACATCTTAAAGGATACCTAACTTGATTTTTTTGTACGCAAGTAAAATGAAATCATACATATATCTACATATTATTATCAATCTAATGACATGCTTATTAATATTCTATTAGGTCTAACTCAACTGAATGAGTACAACGAGCAGGTTGATCTGTTGAAGAAGATTTGGTTCACAAAGTACGCTCGCCACTGGACCGGCCTGTGCAAGTGCAGCTGCGCTTTCGAGAACATATTCATGGCAGAACTCAAGTCTGATGATGTACTTGGTAAGTAATAATAATCACAAGGGCAAAGGCCTCTTCTCATACAGAGAAGGTACGAGCATTGATCACCACGCTTGCTCAAGGCGGATTGGCGATTTCGGGCTTGCATTCACTACAAGTCCAGGTTTCCTCACGATGTTTTCCTTCACCGATGTCTGTGATGTCGAACATAATATAATTCTGTTCATCCAAGTTCGTGGCGATTCAATTTCATTGTTCCGTGTAGACGGTATTCAGAGCAATTTGATGCTACTTCACTTCCAACTCCGAGAGCGGGGAGTATGAACGCAAAATGTGCTTTATTCATATTAATTTCAGTTCAGTTCAGTCCAAATGTGCCAACATAATGATGTTCCGCCTCCGATGTTTGTTTGGATGTTTCATTCACAATGTTGTGTTTGTGCGCGCGTAAGCAGCGCACACCTTATAGGTCGATTACACCTGCCGAGTAGAGTGGCGAGACAGTGCCTTCGGCCGAGTACTCGGTATTTGTAAACACATTGCCGAGTACTCGGCCGAGGAGCGCTCGGCCTACCTAGCAACCGGCCGAGACAGTCAATCGGACCCAGTTCTATTTACTAGGGCGAGTACCCACCTCCCCGCTTCCCCGCACTGTCTGGCTCGGTCACTCGGTGAATCTAAACAGCACTCGGCCACCACTCTCCACTCGGAATAAACGATTTCCGATGTCCATGTTAGCCTCAGTCGTCCTTGAACATCTTCTAATAACTGAACTGTCTCGCCACAATATCGAAAATACGTGTGAACACTAACTTACTCGGCTACGGCACTGTCTCGTCCGAGTTACATTTTACTGTCTCGCCACTCTACTCGGTAGGTAGGTGTAATCAAGCCTTTAAGGTTTCTCATGCCAAGCACAGAGAGCGGTTCATATGAATATGAACCTTATTTACTTGCTATTTGTGTAACTATGTGTACTTGTATGCTGCCTACGCTAACGATTCCGGCTGTCCTTGTAAGGAGTCCCGTTTATTACATCATCAATTAGTAGTCCAGTCATAATGTTGGAAAAATTCGGCCTTCAAGTAACATTGAAATGGCAAGTAAATGACTGAAGCCGACCTTAAACTTATTGAATATCTCTTTGAGAGGTTTAAAGTGCAAAACAAGTAAAAGTACTCTAAATTACTGAACTGGCTTTGGAGCTGGTTCCAGCCAGGAGAACATTTAAAGCTGACAAATGTACAAAAATTTAAAAACCACTGAAAAAGGTGGTTGATAAATTTTTGCTTGACATAAATTTAATATTATATAGGTACAGTATCTAATAGTTTATTTATAGATATGGCCCTTATACCCAATTGTTTCTATTTACAGGTCTCCACAGTTGGTTGTTCTTCGCCAAGCGTGAACAAGATCGCAAAGCCAATTACTTGGGTTACATGAGTAAACTAGACCTTTCTGGGGTAAGTTGACATATTTCGTGATACTCATGTTCTTAGTAATTAACTACTTTCAGTAAATTATTCTCAAAAATCTTCGATACTTATGGAAATCTGCTGAAACTATATGTTCAAATTCTTGCTTATTGAAATCTCACCCGTCCCGTATTTTCTAATTTGTAGGTCTACCTACAGGCTAAAAACAATACTCTGCCAGTGCACCTAATCACTGGGGGTTATCGTAAGGCCAAGCTATTAGAAATTATTATAAATTATATTTTATATAATTTGGCATAATAACACGAATCGACAGCATTTGTTACATAGACAATTATCTAGTCCCAACTAAATAATTCAAGTATTCGAAAATCACGTTACAGAAAGGTATCATCCTGAAGCAACACTCTATTTTGAGCGAGACGAAGGACGCTCCTGAGGTGACCATGTTCGTGGGCACATCTCCCGAGCTGGAGCTGGCGCTGTACACGATGTGCTTCATGGCGCGCCCCGACCGGCCCTGCCGGCTGCGCCACAACAACGTCAACTTCTACATACAGACCAAGACGCTGAAGTCGGACAACGTGCTTCTCATCGACACCGCCACCCCTGGCTATTAACATACCACCTACTAATCTAGCTACAGTTGACGCATTTTACGAGCACGTGTCACGCATTGCAATTTAAAACTTAAGTCAACTACATAAGTCCCATGACACGCGCTCGCAGTATGCGAAACTATACTCCATACACTTTTTAATTATGCACTCATGAATATATATAAAAGACAATTATACTCAATCTGTGAAGCTGACGCAGCTGTAGGTAAATTAAAGCTCTCTTAATAAGAACCAAATAAAGATAATTTATCCAATTCGATGAGTTATGTATTCATAAACATTAAAACAAAGATAATGCTAGAGACAAGCGGTGTTATCAGGTCCCGATCCACGGGTCTTGCCCCCTATTGATAAGTATGTTGTTAAAATATGAAATTTCGCAATAACTATAATACATAAAATAATAAAACCCAATGATGTTATAAGTAAATGATAAAACCAATCCAATGTAAACATGTTTATTGCAACATTTCTCTAAAACACCAACTGCTATAACACAAAATATATCAAATCTATATATCATAAGAAAGTGCGTAAATACCTAGTATTTACCTAAATCATTTAACATATCTGTATATAATATATACCTATCATATAATCACTATCAGTAACAGTATAATAATATACCTAATTCATTTTACTGTCGAAAATGGCACAGAACTAAAGTAAGTTTAATAACAATGAGTCTTCGGTGCGATATAATAATACTCGATATTATAAAAAAAAATAGAAAAGACCTTCTTGAGGGCTTGAACGATTGTTGTAAAAAATATAAAAACTGCAGACTTCGATTTAAAAGTATATTATGTATATTTGAATGCCAGTAAATATAGTAAATATAAATAAAAACTATGAAGAAGCTAATCATTAATTTGAATTACAGTCATGTTAACCACTCAAGTGAATAAATAGCTTTCGAAATGCTTAATAAAAATAAGATTCTCAATAAAGATAATTTTAGGTAGTGTGACTTTGACCTTTTGCGATTACAATACACGAACACTACAGATGCTCGACGTACATGATTATAGATACCTACATAATTAATTATATTTCACATAAAAGTAGTACCAAAAGTTAAAACAGATCACTTTAGATGTAAATGAACCCGTAATACTTCATTACAGAATACTAAAAGTTAGCTTTAAATACTTCAATGCTGTATGTTATTGTTTGTAGACTTATTAGCCTATATCTTGCTACTTACACTATTATTTTACATTCATCTAATCGCTATTTTATTTTACTATGTTCTAACTGACCAATTCAATAATAAAGATAAGTTAGAAGTAAGAAAATAAACAAAGAAACTTATTTGTAAGACGATATTAAATACTTCTGACTAGAATACCGTTGGATCATTTACAGTATATCTACAGTGTAGATATATTAGTCTTACATTGTATATTTAAACTAATTCGCTTACAATTCTATGATTTAAAATGTTTAGAAAATATTTACAAACAAAAACAATCATGAAAATATCTAAAACCACTGATTTAAAAGTTCATCTATAAAAGTATTGTCGCTACTATTCAGGTATAGAACAGCGGTACAGATTCTATATAATACTTCGCAATAGACTGATTACGAATAAATATAAAAAAAATATCCTTAATTCAAAGTGATTGCATAAGAAGTTTAGAACAATTAAACAAAATAGGAGCCATACTCATGCGGCATGACTCCGCGCCGCGGGTAGAACGTGTGCGTGAGCGAGTAGTTCATCAGATTCGAGATATTCGACGTGTAGATGTCGGCGAAGCGGAACAAACGTCTCGAGAAGTAAGTCGGGTTGTGGTACGTACGGAACACGCTACCGAATTGTGGGTTAAACACTGCCTTTATTTCATTCCTGCAATTGACATAACATCTCCTAAAATGGAAGCATGAAAACAAAACATACAAGCGTTATTTCGAGCCAATTAGTCACGTTTACACGATTATAATAATTTAGATAAATAGCTAGTGATTAGCCTAAGCAACTGACAAAGAGATCGATAATAGTAGAATTTGGCAGGTAAAAGGGGCAACACAGGCATAGTATTTTTAAGCATTTAGATAACACATTTAGACAGTGCGCCTGCCAAAACACACACAGCAATAATCCAATAGGTGTTTTTCTGCAGAATGTATAGTGTAATGTACAAAAGAAGGCGCGTCTTTTACGTAAATTATAACTCTGTCTACTCACATGTTTCCCAAAAAGCATGAAAAAATTCTTAAGTTGACAAACAATGAATACAAACCTCAGGAAATCCCGCTCGGCCATCCACTGGTTGACGACTTCAAGAGCTTCAGGGTCCTTATAATCCTGATGGTCTTCTATGAGCTGCGTCAGCATCTGCAGCCAGTTGGCGTTCTCTTTGAACGATTGCGTGTTCAATGTGTTGATCTCGTGCTAAAAAACAAGTTTGGACGACAAAATGAAATCGGATTCAAAGCACTACATTTGTAGCAAATGGGGATCTGTTGGGGCCATAGTTTTGGTAAAATTATACCTTGTTCAGCTTGTTCTTCTACTAGCTAACCATCAATATATTCACGTGTTTGTTTGTTAGTTGTACAGTAAAGTCTAATACTAAATTCATGTCAATATCAAATACTCAAATTACAAAAAAAAAATGTCTAACCGTCAACTCGTTAATGATGGCCCCGGTGCGCCAGCCGTGCTCCAGTGTGACGTCAGCGAGGTCGCTGTAGGGATGGTCGCCGAAGTACAGTACTTGGTGACCGGACCAGCCCGTCAGGTCTTGCAACTGCTTCACTGTTCCCTGCAAGCAAGTAACATTGTATTTACTAGCTATCTTATAAAGTAACTAAGGTTGTACTTATAATATTATTTTACTTGCATCTGAAAATACCTAAAGAAAGAGAAGTTACTTGATAGAAAACACATTCGCTAACGCAAAGCTATGTTATAACTTGATGCTTTTAGCCTAAGTTTTACAGTTCGTTTGCAAGAGGACAAATTCGAAAGCATGAGCTAGATATTTAATTAAAGTTACCTCATAATAAATAATTCCTTTTTCTAATGATGAGACTCTTTCCCAGATATGTGTGTTGGCGTTTTTGTCGAAGACTCGGATGGGCCGTGTAACCTCCGTGAAGAATTTAGGTTTATTTGCGTTCACTATCACTACGTCGAAAAACTCTCTCCAGTCATGTCCAACTAACATCTCCATGCCTGCATTACTGATAAAAATAATATTTAGATTACATTTTTATTCACTTAAGACATCTTTACTATAATATTATAAATGGGAAAGTGTGTCTGTATGTTTGTCTTTCTTTCACGGCAAAACGGAGCGACGAATTGACGAAGTGGAGATTTTTGAAGGGATGGAGAGTAACGTAGGCTACTTTTTGTCTCTTTCTAACGCGAGCGAAGCCGCGGGCAAAAGCTAGTTTAATATCATGCATAATTTTTTACATGAACAGTAAGCTTAGTAGGTAAGCAACCAGGGGCTTAAGACATAATAAAATAAAAACTCAAAAACATGGAGTTTTGTAAAAAAAAAAATTATGAAAATAGATCTCTATTTAATATAAATTTCATTTGTAATGGATTCAAATAGTGTTTAGGAAGAATTACATGCACAAAACATGCACATGCAAGACAATTTCCAATCATGTAAAATTGTAATTAGAGAAGTCTCTGTACTTAAAAAAAAACAAATAATCTTATAACCACAAGTATCTATATCACATGTCTGTGTAATGGAGTAAACAATAGTGCAAACATGTTTGTCTTTACATTTATCTACCTGCCTCATGTGCTTATTAGTATTAATAGGACTATTATATTGAATGGCCTAGAACAATCTCTTCATATAAACAAATACTTGCATACATGCATAGCTTTATTAGTAATACGTAAAAAATACGTAGATTATAAGTACACAGTATACAAGCAACTTACACAAAGTGATAAGGACTATTAGTGACAAGAAACAGCTTCTTATCATTGTCCTGTAGCATTTGGAAGTATTTTCTTAAGTCTGTGTTGGGCCTGATATACTCCTCTACATTTTGAGCAACAATCTTGTGCATTATAGGATGACAGCTTTGCACAGAATTCTAGAAAAAGTAAACCAAAAATCAATAAACTTTGAATTTTAAAACAAAAAAAGCAACTCAATGAAACTAAAAGAAAAGTAAATACCTTTACATCCAAGAACAAAATTTCTGGATGGTAATCAATATGGTTTTTAATAAAATATTCAGCTACATTACATAGTAAACCCATTTCAGGCACTGAAAATAAATCAGCTAAATGCACCATCTTAGCTCTGTTTGCCTGAAAATAAAATATATTGTTACTATTAGATTTAATAGTGCAGTATTCATTGGTACCAATGTAAATTGGATTTTAATTGAGTAATTTAAATGCAATTGGAATTTTAACCACAAACAAAATGTTTACTCCCACATTCCAACTCCAAATTACCTAGGTATGTATTAGTTTTTGGCAAACTCTGTGTTTGGCAGTACTTCTCAATCATGCCACTTTGTTTTAGGACAATAATAGACGACTCTCACTAACAAATAATGAAAACAAAACAGTTCTACATATCATGTGATCCTCTTATTATTAATATGACAATGGTGAATCCAAACACATAGATGTGTTTATAGATTGAGCACAAACTGCAATATAGATACATATACCAATGTCTTGTCACACATGGTCCTTGTGTCAACATTGCATAGGGGAGCACAAATGAATGATTGCTTACAAGTGCCAGTGATTACTGCCTGCTATCTAGCTACTACTCTTACTATCATAGATAAGTGATTCTCAACCTTAACCAAAAGCATACAAAGATTGTAAATGGAAAACAAATGTTTTAACATAGCTGATATAGTTATGTAAGCAGAATATTACATAGACAGGTTGATTATATTGGTAGAAGTTGTTAAACTATGTCTAGCAAAAACTGTAATTTTTGAATAAATCTTTTTTTTATATTCACAGGTATTAATGAATGCTTTGGCTCATTTTTTATTTACAAGAATAAACATATTTGACCAATAATACTTACTTTATGAGCTCTTGTATCACCCTCAACATAGGCTATAGGTATAATTCTGTTCCTATACAGTTTGAGCACTTCTTCAGAAGACACCTGTGAGAGGCCTCGGTACACAGCTCCAAATTGTATTTGTAAGAATGAGTCTAGTTTCAGAAGGAGGCCTTTCTCTATATCATAATGTAAACCTCTGACAGCAAAATTAGGTTTGTATTCCAATTGTAATATTTCTGGAGGGTACTGAAAGAACAAGAAAACTGTAATTTTGTTTTGAACAACAAACTCTTTAAACATCCAGCTAGATCAGCAGAAATGGAGTATTCATGACTACTGCAAATAAAAACATGTTCACAACTATTTCTGGGGTATACAGTAGTGGGGTAGTTGTAGCAAACACAACTATTTGCTTGATATACCCAACTCAAGTTTCTAGGCCAAAAATTGTAATTTACATACCAACCTTATATTTTTCCAGAAGTATTTCTCTGCCAAGATTATACAGTAAGTGTTCTAGGCTAGGTTTGTAGTGTGCCAAAGTGTAATCATAATCAAACCCATAAACTTTGACTTCAGAGAGATCCAACTCATTGCAAGCAAATACACCCCGTGGATTCACATCTTGGGGTAATTTCTTAGCTGTAAAAAATAATTAACTTTAGTGTTTGGGACGTACAATGCAATCAAAATAAATGCTTTATTGGTTGCATGAACTTACACTTAAATTTTAGCTTTGTACGACAATATGCCTCTTTTAATAATTCACGCGTAGAAAAACACCTGCGCAATAAATCCTCCGGATATTTTTTTGGGAGCTGTGTTACACCGATTTTCCATTTTCGTATACCGTTTATGGTTAAATTACTACGTAAACTTATTAAAGACATTTTTATAAAACATAAGATGTAAAAATCACTTAAAACTTAACCCAATTCACTTAATATTTATATTTTACGCAATAACACTGCGAAATAGATTTGGTAACTGTCAGATTTTATTAATAATTTAAAATCGTTGCATAATTCGAATAAATAACACACTCAATACTTTCATTCTGAATCGTCTACCTTGCGTCGTCGCGCGCGACGTAAAATCTGACAAGAGTGACAAGGGAGACAGCAAAAAATGTTGTCTGTCATTGTTGACAAGAGTTGACAATGTTGACATACCGAAATGATTTTTTTTTTTTTTTTTTTTTTTTTTTACCCTAATGGGAAGGCTATAATCTTTCAACCATATTGCCTAGTCTTTCGTCTTGATATTTTCTTCCGTGATATATTTGTGTAATATTGTCTTTCGTTTTTATTTCTCATATTTATTTTGCTTTTTTAGTATTTTAATTTTATTTTTTTATCGTCTTTCGTTATAAGTCCATTCAATGTAATTATTCATGTCCGTTATGTAGGTATATCATTAGTTTTTGTCAAATCCGTGAGCGTCATTGTCAATGTCAAGCAAAGACCTTAGAATTATATAGACCTGAAATGTTTGACTATAGAAACAGCAGTTATACAAATATAGTGGCTTCTCGACGCCAACATCATAAAAATACTGCCATCTCTTTTTAACTCTCTTAATTTTGCATAAGTGAAAAAGGATAACAATGTTTTTGAGAGTTACTATGATGGCAACTCTGAGTTCCTAACGTCATTAAAATACCTATTTGCGGCCAGTCGCCATTTTATCCTCTCGCTGTTTAGTAAACAAGTTTGGTACGTCAACTGTCAAATGCTCTTGAGCTCTGGATAAAAATTGTGATTTTTTAAGTAATTTGCTGTGTTATTGTGTTCGAACTCGGTTCTATAATAGAAATTGTATATAGCAAGATGCCCAATTGCAATATAATCGGATGTGGCATCAAAAGAAGCAGAAATCGCCCAAAAATAACTTTGCACCAGTACGTACTTAATTTTGTTTGAAATATCTTTAGATTTCGTTATTAAACAAATGGTTCTGCATTTGTTGAATAGTTTGAACAGTAAAGCCTTCATAATTTCCCTTTTTCTTTCATTTTCAACATGTATTTCATGAAATCATTTTCTTGCTATTGAAGGGATAGAGTAGTGCATTACACATTTTTATATTTATCGATAATGCTGTATTATGGTTTTTTAAATGCTATATTATGGTTTTTTACTTGTTTTATTTTACTTTTAAGGCTGCCGGCTAATAATGAAAAAAAGAAAACATGGCTGGAAACAATTGGTGTTGAAAATTTAAAGATGCCAACAAAAACAATTCATATTTGTTCTCTTCACTTTAAAGAATCATGTTTCAACCGGACACTGAATAAAGTAACATTGCGTGACGATGCTTTACCTACACGAACCTTATTGGTAAGTAACATTGTGTGTTATAAATTTGATCTTTAGATTAATTAAAATCCTTTTAACAAAATCAAGAAACATCAATATACTAATTGTTTTAATTCTTGTTTACAGCCTGCCATTGAATCAAACATGTTTGGAATTCTACTTGAAAATGATACAAATGTAACAAACTCACAATCGTTATCTGGATGTGGTGCTCCTAATAAGGTATTTTTTTTTGTAATAAAAACATTTTTGTAATAAAGATCAAAATACTGTTTTTGAAGTTATAATTTTTTTTTTGTATTTTTTTTTCTATTTGGATTATTATTTATTTTACTAATAAAGAGAGGTTTTCAGGTTAAAGCTGTTGGTGTGCCTATCATAGGCACACCGACAGCCTGGAGAAATTCTAAAGAGGAGTGGCATAGATTTAGCCTCTAGCACAACCCCTATGCTAGATATAGTCACCAGCACTTCCGCTGCGCCATATTTGGCCACTAGCGCCTCCGATGTGCCAGATTTAGGCGCTAGCACCTCAGATGCGCCAGATTTTGCTGCTAATACCTCGGCTACCATCTACGCTACGGCAGATTTATCGGTATGATTATACCGATAAATCTGCCGTAGCGGAGCTTCAGTTTTTCTTGTCATCATTATTTTTGAATTTAACTCAGTGATAAAAGTCACCTCATCAACTAAATTGACTGCGTGGGAGATATCTCTCACTTGTCTTCAATATCTATTAAAACTTAATTATTTGATTTCAGATAAACACATCTAAAATGATAAAGAAATTAAAGTACATATGTCAAAAACAGTCTAAGAAGGTAAAGAGACTTAATGAGAAAGTTCAAAGACAGACAAAAAAAAAAGGCTCAATTTAGTAACATTACTAACATTGTCAAAGATTTAAAGGATTGGCACGGCATTCCTCAAGAGACCGTCAAAAAATTAATAAGGTCGATAAAAAACAGGCTGCAGGCTGTAAATAAAGCTAGGGAAGGCAATACTAAATATTGATTAAATTTTTTTTTTATTTTCCAACATTTTTTGTTTTATTTGTTAAACACCAGACCCCAACCCTTTGTCCGTCTGTCTATCTGTCTGTCTGTCCGTCCTCGCTTAATCTCTGTGACTGTTAGCACAAGAAAGCTGAAATTTGGTAAAAATTGGAAAAAATGTTTTATTAGGGTAGTACATGTAAAGTGGGAAGTCTTTTTTTTATTTCAACCCTAACGTGTGATATAATGTTTGATAGGTATTTAGAAATGAATATGTTTACTAAAATAATGATGATGATAATGTCAATCATTTCGGAAATAATCGCTTCAAAAGTAAAAAATAAATGTGTCCACCCACCCCCAATTTTTGAACCTTAAGTTTAAAAAATCTGAAAAGTAGAACTTTATAAAGACTTTCTAGGAAAATTATTTTGAACTTGATGAAAAGAACAGTTTTTGTACAAAAAAAAAAAAACAAAAATCGTAAACATAACTTATGCGTACTTTGTATGTCAACTTAACAAATAGCCTTTTTTTGAACTCATACGTGGGAATATTTAATGTGACGGAAAGGAAACGACGGATCCCTACATTGAATGTGATCCGACACGCTCTTGGCCGGTTATTATTAATTTAGTTAACACCGTTCAATTTCCTGCTTGCCTAAAAAAAAACACAGATTTTCGATTTACACCATATCAATAAAGGAAATGTTTCTTTATTAGTAAAAAATATTATATTTTAATTAATTTACATCTTTAGATTAGAAACATCTTTATGGAACCCTTTTTTTTTGTGTACCCTTGGCTTTTCCCTGATTGTATTATACAATGGAAGATCAATTTGAACCGCTGTACAATTGGCCGTGAAACCTTATCAAATTAAATGAACAGGGTGTCAATAAGTAAAATCTTATACTTTTCAAAATGTAGGCCCACAAGCAGCATAGAATCTAATAGAAAGAGGTATAGACTTATTATATAAAGGGGTCCACGGTTTAGCCGTGAAAGAAGGACGAACAAACAACTTATTTATGAAAGACCGAAGTTACAAAACTTGAGGTATTTTTCGCCAGTACGTGAAACTAAGAAAACATTCTCACAATCTTTTGTCGATGTTATTTTACAGAACTATCGATCGAGGGGCTACTCTATTAGCCGCCATTTTATCCTCTCAGTAAAGTGTAGGTATACACGTTTTTTTTGTAGGTATGCCGCGTCCATATAATTCCTGGGTCAGAGATGTCAAGTCAAACATGACTTGAACAAACATGTCAAAGAATCATGTCCAATAATGACCTGTCAAACATTTTGACAGAAGATTGTGTGTATAGTGATGTTATTTAGCGTATTAAATATGTAATTTTTTGCTATGCACGTAGTACTAACTTACAGCAGAATTGGTAATGTGGAAAAAAAGAAAAGTTAATTTTAAAATAGCCACCGAATAAAGCGTTGTTTTTAATACAGAACGCAGCCATTTCAAATGCATTGAAGTACCGTTCCGTTATACCACAGGAAGTTAATAATCTAAGTACCACAGTATACGGCGAGTTTGACATTTGGACATAGTATAATGTACTCTGTGATTTGGACGCAGTTTTAGTACTGTTATTATTTAGTGATTTTGTATTTCGTTCATTTCATACTTTTTTGTACAGATCATTTTATTTAAATTCTTTAAAAGGTTATTTAGTAGTAAGTGACTAAGTATACGTTTCCATGGTGGATACAGAATTGAAGTGTGCAGAGAAATGTTAAATAGGGACGGACGAGTTCGAGAGAGAGAAGAGGTAGTGGGGAAAATTCATTGATAAGAGGAAAAATTAAATCAAGGCATATATTGACAGGCGGCAATACTGGCAATACTATGTATGTGTACATTTTAAAATTGAAAATAATTTAAATGGAAGACAAGGCATAACCGAGTATTGCTGCAGCTGCCTTGTAGGACGTCGCACTGTTGGTTGTTGCAAAGAGTACAGTATAATACTATGGTTGTTGTGCACATGTGATGACGATAACATTGGTGTGGTACCTTGGATGGGCTAGGTACCAAAGAAATATAGAACCTCCAGCAGCATTTTTGGATGATGTAGTAGTAAGAGAAGATTTAGAATAAAATAATGAAACTAATAAATGTGCTGTTGTATTTTTATTTAATTTCCCAACTATTTTCCTATGGTGACTGCTCCCGTCCTGGGTGTGGAGGGAGGGCGTGTCAGACTTTTACTGACTAAAACCCACTCAATGTTCCTTCGGTTGCCCGGTTGCCCTTTATGTTCCGAGGTCACGGTAACTATTATAAACATTCCGCAACTATCTACATAACCTCAAATATTGTTTTCATTGTAACATTTTTACCTCATTGTCAAATCACACCAAGTTTTTGCGGTGGCTTAGTTATGACTTAATCTATAATTTGATATAATTCACATCACTATACATCATGTGATAAAAAATTTGATTGACAGGTCATCGCATGTATGGAGCGTGGTCATTGTTCTTTATTTGTAAATTGTAGCCGTAGCTTATTTCCTAGTTTCCTCTAGCACAAAATATAACCTACAAAACTATGTACACAATTTATTTAGGTTTAAATAAAGTATATTATAAATGCATAAAATATATAAAAGCATAACCTAAATCTCATTTACAGTTTCTAATATAAATTTGTACAAATATATATAAGTTGAGGCATTCATAAGTAGCTCCTGAATGCATTGCGGGACCATATCAGGTTTTTTATAAATTTTCAAAAGTTCATCCGACAACACAAGGCGCTGAATGTTGAAAGACGAACACTCAAAGAAGATGTGATGTAAAGATTGCACTTTTTCCAATTGACAGTATTCACAATAAGGCGAGTTAACCATTTTAAGACGATGAAGATGATAATTTAAACGACAGTGACCGAAACGCATACGACAAATAAATGAATAAAATTTTCTATTTATAAACTTGCTATTCTTACAAAACCAAGGTATGGAGTTAATTTGTACATCCAAAGTAGCAAACCAAGTGCCTTTATTTTCTACATGTGTGGACTGGTAGGAATGTCTTCCCCACGCCTGATACATACGCTGTTTTAAAAGACTAACTGCGTCTGTATGTGGTATGGAAATACTCATATCAGTATTTGGAATCAATTCATCTAGATCAACGATTTTTTTGGCCAGATAATCTGCCTTTTCATTTCCTGTAACGCCAATGTGTGAAGGTACCCAAACAAAACCAACTTCAATATTAGAATAAGACAGTTCTATCCATAACTCTTTTATCAAGTAGATAATGTAATTAGTGTTAGCATGTAGTTTGTTGTTTGCCAGATTTTTAAGTACACTCATGCTGTCACTTACTACAAACCACCTGCTGTGGCCTAAATTGCAATTTTTAATATGTTTTAAAGCACCCAAGATAGCAACAGCTTCAGCTGTAAAAATACTAGCATTTTTGTCAATTTTTCGACCTAAACCGATGTTTGAGATTGGCTCATAAATAGCGAAAGACACTGCTCTATCATTTTTCGAGCCATCACTGTACACAAATTTATGATCTGGCCACTTTGACAATACTGCACTAACTTCCTCTTTTGAAGAGAGATCCTTTTTGTTTTTTAGAATTATATTTATTTCTGGAAATTTAGCAGCAAATGTTCCTTGATAACATGGCAGAATGTGTTGTGATTGGTATATATTTGCATTTTTAATAAAGTTTATGAAATTATGAAGGTTCTCTAACAAATAAAATGGTTTTATACCCAAACTAGGATTGGAATGCAACAGATTGGCTAAAAGACTATTATTGGATGTGCTATACAGTTTTAGTATGAATCTTTCTTTCAGGTAATGAAATCGAATTTTTAATGGCGGAACATTACATTCAATCTGCATTGCATTTATAGGAGTACTTCTGAATGCCCCAGTGATAACACGCAAACATTTATTTTGCAGAACGTCTAGACTATTTACAAATTTAGTATCTGCAGCGAAACAATAAAAACCATATTCAAAATGACTACGAACTAAAGATTTGTACAACAGTAGCAAAATTTTTGGGTCTGCACCCCAGTATGAACCAGCTAAAGATTTCAATATATTATAAGCTTTATTTGCTTTACTAATAATATGTTTAATATAGTTGTTCCATGTTAAATTATGTGTAAATAGAATCCCTAAAAATTTAACTTCTTGTGAAATAGACAATGCACAATTGTTATATTGTACGAGGGGCATGTTATGACACTGTTTACCAAATACTACCACTTTAGACTTGGATGGATTGACATTAAGGTCAAGATAGGAGAAAAACTTGTACAAATTTGTCAGGGCATCATTAACTTTGTGAACAACCTGTGATAAATTGTTTCCAGAAGCATAAACTACCAAATCATCAGCAAATTGTAAATTTTTGACCTGAGATCCTAAAATTAAATTTAATCTACGTATATACAATATAAATAATAATGGTGATAATATACCTCCTTGACAAACTCCTTTAGATGCAACTCTAGGACCATAAAGATGTCTATTAAATTTAACAAATACTTCTCTGTTGCACAAAAAGTTTCTGACCCAAATTATGAATTTTTCACTGATCCCTATTTGTAATAATTCATGACATAAAATATCTATATTTACGCTATTAAAAGCACCAGCGACATCAAAGAAAACTCCAACCAAATTCTCATTGGCCAATAAAGCATTATGTATATCAAGCTGCAGTTGACAGACACTTTCTCTAGCCGACCGATTTCTACGAAATCCAAATTGATTAGAAGGTAGAATATGATTTTTTTCAACGTAAAACTCTAAACGCTGCTTCAACAATTGCTCAAATAGTTTTCCAACACAAGAAGTAAGTGCTATGGGACGATAGGAATCAGGACATGATTTGGGTTTGTCTGGTTTTAAAATTGGTACAAGACAATCTACTTTCCAGTCTTGGGGTATAATATTGTTTTCCCATAGCAAATTCAGGACTTTCATGAATATTTTTAGACCAGTAATGCTAAGTTTTTTAAATAAAATGTATGGCATGCCATCTAGACCATGAGTAGTGTCTCTTCGAGATGAAATAGCAGATATTAATTCACTGATTGTAAAAGGATCGAGCAGAAAACTATGATTGGACGAGTTGGACTTGATTGTATTATTAAATAAGGATCTTGGAGCATTAGACACAAAATCTGGTGAGTATTTCTTCAAAAAATCTAAAATCCAGGCGTCATTTTCATGATTATTAGAATTAAATGTTTTATTATATTTGCGCATGAAGTTCCATATAATAGATATTGGTGTGCATCTATTGAAAGTTTCACATAAAGTCAACCAGCTTTTTTGTCGTTCAGTTTTTATTTTTTAAGTGCACGAAGTCTTTTAAACTGTATATATGTTTCTTCAGATGGGTTATTTTTAAAATTAATGTAAGCTGTTTTGAAATTTGATACAGCGTCTGTACATTTTTGATTCCACCAAGGAAGGGAAGGTCTTTTATTCCTATTTGTGGGACATGAGCGATTGCTGGCATTCAAATTGCCATTCGAATTTTGGATGGAATTAGCAGCGGCTGTGCGTAAAACTGTACAAAAATGATAATATAAATCAAGAGGACTTGTGTTATCTGTTTTGAAATCAACTAAAATTTCATCCACCTTATTACTAAACATTTGCCAGTCCACCATTTTGTAATTTGGATAGACAGGCAAATGTTCAGCATTAGAACAATCTCTATAGGAATCATTTTGACTATTGTTCATTGTAACTTTTATAATTGCAGGAATGTGGTAACTACTACCAAGAGGACTATCATGCATGTGCCATTCACAATTAAGTGCCAATGATGGAGAGACTAAAGACAAGTCCAATGCATTCGCACGCCAAGTTAAAGAGCCCACTGTTGTTGCCTGACCATTGTTAAGAAGAATTAAATTATTTTCGTCAATGACCTCTAAAATATTTCGACCGCGTGGAGAATCAGAACCACAACCCCAAGATGTGTGATGAGCATTAAAGTCCCCAGCAAATATAAAAGGACCAGGAATAGACTTGACCAATGAATCAAAATTATCTTTATTGAAAGCTGGATTAGAAATCGAAGGACTGTAAAAACTGACTATACTTATTTCCTTATTATTAATTAGAACTTTTACACAGATATTTTGTAAAGAATTGTCAAAATAAGTGTTAATTTTAGTGTAATTAATACTTTTATGAATAATAATGGCAACTCCATTGTGTTTGTTGCCACAGTCATTTCTTTCAATATTATAGTTTTTAATTTTAAAGTTTTGTTCTGGTTTGAGCCATGTTTCACTAATTATTGCAATGTGAATATTGTACGTATAGAGGAAATTTATAAATATATGTTTGTTGCTATTGAGGCTTTGTGCATTCCATTGCATTATGTTTAAATTTGATAAATCCATTATGTAGGTGAGGGAATTTTGTTACTAAGAGTTGTTTTTAAAACCTCTTTAATTGAAGATGAGTTTATAGGGACATCTTTATTACTAACTATTTTGGTAATTGTTTCTACTAAGATATTTATAAATTTATCAGATTTCATTAAATTATTAATTTGTACATCTAAATTTTTTGCAGTTAGAGCTGGAAAAGCATTTACATTAAAAAGATCAGAATATGTGGCGTTTCTTGACTTTATTTTATTTTCTTCGATTTTTTGTTTTTTTAATGGACAAACTGAGGAAATAGCTATGTGATCACCCTTGCAGTTCGCACACTTAGCGTCCTTAGGGTCAACTTGACAATTTTTAAAATTATGATTTAATGTGCAGATCGAACATACCTCCGTATTGCGACAAAATTTTGCAATATGACCATACCGTAGGCACTTCAGACATTGCTTAACAGGTGGAATATAAGTTTTCACCTCGTGACGCCATGAGTCCAAGTATATATAAGCTGGAAGAATAGTGGACGCAAAGGTAACAGCGACCGCTTGTGTAGGTGTGAATTCTACACCGCCGAAACTCTTTACCCTGCGCATAAAGCGCCTGACCTGTACAACATTTTTCGAGCTTCCTATCAGTGAAAATATATCTGCATTCGACATATCTACAGGAACTGAAGTGAGAACTCCAGTAACCTCTGTATCAACAGCAGGGATGGATGCTTTAAGACCCAACTGATCTAATATTTTTTTGTTTTTGAGGAACATATTGGCGTTGTTTGGAAGATCAAATGTGATGCCAACCTTATATTTATTTATTGAACGCATGTGCAAGACGCCTGAAACGCCGTGTTCGCGTATGCCTTTCGACAACGCCATGCGATCTCTGTCGGTGAAAAAACGATTTTCTTCAACATGGTTCAAGAAAACAACCAGCTCTTTTTTCGTTGTGTCCTCCGGATACTTACGGCTGTAACCCTTTACCTTATAGACCGCGTATTTATCCTTCGGGTCCTTGTTCTTATTTACGTCCCTGTAAGAGGAACATGTTACCGCCGATTCCGCTGAGTCGGAATCGGTTGATGCTTGCTGAAGATCCGGTGGCGACTCATCCTCCTTCCTCTTTCTTTTTTTCACCATTTTTGACTATTTAATATATATTTACACTTAAAACTAACTATAGAAATAAGATTTTACAAAGAAATTGTACAAAATTAACAAATAAATATTTTTAAACTCGAAAAGCGCGCCTTTCAATGCAAACGATTTCCCGCCTTCTCCGCATCCCATACCGAAATGACAACATGGCCGTGCGTTCCAAAAAGGGTAAGAAATACACAGAGTAGTCGCACTACTTATTACTCTAGAGACTCTAGAGTGTTCCGAAATGAGCCGAGTAAAACCGAGGGTAACCGACCGAACAATACTCGACAGCTACCCGAGTGGTATTTTAGATCGCTTTCGGTAGAGTAATTTTCCTACTGACAAGTGCAAATTCTCACCCATGGCTGAGCTTCGTTAAAATTACCTGACATAATATGTCAAAATCATATATGCGCCAATGTTGAAGTTTGATGTTGAAGAATGGATTTACTAAAGTATAAACGAACAGGTAGGTAGTACTTTTTTTTTTTTTTTTTTTTTTGCAAAATATGCTTAAAAAAAAACACGATTTTCCTTCTTTGCAATAGAGAGAAAAGGTTATACTTTGACAGTGTCATCATACGACTCTAACCATCATGACCCTAACCCGTTCCAAATCAGTAAATCACTCTGTAACGTTCAAAAACAGTATAGCCGTTCTCTTTCTTTCGTTGTTTCCATCTCTTTTTTTTCGAGTGAATTTTTTGCACGTTTTGGAACGCACTCTTGGTTTCACACTATTTTGACAGTAAACCATGAAGGTATAGATAAAAATGGAGCTCACACTTAGAAGGATAAACTTGAGTCAAATACATGCGTACCTATGTCTCTCGGTTAGTCGATTTATCTTTTAGTGCAGGCCGAGATTTGTGAATGTTGTTGGAAGACGTTGGTTAATGTTTGTTAAATTGTAATGTTTTTACAATTTTATAACATATACCTCTAGATGTAGCCATGAGGTTGTAAAGAAGTGTGAAAGTGAGAAGCATATATACGAATTTCGTAAGGTAATTGAGATAAAGCATAACATGCTCTGTCTCGTTCGGCGTGGCCGGTTTTCGCTGGGCGAACATTGAAAAGTTAGCCAAACAAAGGGATGTCACTGTCATTGAATGGTCGGCTCGTATCAGTTTTTACAATTTTATATCAATTTCGGTAATTAAACCAATAGTTTTACTGTATATTTGAGAAATAGACTCCAGTAGTTAAGTGTTTAGTGCTTTTTCTGTGCTATAAAATGGGAGGATGCACTATTTTAGGCTGCAAAAGCCGCACAGAAAGAAAGCAAGATAAGAATGTTACTTTTCACTCGTAAGGATGCAAATATTACAAGTTATTGTGCATTGATTGAATAAATACATTTGTGTGTATGTAATTACATGGCTTTCGATCAAAATTAAGGACATTTTCTAGCGATATCGTTTATATTTTTATCTACTCCTATTACTTGTTTTTCAAAGTGTTACCATATCTCAGCTCTATTTTTCCCATAACTTGATAGTAAAATTGCAACTAGTTAAATAAATAAAATTAATCAGATGATTAATTAGTTCTTTGATGCCCTGTGAGGTATCCTCTCCCTTTTAAAAGGAATCTTATATAATTTTTATAGTTGGACATCACAGACATCAGTGAAGGAAAACATCGTGAGAAAACCTGGACTCGTAACTTAAATAATACTTACGATATAAATAATTTTGCACTCTTAATAAGGATTATGATACGCAACTCAGTACATGAATGTAATAAGCAGTTGTTGCAACGGAACACCTCACGGTTTTGGTCATATTTCGGGAAAATTTTACGTAATGACAACATTGAAATTTTATAGTGCTGTCTCATGTGCAGCCACGCGGTGGCTCAATCTAGAGGTTAATAATCTAAGGTTCTACATGATCCAGACCGACCGCCGACAGAGGTCACCTTGGTCCAGTTGGTGTGAAAATCTACCGTGTAGACATTGGTCGGCCGACCAAATATGGGCTGAGTCAAACGACCTTGGTCGGGAGCGCATCCGTGTAGAACGAATACAAAATTGGTTGACGCGACCAAGGAGACCTTTGTCGGCGGTTGGTCTGGATCGTGTAGAAGCCTTTTTACCTTCGCCTCCTTCATGCAGTGAACGGACCCTTGCTGCTGCAGTGCTACCAGCGACATAATAATTACTAAGCCTCTTCCACACAGGAGAGATTTTAGATTATAATCTAAGGGAGCGATATTATCGGTCGATAATATCGCAATGCGTTATTTAGGTCAGGTTATGTGAAAATGAAACCAAAGATTTACAGTGTTAGAACGTTTATTTGTATTATTATGTAATTTAAAAAATACTATGTTGTTTATGAGTATTTGAAATTAAACAATTATAGAAATGGGTTGAATATTGGCGCCGATTCTCTAATTCACAAAATAACGTTTCTCTTTTCATTTCGTTTTGAAAAGGACAGAAGATACAAATTCGTTTAGTCCTGTCAAATTACACAGCGACTAAGGAAAATTGGCGTATTTTTAAGGTAAGCGTCCACTAGTCGGTATCGTACGCAACGGACGCATCGCACGCAACGGATCGTAGTATTATTTGTATATAGAAATTTATATAAGTGCGTCCACCTGTCCGCATCGTACGCATCGTACATAGGCAATGCCGACACCGTTGCTCCGACAGGCAACTTTTGCGATGCCTGCCGATGACGTCATACGGAATGCCGATCAGTGGACGCACTCCGCGCGCTCTCACTGCATCGTCGGCCATTTGTTCATCGCTTTCCTCCATTCTCACATAGTCCACACACAGTGAACGCACCACTATGAAAATCCGAATGAATTCGCATCGTCAATCCGTACGCTGGTACTCACCGTCGGTAATCCGTACGCTGCTGGTAGTGCCGGTACAGTGGACGCACTGTGAAATGTTTATCCGTTTTGTACGATGTGTCCGTTGCGTACGGTACGATACCGACAAGTGGACGCTTACGTTTAGTCGCCATGTTAACTAAATTATCTATGAAGTGTCTTAATTTGACAGGACTTAATTATCTTCTGTCCTTTTCTCAATGAAATGGAAAGAGAAAGATGCACTTATCTTAAATTTAGGTTAGTTTGTGAATAAGCCTATATTTCAAGAGTTAAGTATCCGTTAAGCACGAGGATTCGAGAAACCATTTAATTTAGGGTTTTAAAGGCAAGTATTTGTTTAGCTCGCTTTGTTTAGCAGCGCCTATCCTTCCAACACACGTGATTTGAGACACAATAGAAAGACAATAGCAACCCGACAGCCGGCTGTCGGTAGGTCGTTGAAAGGTTAATAATTAATTTATGTAAAATAAGTATGTCACAAAATTCTACTCGTGAAAATAGTTGCCTTTTATTATAGATAATTAATTATGTATTTTAGTATTGATTGAAATGCAATCTTGTAACTAAGATGAGCAGGTAAACTAAATTTGTGGAAATGCGCTTCCGATTAAATTTTTACTGCGGTAACGGAAGGTATGCGTAACAATGTTGACCTCTTTGTTTGCCAGTTTCAGTTTACAATCGTTATCAGCGCGAGTAACAAAGCAGAGAGTGTAAAGTGCCATATCTAGCTCTGGCGAGGTTCCCAGCAAGATGGTGTTGACCGGCTTATCGACGCCTTGTTGATTGAAATGTAACTTCATGACTGCCCCTTTCTGAAAATATTTTTTTATTGTTAAGTAAGTACCTATTTAATTGTATTTTAAATATTGTATGTATATATCTCGAACATAATTACCCAAGTAACACAGAAAGCATTTTAACAAACGAAAATTAAACTTATGTAAAACTTAAGGCCCATATAAACTTTTATATAAGTTCACCGAGCATCTTGACGCTTTATATTGGCATTTCAAAACCGTTTAGATGCTTTATACTGTATAACGGTTGGATAATGGTATATCAAAATGCTTTTGTGAAGCCTTTAGTTTCAGTGCAGCAAACCACAATGCTGTTGTACAGCTTTCAGCTGTTTTTAGTGCATTTGGATTTACAGTAGCATTTTTAAGTAGTAAATAATTGCTCAATGTTGTTTAATAGAATAAATATGAACCATTATCATGCCACGAAAATTCTCTATACAACTTTTAGCTGTTTTTAGTGCCTTGGGGTCTATAATAGCATTTTAAAGTAGTAAGATAATGCCTAATGCTGGTTTATAGCATAAACTTGTATCATTATAATGCATCGAAATTCGTTAAACGGCTTTGAGCTGTATTTAGTGCCCTTTGTTGTGTAATAGCACATCTAAGTGCTAAGTAAAAGCCTAGTGCTGCTGAACAGCATGAACGTGAACCTATGTGATGCTTGTATTTTTAAAGATCAACTGAGTGCTGTTGTACTGCTAACAGCTCTTTAAACAAATACAAGTGAGTAATTGAAATGTGTAAAGCTGCATATACATTCAATTTACTGCATTCGTAAAACCATTTATCGACATCTGTGTGTATTGCGTAACCATGTGTTTAGCATACGTTTATAATGAAGCTGGTCAAGTGCGAGTCGGACTCGCGTAACAAGGGTTCCGTAAATGGGACACCTACATTCATCAACAATATTTGAAAAAAAAAAATAACTACAAATTTCCGGATTTCGGAGTTTTTTTTTTACTTTTGCTACATGACATTGCCGATCAACTGAGGAGGTTATTGAGATTTGTCACAAATCTACAGGGTGAATAATTATATATGTATTCTGTTATGTTTGTGTGTTTTTACACCTACGTTGGATATTGAAAAATATATTATCTTCAATATCCATCCATACGGATTTAAGTTGTACAAAAATTCTGAAATGGGTTTTATTGTTTTGCTCAAAGATCCCCAAAATTCCGTTCAAGTAATGGCATCAATTCAGCCTACATCAAGTCTACTGGTATATCGGTGAACTCATATAGAACTACTTTATAGTCGATGGCACTACAGTGGTTCATCAAAAGTCTTGTCTCTGGCCTCTGGCCTTAATAATTGTACATGTGTGAGTATTTATACTGCTGACGGCATTAAATAGCCTTTTTAAACGCTCACCGGGCTGCTATAGGCTGCCACCATTTTGTAAATATTTTATAACCTAAAAATATTATCCTTCTAACCCATTTATAAAAGAAATAGACCTATATAATAATAATTAACTTAATCCAATACTTCCTAACCAATATTGTTATGTTAATTATGCAAAATTTGTTCTATACTAAGAATACAAAATTGTTTTGGTTAATTCACACAATAACATTTTATATCAAAATCACAAAATATCAAAGGCGCTTGAAAATTTTCAAAGAAACTTACATAGATATTTACAGTAAACTACATTGCGCAGTAATATTTGAAGGTATGAAATAAAAAAAGAGTCAAAACCTAACCCAGTATTATAAATTTTGTTTTAAAAATGGTGTCACGCACTGAGTTTTGACGTCTTCGTTCATATTATATTGCGAGCCAAAGTTGATAAATTGCAACGATGGGACGTTCAGAGTATTATAACAATTAGTACCGTGGCATTAGATACGTTTTTGCAATGATATAGGGTTTATTTAAGTTCTAACTGTGAACCCTTATGTAGCTCCAATCATTCTTTTACTACATTCTAATGCTGGTATAATGCTTTTGTAATGTAATTAGCATCTTCACTATCAATGTCATTGCTAGTGTAATGCTTCTGTAATGCGATTGGCAACTTCGTTGACCGTAATAATGTTTCTTTAATGCAACTGGTACTTTCTTTGACCACAATAATGCTTCTTTAATGCAACTGGTACTTTATTTGACCACAATAATGCTAATATAATGCGCCTGTAATGCGATTAAACAACTATTGTGAACATATTAAGGATCTAAGGCCGTATAATTTGTGCCCAAATAAGCATTACAGTAGCCGTATAAACGTTTGTAATGCTACTATGGAACTAAATCAACATGCGAAAACGATGCAAAAATGCTGTAAGTCGGCCGTTATAATGCTTTGATGTTGGGTACTTTCATTACTCTTACTACGACGCGACGGCCACTGTTCATCACTACTTTAGGAACGACCCCATGTCAACCACGGCTTCGAAGATTTATTAATTCTTAGTTGCGAATATTTTTATTTTATTATCTTTAGTTGTTTACTGTCCCAATTTCTTTTTTCATTTCTTTTGGTCTCTCAACTCACTATACCTTACCTACCATGCTACAACGCAAAGAGTGTCACGATTCCTACTTTTACTATGAATCGGCAGTTTCGAATATTCATTCATAGAATTATGCAACGAGGCTTCTTCATCACGGCAAAACGTGCCTCATTCCAAGTTCGCTAATCGCAGTCAATTGTCGCTGATATTTTACAAAATCTACCATCAAGGACCAGCACCTACACCATTGTTATTACTCAAGTGATTAAATATTTCACTCACATCGCCTATTTCTTCATATTTCAAGTATCCCAGATAATTAATTCTGTTGGCCGCTTCTTCTCTTGTAAAATAAATCCAGTTATGTAAACCTGGAAAAATAAAAATAGGTTTAGTACCATATTGTATGTGGCTTAGGCGTACAACACAAATGATTAACATTACAATGTAATTAACAGCATTATTCGTATTTCCAATGTTATAATTAATACTTAACATGAAATTTGTGAGTTAGGGTTTACTCAATATTGTATGGATTACATCACGCATGTGGACCTGCTATGGTCAAACACGTAATGTAGAGTACTGCGCACACGAGCCCTTAATTTTTTTTAGACTAACTAAAACATACTGTACACCATAAGTGCAGTTAGTGCTTACTTGCTTAAATGCTTACCAGAAACACCTCCATTCTTTAGTTCTGAGACAAATATATGCTCGAAGCCAGAACTGCTTATTTTCCCTTTACCTCTAGAATAAAGACTAAACCACAAGTGTTTCAGAAAATCCCTTTGTTGTTTTGGGTCTGGAGTTACATACCCTGTAAAGAGAGAGATGTATACTTAAATATGTGTTTGTCTATTAAATTAGGCACTTCATCATCATCATTATCATCTTCCTAGCCTTTTCCCAACTACATAAATGTTGGGGTCAGTTTCCAGCCTAACCGTATTCAGCTGAATCGGTGTTTTACGTGAAGCTACTGCCTACCAGACCTCCACAGTCCAGTTACTGGGTAACACGTTGATACCTCTTGGTTAGACTGGTCAGACTTTCTGGCATCTAATCATCCGTAACGACTATCAAAGTTGACGACAGGGGATGTCACACATAATAGCGGGCCATCCACTAGCGTTCATTCCTGCAGGAATGTACAATCCTTACAGAATGAACGCCAGTGGATTTGCAACAACGAGAAAGAATGACGGTATTAAAATCCCACCATCCATCCCGTCGCGACAATCCTTACGGAATGAACGCCAGTGGATTTGCAAGAGCGAGAAAGAACGACGGTATTATAATCCCACCACCCGTCCCGTCGCGACAATCCTTACGGAATGAACACCAGTGGATTTGCAAGAACGAGAAAGAACGACGGTATTAAAACCTCGCTACCAGTCCCGTCGCGACGGGCGCGACGCGCTCTGTGATCAAGTTATTGTTTATTTGTCCGCCGTGATTCTCCCAGTCTACCTTAGGGTGATGCAGAGTCAAATCATGGTAGATGCAAAATGCAAAGGAACAAAAATAATACTAAAATTAAATATATAAGTACTTATATTTACATATTAAAGTACTAAATACCTATAGGTACACTCACATAAACATAAAGATAAATATTTATAAACATAAATATATTATAAACATAATTGTTGCAAAATGAAAATAATCCTTAAAGATTATTCAAAATGACGAGCATTCCTTTCAAATGACAACAATCTTCATAAAATAGGAGGATTGTCACCATCCACACACGCGCAATCCCTCGGTATTGCTGACAAGATGCAAAGTGACAGGAATGTACATAAACGAGTGGATGGTCACTGAAGGATTGTTTTTCCTGCCGGACTGGCGCGTCGTGATAAAGTCAGGGGAAAGAACGAAGGATTGTGGTTTAGTTAGTGGCTTCAACGGTTTTATTTTATCCCGTCGCATTTCTGTACGGATTGAACGACGGGACAAGCCTGAAGGAATGAACGCTAGTGGATGGCCCGCTAAATATCTCAGATAAACTTTAGACTTACCGCCTTACTAATAAACGCTGCATAAAGTTATGACAGGTTTATACGTCAAAAAATGTATGGTTACACAGGCTTTATTCATTGCATAACTTTACACAGTGATTATTAGTAAGGGCAATAATATTTATGAATTATTTATTTATTTATTTATTTATAGTTTGAATTGAAAAAGTCACATTGATACTTGCCCGGATTCGAACCCACAACCTTTTAAGCGAGAGGCTTTATCAACTGGCCCATCACGATGTTAAATTGGCACTTGTATAGCTATATACGTAAACTGACTGACTGATTGACTAACTGTGGAACAGCGGTATCACGGTGTGTCCGTGATACCGCTGGTGCTAGAGACTTGAAACTTGCAGGGTATGGTTTTTGTAAAGAGTTGGTGACCACTAATGATTTTTGGAAAATCCAACTCTAAAGGGAAAATCAGACGCCACATACACTACAGCTTCGCTGTTAAAAGTAAGTATTAATGATGACGCTTAGGGCATAAGTATACTTTGAGTCACACAAAAGTAAAGTTTATGTTGATTTTCCATTTCCTTAAT
This sequence comes from Athetis lepigone, assembly GCA_033675125.1. Taxonomy (NCBI): domain Eukaryota; kingdom Metazoa; phylum Arthropoda; class Insecta; order Lepidoptera; family Noctuidae; genus Athetis; species Athetis lepigone. The sequence continues at coordinate 16,274,408 of CM066232.1, forward strand.
TATAAGGATTTGTTTGGTTTACACAGTGACTATAGCGTAATTTAGTGATATTTATAGGTATAATAACCTTTATTCTTCAGATACGTCATAAGGTGCCTCATTACTGTAGTAGACATGATTGCATCCATGAAAGCGTTCTCTTCATTTCTCTCCTGAAAAAAATAAATAAAGCGAAGTTAGATTTCTAGATTAGCCATTTATTAAAAATTTTGTTTGAAAAGTTTTCAAGGTAAAAAAAAAACTAAAATAAAACAAACGTATATGACTTCATATCTTTGTATATTCCAAATTAATTCGTTTTATAAAAGCATGCTAAAATCAGAATTTATTGCGTAGCATTTATCTTTGAGTAGGAGTTCAAAAGTTCAACTAACTGTTTGCGATAATGTTATTGTGTTCAATGAGGTCCCTATAAGATTGAATAACTCGGGTTCAGGCAACAAATAGATCAATTTTGATCGCTTGTTAGGTAGTAGGTACCTCGTTGGTCTATACGTGCCATTCTTAGTACGCTTACTTTTTATAATCATTTAATTATGAATGATTACCTGTGGCGTCACATGTTCATTGACTAAAGTATCTCGTTCATAATTGTCCAATAATGGAACTAATTTCTGAATAGTAGGAATATTCCACACTTCAGGAGTTACGGTGATTAATCTACGACATAAAGATAAAATTTTAACATTAGGTAGTACATAATCATGCGTAAAGTCAGCACATTAACTCATCAAGTCAGCTCACAATGTAAACAGCATAATTATAAATAGGTATTTACGGTAGGGGTGCCATGTCTACAGTTGAATGTGACGTGGTCTTTGCTTGATAGTTTATCGTTATGTATCTAGCGGCATTATTAACGTCTTTTCTTAATAACTCTTCACTAAGTGTTTCTAGTTCAGCATCAGTAACTGTGTTAGAGTCTGTAGAACCACGATTGTTGTTTACTATAGAGCTCGGCAGCACCAGAGTCCCAGGCCGAGACGTAGGTGTTCCAGGACGAGCGGTTGGTGTGCTAGGAATTCGCGTTGTAAACGTAGAGTGGGTACTAGGCTTATTGCCCGCCACAGCTGAGCTGAAACTCATTGGTTTAGGTGTGTGGACTGATGAGGACGTCATAACTGTCGGCAAGGTAACCGTCGTAGTTGACCCATGTTTGTTAGAAGACCCTTGTAAAACTGAACTATAACTAAATGTTCCTTGACTCGGGTTCTTGCTATCATAAAAATTTATAAGATCTTTGACTTTCCCTCCAGCTGGAGTAGGCTGGATATTTTGTTGAATAGGCTTAACTGTTGGGTATTGAGGTGCTACATAGTCCCTCTTTCCGTTAGATGTTTGAGGGTTGCGTTGCTGTGTAGGGTGCGTTTGTGACGGAGATGGTGGGCCGAGCGATGGGAACTGAGCAGCATAACTAGGTCTGCCATCATTTTGAGACGTCATTTGCGTTTGACTATTTCCTCCAGACGGCTGGTTAGTTTGTTGTATGGGGTTTCGGGTTGGCAATTGGGGTGCAACATAATCCCTTTTTCCGTTGGGTGATTGGGGACGCCCATTGTTAACGTTATTAGTAGCAGTAGTCTGTGACTGTGTTGAAGTCGGGGGACCAAGTGCTGGAAATTGAGCAGCATAATTAGGAATGGCGCCATTTTGACTGTTGGATGGTTGAGGCGCTACATTATATCCTTTATTTGCATCATTAGGTGCACCTCCTTCGTGCAATAAAAAGTCGGTATTCGCATTTAGCCTTTGCTGCTTAATATATTCTAACGCTGAAACAAAAAAAAAACACACAAATGAATAAAATACACATCAACCTAGATGGAACTAGACAGGATTTATTTATTTATGTTAATACGGCTCCCAAAAGCCAATATATGAATGTGAGCTAGAATGTGTCAATTAATAAGAACTAGAAACAAGACGCGCTTCAACTGTGTATACTCAATCGTATCACGATTTGCCATTATTTTGTCAATAAACCTTCATCACCAATCTAGGTGTAGGTTACTCCATTCTAAATTCATTTTACGCTGTGATTGCTAAGGTCAATATCAGCGTAAGGATGTTTGGGTCCATATCAGTATGTGAGGTAAAATAAATCCGTAATGAACAAACAGGAAAAATAATAAAGTGGGTTGTGTACCATAATGAAAGGACCAATCCGAGTTTTTTTTTAAATAAATAGTGGTCTCATTTATTTTTATTAAACATTGCTATTACTACAAATAATATGTATCTACCTGATCAGCAGCAACTTTAAAAAAATGTGATCAGTTTGAATCTCGCGGGATTTTTATAAAGTAAGCAAACACACTCAGTATTAATCATGATTAGTTTAGGTCGATCAATATTGTGAAAAATTAGACAGGTTTTACCTAATTGATTAGATACCTATATATTTTTAATGCGAAACTCTTATTTTTAACACCTATTAATAGGTCATACTTAAATTGCAGTTCCTTAGCTTTTACCTGACTATTTAGATATTTTAAGGACAACGTCAATTACATTTGTAAAAATAAAATGTGCAACTCACCTAAACTATTTTGTAGAAAGAATAGTATTCCACACAAAACTACCACACAATTATTCATATTTATAAATTATAATATTAGTATAGATAGAAACACACACACAAACTTACGGAGCACTATAACCGTGTTGTACTACACATTTATGTTATGATTTTATACAGAACTGTGTGCCTTGACCGCGCGATTACGATTATTGAGTTCAATCGGTTCAATCTGTCTGTTTCTGCTAAGAGTAGGAGGTAAGGCTCGAGTGACGTCTTGACGAATTTGAGAACACTAGTTTCTATTGTGAGTGTTCCGCAAATATCGACGCTATGTTAGGGACTTTCAGAGTGTATTTTGGCTTGGAAATGGAATCATAAACAGCTGCTGCTGATGTCATTTACGCTCTCTTGTCTAAGTGTTATTTTTTCGTAAATTTACGAGGTAAATGAATTACTACTTATGTAAGAATCGCTGCAGGTAGTATTATCACAGATTAATAAATAGTTACTACGTAACAGATACTTCACTTCAATACAAAAACCAAAATACCTACGCTATAATAGCCTACAAAATCATAATAATAATACCAGTTGTTTGCAGCAAGGAGAAATGTACCATAAGTACGCACAAAGAGAGTTGAGATTCTTTTGCCCGCCGCGCGACTAACGTGTGTGCGTGTCGTCCAGCAAATCTGCTAGGGTTATACCTATGATGATAATGGTATTAAAACGAATGTTTTAGGAAAACAATTTTTTTTTATTTGTTGATCAAATATTTTTTACTTTAAAAAAAATGACTGATGCATGTTTTTCGTTCCTTGAATTCCCGACTAATATATTTTAGTGTCGAAAATATCCAAAACCGCGTGAATAATTTTAATAAATAATCAAAAGGGAAACAGGAGAATTGGGAAACAGGGGAATTGCACAATAATCACGCAATAATTACGTGGTTTCGGCATTTTGATAGTCAGCGCTGTACCCGTGACGCGCGAGCACTCAGCCGGCCGCGCGACAGCCCGGTGTTCGTTGTATCGTCGACGATACGCGAAGCGGTAGGCATAAAACGCGTGGCCTTGAGCGAGTGACGGACGCCTGGTATTATGGTGTTTCTCACGGGTGTTCCTGCCTACCCCCGTTGGAAAAAAGCGAGTGATCCTGTTTCTATATCTATAATGCCGTCAAATGTATGTAAATGGTGGATCCAAAAATTATCCAACAAAATAAGCGCTCTTTCATTTTTGACAAAATCTCAGCGTAAGGGACTATCTCCACGAGCGAGAAAAACGCGGTAACATGATCGTCGTGCCGTGGTCGTGCCATTGTCGTGCCACATATTTCTATACACTCTTATAACGTGTCTCAAACAAAATATGACGATTCTATCGCGACCATGCGATTCAACGAGTGACTAAGTGCGAGCGAAACATCGTAGTACCATTCGCGGGTAAACAGCGGCAGCGTAGTGGCGCCGCCACCGCCGGCACCGCCGCGCCGCCGCCGCCGCGCCGCTCCGTGGAACTTATCGTTATCATAGCGAGAGTGCGGCGAGCGCGCTATTACTTGCATGTATGTCTGCATGAGTTAATCTGCGATGCTTGTTCGGTTTGCAACTATTCGCCAACGCCTCGACGCGGAAACGCGGCGAATACGTTACAACGAGTCGTCGCGAATACGCGGCGAATCCGATACGAGTCGCGACGATGCGCTGGAAGATTAATCCCATACAAACATCCGTCTAGTCATCTTTCACCTTTTCCCGATTATGCTGGGCTCGGCTTCCAGGCTAAAAGGATACAGCTGGATACCAGCGATTTATGTTAAGCGACTGCCTATCACTCCTATCAGACCTTTGCAACAAAGTTACTGGGCGACACGTTACCTCTTGATTAGACTGATTATATTTTTTTTGTTTTCGTCCTTTTGGACAGGCTACGGTTTTCACACCATGCAGTCAAGAGACTGATAAGAGTTTCAGGCTTTTGACAACCCATACATACATAATGAATGCTAACGACTGTCAAAGTTCTACGAATGACAATCGGGACCTTAGATTATACAGGATGGAAAGTTTTAATGGGCCATGGAAGAAAACTACCTTAAATCGTTAAGATAGACTGTCTTACTAGCAAACATTCCTTTATTTTTTAAAAGAAACAAAACTGCATTCAAAGATTTTCGAAAAATCGCATACCACTCTCGGGAATCGAACCGACTGAAATCCAAAAAAGTAATACTTTCTATTTCTATGGTGTCAAACGTTAGGACCATTCATAATTTAATTTCTTAATTAATTTGTTAAAAAGATTTGATCCTTATAAATGACCCTATCAATTAACGTCATAAAAGTACAGAATGTTGTTTTCCCCATTTTAAGCCAGTTTGATTCCCGAGTGTGACAAGCGAATTTTCCAAAATCTTTGAATACAGTTTAATTTCTTTTAAAAAATAAGGGAATGTTCCCTATAGGTAAAATAATCTATCGTAAGTAGTTTTCATCCAGGGCCCATAAAATCTTGTCACTTCGAAAATGTGTCACTCCCGAGAATCGAACGGGCTGAACCGAAAAATAAACACAAACTATACTTTTATGACGTCAATTAATTGGGTCATTCATAAGGATTAAATGCTTGAAACAAATATGATTAATTAAATTAGAGGAAAACCTGGAAATTTTACCTTTTGAAATCAAAGGACGAATTTAGCGGTCGAAATTTTCGTTCAAATTACAATAAAATTCATAAGATTTATGGATTTCCTTTTATTTAAATAACCATGTTTGTTATAAAGATTTTGTCCATAAGAATGGCCCTAACGTTTAACACCATAAAAATAGATTGTGTTACTTTTTTGGATTTTAGTCGGTTCGATTCCCGGGAGTGTTAAGTTTAGAAAATCGTTAAATGCAGTTTTGTTTCTTTTAAAAATAAAGGAATGTTTCCTTTAAGTAAAACAATCTATCTCAACGATTTAAGGTAGTTTTCTTCCAGGGATGGGATGAAAACTATCCTATGTCCTTTCTCAGGTCCCAGACTATATCTGTACCATTTTTATTTGAAATCGGTTTAGTGGTTTAGGCGTGAAGAAGGGACAGACAGACAGAGTTACTTTCGCATTTATAATATTAGTACGGATTACATGATCGCTTAGATTCTTTTGTTTCGCAACAAGACGATTACGAAGCTTACGACATAGTCGTATTTTGGCCGTTTGAAATACCTGTGTCATAGCGTGGAATAAAGCCTTTACCATGTTGTTGAATATTTATAATACTTAGTTACCGAGACCCCGGAACATAAAGGGCAACCGGAGAAACATGAATGGGTTTTAGTCAGTAAAAGTCTGACTCCCGTCACACCCAGGACGGGACCCGGGAGCCGGGAGCAGTAATTTGATGATTTCCCACTCCCCAAAAAAAAACCTTTACCATACAGGTGCGAAATTATCAGTTAATAATATCGCATGCGTTATTGCGACCCGATTCCTTGCACATATTTAAGTGTAAAACCGCGTAGCCACCCCAATACATTTTGTATTAAAAAACTATAAATAGTAACGCCTGCAATCTTATTGACTAATATTATAGCACCTGTGTGGTAGAGGCTTAAAAGAACTATCTGTGTTGCTAAGAAAATTAATGATACGGTTGACCAATCAAAATCTTTATGTCATTCAATTACCGTCAAATTTGAAAGGTACAGCAACAAACAATAATTCTGTGATACAAATCGATAGTGTGCTTGTCTGAATCATGTTATAATTTTTGTATTTATTTTACGATACTTGTTCGATATTAAAGTTGTAACACGATGAAAACCGAACTAAGTCGTTTTGAAAATTTTATCCACTTTAGTTTATGGACATTAGCTTGTTTCTATTCTATACACAAATTAGTTCGCTCACAGACAGGTAAATAATTACAAAAAATACGTACGTAATGCGGTGATACTAAATTAAATGACCCTTTGGAATTGCATATTTCACAAAGGTCACAATTACGAGATATATGATGTATGTTTTACTTTTTGCTGCTCTCTTCTGTTGTAGAAATACTAGAAAATAACCGCGAATTTCGATATGAAATAAGGGACTTGAACCCAGGCTGGCGATCTATTTCGAGGCTAAAAGATGAGTCTGATGTTGAATGGAGTACGTGGAAGTATCATATACAGACTTCATGGTTTTATATGTTGATCCAATTTTTTATATCAGAGGTCATAAGAAGAAGAAGTACATCCTTATTGAAATATTGGTACACCATATCAAGTATGATTTATATACTGAAATATATGGGTGTCAGGCAGTTGATAATCATTGTAGCTCAGCCTGTAATATTCTCAGCCATTGTGTTTACTGGTGGTAAGAAAATTAGCATATGGTTAACTAGCATTTTGTTATTGGCTGGTTACAATACTCTAAAATACAAATATTTCTTTTGGCGTTTCTTGGATACTGAAAATTTGGAAGATGAAGAAGTTTTTGTTATATTATATGCAATAGCCTGGGTTGAACTAAGATGCATTAGTTTTTGTCTTGATTATGTTGACAAAAAAGAGAAATACTCACAAGCTCGGGATAAACAAGAAATAGTGCAAGCATCAGTATTTGAAGATCTCATAAATATGTTCAGTTATGTTTTGTACCTGCCATTATTATTTGTTGGGCCAGTAATAAATTATGAAGAATTTGAAAGAAGTTTCCAAAAGAGAAATGAAAACTTGTCAATGAGGCTGAAATTTTTTTTTCTGGATATGTTACGGTTTTTAGTTTACACCATGTTCTTAGAACTTGCATTCCACTACATTTATTTTTTTGCTATGCAAAGTCAAATCGAGGTTTGAAACATTTCTTTATTTGTGTTATGTTTTCAATAATGTGCTGGTCTTCATTTTTAAATATGTCATAATTCCAGGCTATTAATAAGTTGCCATCACTGGCACTTTGTGGAGGAGGACTATGGATGGGTTTGGAGTTCCATATGAAATATGTTGTATCTTATGGAACTACGGCAGCTTATTCAAGATTAGACAATATTGATGCTCCACCAACTCCAAGGTGCATATTTAGAATCCATGTTTACTCGCAAATGTGGAGATATTTTGATGTGGGTCTATACAGGTTTTTGCTAAAGTGAGTATATGAATTTACAGTGTAATTCCTAATTTAATCAAATGTTTATTTGCAAATATACAATAATATTAACTTTCTTTCAGGTACATTTACAAACCAGTATTCTTCTTGCTGTCTCAAAATATAGCAATGTCCAAAATTACATACAAGTTGCTTTCATCCCTTATTACTTTTATGTTTATATTTATGTGGCATGGAACTATGTGGAATATATTTGTATGGTCAGTTTTAAATTATGTAGGCATTGTAGTTGAGTATATTGGTAAAGCTGTTTCAGAAACCGAAAAATACAAGGTTTTTAAAGCTAACATACTAAAAACTAATGCAATGGAAACACGGTTTACTGCATTTTTATGTGCACCTTTATTAGGATTATCAGCTATTTCAAACTTCTATTTATTTGCTGGTAGTGATGTTGGTAATATATATTTTGGACTACTTAAATGGCCGTCGCTGTATAATGGTTTGCTAGTGTACATCTCTTTGTATTGTTGTTGTCATGTTGCTATTGCTTTATATCATGTTCCATCAAGAACTGATGTAAAAATAAACAAAACTTAAGACTGTAATGTAATTTACCTATTATAACTTGAATTATGACTGAAAACAGTATTATCAATTAGGTAGGGCAATAATATACATAATAATCCAAGTACAAAAGGTTGTCTCTGTCCTTTGCTAAAGCAATGTACAGAGTTATTAATTGTATTGTTCCACTTCTAGAGGAATCTCAATACTTGTTCTGTTGACAGAAAGTCTACTAACTGTATGTCATATTTGGCTACGGTTTTGGTGATATGGAATTGAATATACTTAAAATAAAAACATAAATAAAAGCATAACTTTTTATTTAAATGGCTATCAACTGATATGTGTTTGAACCTTTTAGTAATAAGTATGAATGTGTATGCATAGCTTCAATCAAATCGTTCGGGTCGCCGGCTACGCCAGCAGCTTTATGTATTTGTATCATCTCCTTCCTTGTAAATATATCTTTTCCTAATTGATGCGATCGCCTCGTTAAAGCATCTAAGAATTTCTTTAACTGAAAAACAAATCGTTTTGTAATGAAATGGTTAACACTTCAATTTCATATATGTTCAAATAAGAGCCATCTATTACCTTGTTTCTGGAACTGACACCTGATCCGTTTATTGACCTCGAGAGTTGAATGTTTCCAAATTCATCACTGAAGGTGTCTATTAGACTGTGTTTTAATAAGCTGATCACGTCATTTGCATCCTGGACAGTAGCCTCTTCTCTTAAATCGACACGGGCTCTAGCCTACAACATATAATAAGTTTGTAAACAAACTAAATCATATAACGTTGTGCACCATTTTGTAAAAGAAATTGATCACCTGAGCCAGTCGTATGCAAGCTTCAAGCTGCCGAGTTGTTATGGGTGTTCCATCGCGTGAGCCACCTGAATGATTGTGTCTCAGCTCCAGATAAAAATTTTGTAAAGCATTGGCTGCATCTTTACTTATTTTTGGGTGAACATATCTTCTTGCGTAAGCTATGTATTTTCTTAAGAGTACTAAAGGTAAATGGTCGATGACCTCTCCAGGTTTCAGACGTAGTCTCTGACTGGAACAATCACAAAAAGAAATATAAATGTCTTTTTATTATTTAATTCATTATTCATTATTAATAGGTATATAAGTTTTAAGCAGCCACCTACCTAATTATAAACTAAAATAATTAAAATAACATTTGTCAATTTTTGGACTGGCCACGAATTGGGCAATTTTATTAAATTGGCAATGTAGCAAAATATTCTCATTAAGTTAATTACCTTAGCGAAATTTCGTTATCACATTGGCTTGTGTTTATATCAGCATTAAGATTACTGGTTTTCATTGAACATTTTCCTTTCTGACCGGTATGTAATGCAAGCACGTGCTCTGAGAGCATCGCGTCCATTTTCTGAAACAGTTTAAAATGTTAAAAGCGTGAAATTTCATTGAACTATTAATTTCATTTATAAATTATTCTCTTTCTTCATTATTGACTATCTAAAGCAAAATTAATTACCTCATCCGGTTGATCCAATAGAATAAAAACTAAGTCAAATCTTGAAAGAAGAGCTGAATTCAGTTTTAAGTTTTCTGCGACAGTCTTAGCCCTAAAAAGTAATTTGTAGGTAAGTGTGTGGGTACACTATAAATACGTGCACTCTGAATAAATTTCTAAAAGGTCTAAGTGCGACCTGTTGTAGCTGCCACCAGCGGGGTTGGCCGCGGCCAGCACAGTGGCGCGAGCGGCCAGGCTGCACACCACGCCGCCCTTGGCCACGCTCACGCGCCGCTGCTCCATCGCCTCCAGCAGGCTGCTGTGGTGAGCTGGCATCTGGAAACAATCACACCATGTTGCTGAATACTTGTTTCCATCCATAAATATATAAGTACTAGCTTTTGCCCGCGGCTTCGCTCGCGTTAGAAAGAGACAAAAAGTAGCCTATGTTACTCTCCATCCCTTTAACTATCTCCACTTAAAAAATCACGTCAATTCGTCGCTCCGTTTTGCCGTGAAAGAAAGACAAACATACAGACAGACACACTTTCCCATTTATAATATTAGTATGGATTACATACGAATATAAGAATGGACCTTATTGTGCAGCCGTTTTAGCATAGCTATGTTCCGTCTTTAATGTGCACTTGACGCATGTCTGTTGCGGAACTGTAATAGGAGTACAGTAACGTCTATTTATCTCGCCCTAGTGTTATTTGAAACTGACTGAAACTCAACCACAATATAATATGATTGATAATGATTGCATATACCCTGATGAAAGTATTTATGCAACTTACGCCTATTTGTCTATTTTGTCTATAGCTTGGTGTTGGAAATGTCTATAATTTAAATACCAAAACAGTTCTCTTTCTTACAGAATGTTAAATTGAAATGATAAAAATCACCTTATCAAGTTCATCTATGCAACACACGCCCTTGTCGGCTAGGACTAACGCGCCTGCCTCAAGAGCGAAATCTCCTCCCGCTTCTCGTCCTAAAGCCACAGTGAGACCACCAGCCGAAGCAGATGCGCCGCATACATAGACACCTGAAACATAATTAAGTTAATTGAAATTGAGCTTTAGACTCAACTAGATTAGCTAGTCACCAAGTCGATAGCCAGGCTGACTGTCCAAGTAATATAAAATATCGTCATTAATGAAGAGTCTGACTGGCTGACATATTACAAAAACCTAACCTCTTGGAGCGGCATGTGCAGCAGCTTGTAGTAACTGTGACTTTCCTAGGCCCGGGTCACCCACAACCAATACATGGGGGTTGGACCTGGGTCCATTGTCAAGTTCAGTACCGCCTATAAGACCTAGTATGAGCCCTGCCTTTACTGCTTCATGACCGAATATCGTAGGGCATAGTGAATGAACCAGCAACCTGAATACATCTTCTGATGCGTGTATTTCCTGAAAGTGGAAAAGGAAAAATATATATACTTATTTTTTTTTTATTAGTGCATTGGTACATTTCATTTATTACCTGGATGGCGTAGTAATCTTTTAATGTAAAGGATAATGTTGGATTGCTTAAATTTCTATGGCTGTGAATCGACACAGCTTCTACATAAAGTTGTAACAGTCTAGCAGCTCGTTTTCCGTCTTCGCCGCCCTTGCTTTCGCCGCGTACCTTGGAGAAAATTGAGAAAGGGCAAGTTTTATTAATTTTCAGACAGTCTTTTTATAAAAGACTACTTATACTTTTACTTGTTTTTTCAATTAGTTGATTGCAAAAAAAATAATTAAATACATTCTGGAACTTTGGGAAGTGTGTACTTTTGTTAACATGTGATTAGGCAGGTATACAATACCTGTACAATTCCTGTGACAGACAGCACATCTCCAGGACAAGCAGCACCAACTAGATCACCTTGTAGTTCTATCTCCACACTTCTTGGTATAGTTCCGGACAGGCTCTGAAAATGGAAAAATAATGAGGAAAATATCATTATGGCAAAAAATTAAAATGGTGTTTCTCAAATACAGTTTTAAACAATACCAACTTGTGACTGAATTTCCTGTATTTTAGCAACTTGCCAGTCTATTGTGTTGGTGAAAGGTGATGACTGCAATGGTTCAAACTTAGACCCACCATGACAGCTTTGACATGATGAAGGAGCTGTAATCATGTAAGAATACATGAATTATTTGACAGTGCATTGGTACAACGAATTGCCATTAGCTGAAATCATTCACCTGTAAATACACCCTGGGGTTGAATGACTGCTTGAAGGTTGTGGCAGCTAGAGCATTCAAATGCCATGGATGTGCAAATGAGCCCTACACTTCCTACTCTTATAACAGTACCCTTGATTGTCACCAGTTTACCTGCAGGACATGACAATATATAAAATAATGGTAAAAAAAATTAAGTTAGCTTTTTAGGAATTATAATTATTTATTTTAAGAGTTAGATTAAAATTATTTAGTGAAACTATTACTCACCAAAGTAATTAACTTTTAAATTTGCCAACGGAATTACTGGTTCATGGTTAAGTATTCTTATTTTTATCTTGGATTCAAATTTGAAAGTCTGTAATATAAAATAACTGTTGTCTGTAGGCAACCAATTATACTGATGCTGACGCTGATGTACAAAAATGTTGTAAATGTAATGTGGTACTAGTGTCTAGTAGTTTGCTATAATGATAGATCATTAATGTTAAAATAATTTACTCCTACAGACAATTATGAATAATTCAATAGTTCATAAATATTTGCAAGTTTGTGAATAAGCCAGCAATAAAGAACATTTAATCCTTTAAACACATGTGATTCAAGGCACAATAGGACAATAGACAATAGCAGGGGTACAGCTGGCTGGTTGGCTTGGTTGAAAGGTTAATTAATACTACAACTTACCTCATGCAAACTGAACTCAAGAAGTCTTAAAGTTTTATCTGGATATTCAAACAATTCTGTACTAAAACTAGGCCAGCTACTTTTAAACTCATTGTCATTTACTAAACTGGTTACATCTAAAGGTACACTGCGAGTTTGATCTATTTTCTCCAAATCAAATAAGTTTTTGTTTTTCTGGATAAAATTCTTGAAACAGTCAACATGACTTGATAGTTCGGGATCACCTTGTTCTGAAATGAAATGCATGTTTATTACATCTATACTAAAAAGATAAACCTGAAAAGTTTGCTTGTTTCGTTGAACGAGCTTATCTCAGGAACTACTGGTCCAATTTGATTAATTGTTTTTGTTTGGATAGCCCATTTATCGAGGAAGGCTACATAACATCTCATTGTAACCTACGGGGAAACAAAGACGCGTTTGAACCGCGAGTTACAGCGAGTAGGATAAGTATATAAAAATCAGTATGGGATTAAACTTTAAGGATAAATAATAAACCTTCAGTAGGAAAGTACAGCTTCCAAATATTGTTCTTATCACTAATGGGGAGTACAGTAGGTAGCTGATTGGCTGGTGCTCTTGAAGATCCTGCAGTACTCAACACTCGGTGAGTACTTGTTGAATTATTTAAACTTTGATTGTCTGAACTTTGGTTTGTATTCTGATTGTTTCGTCCACGATACCAATTGTTTCTATAACGACCTCTCCAGTTACGACGCATTTTACGTTATTTGGTAAGTTACTTTGTTGTAGTTGAAGTAAGTTTTGTTTGTTTCCCGCGAACAGCTGTGCAATGTTTTGAAAAAATAAAATGTCAACTGTCTTTAGATTGTCAACGTCTTTTTTTTTTATAAAGTTCTTGGCTTGGAAACAAGTTCATTTAGCCGAATTCATTTAGTGCTGCTACTTACTAGTCGGGCAAAATGCTCTTTGGTCAATGGTCAGCCAGCCCCCTTTGAATTTTGTGGTCATTTATTTTAATTCATTATAGGAGGTGCGTCACGATAGCCCGCGAAATTCAAATTTTAGAGCGTTTATATCGTAAAAACAGCCCTCAAAGTGCATAATAATATAACTCGATTGAATGACTTTTTATAACTATAATTTTGTAACTGATGGCCGGATATTACAGTCGCAAATCATTCTATAAAAACACACACCCAGACACTGAGCAGCAAATAGCAAAACTACGTAAGAACATTTGAATTTTGCGGGCTACCTTGAACATTGACATTATGTAGGAACAATAGGCCAAGTGCGAGGCGGGCGCGCAAACGATGGGTTCTGTACCATCACTTGTAAAAAAATCACGTTGGTCGTGTGGGAGCCCTTTTATTTATTATTTATTTATTCTGTTTTAATTATTTGTTGCAGCTGCAAAATAAATACATCATCTTATTCTGTAAAAATTTCAATGGTCGCAGTAGATATATATATTTTTTTCCCGCTATGGCGGCAGGAGGGCGTGTCAGACTTTTACTGACAATAAACCCACTCATGTTCCTCCGGTTGCCCTTTATGTTCCGGGGTCACGCTAACTATTATAAACATTCCTCAACCTCGGCAGGCGTTGACCCTGTTGGGCCCCTTCCTAAGCTGACTCTCCATGAGGCGCGCGAACACATTAAGCCGCCGCGGCATTCCATTGCGGCCTCGGTAGTCGCGGTGGCAGCGGCGGACGCGGCAGCAGCGGGGATGGCGGGAGCCGCGGCGGCAGCGGGAGCGGTGGCAACAGCGGGAGCGGCGGCAGAGGGCTTCCTGCCCTTTCCTCTGGTCCTGGTGGGTGGGGCGCAAGCCTTGCCCCCGGCGCGGTGATCGGCCGGCGACGAAGCAGTACGGCGCGGCGGTGCACGAGCCGGCCTCGTGACCGTTCTGACCGCAGCGGAAGCAGTCACCGCTGCGGTCTACCTCCGAGGTGCAACGGACACCGACATGGTGGGCCTGGACGCACGTACCTCCTCCGCCTGAAGGGACTCCCGCAGCCTTTCGGCCAAGGCCGCTGGCCGCCCCCGGGACCTCCAGCATGCAGGCCCCGGTCGCCGTGACTCGGAGCCGCAGGCCTTCGGTCACGCTGAACTCAGCGAGGTTGACCGCTGCCTTGGCCTTCAAGAGGACTGCCGCGTACGTGATGCCCTTCTTCTCCGCGTCCGGCTGCAGGGTAAGTACCGCTGCAGACTTAGGTTCGCGGAGCCTCGCCGCGAGGCTCTTGGCCTTGCGGCGCTGTTGCCGCCGCTGCCACTTTTTGGCGGCCCTTTGCGGCCGTCAGGCGGCCGACGTCCGCCCGCATAGCGGCCAATTCCTTGTCCATTGCCGTGAGAGCCGGGCAGCTGACCTCCTCCGCCGCTGCCATGATAGACGCAGTTGCCTCGACGATGGCCTTGTCCTTCGCCTCCTTTTTCTTTTTGAGGGCAACCGTCACCAGCGCCGCTCCAACCACCTTTGTCAGCCTGGCGGCACGCTCCTCTCTAAAACCTCCCGCGGCGCCTGGCCCATCCTCTGCATTCTGCAGGACCGCTCTAGGGTGTCCCTCCATGGCAAGCCTTTCGGCCCGCCGTGCTGCCTCCTCCGCACGGAGCTTCCGCCCCCCTTCTCCTCCTCCGGCCCAGCCCGCACCCCGCCTGCTGGTGGGGATTTTGGGGGCCGGAGCCATCACCTCGCTGTCGGAGGACGACGAGGCGCCCTCCGACATCGTCCACTTTCTACTGCAGTCTTTCCGCCAGCGCCTTGATCTCCCCGAGCTCGAGCCTTCTGAGCACGAGTCGACCGCCGCGTCGGTCTCCGACCGCGCTTCTCTCTTCCTCTCTTTTTTATTTTTCTTCTTAATAGTGTCCATACTCGATCCCACGAGTATGGGAGATTTAAAATGTACACCCAGGGTAACCCCCTGTCCCTGGGCAAGTGTACATTTATAACCCAACCAGAGGGTCCACCAGTTCCCTGGCTGGGGGTGCGCTAGAGACTGATGCGCCATCCATAAATAGATGACACTACTCCTCAGCCATTCGTACCTTCGCCACGCACCAGAACTTGGTATTAGAGGAATTTTTTTATAGAGGTTGTCTTCCTCGCGGCCCGGGCGGTTAAGCCAAGGCCCTCGCTCGACCCCCGTCGAAAGTCAGAGACATGACCGTAACAGTCTTCGGGGCTACGAGATCAACGGGGGCAGCTAGAGGTGGCGACCCCCAACTGCCTGCTCTGCGGCTGGGTGAGTGCACGCAGAGCCCGTTCCCCGACTCCAACACACACTGCCCTCTGCTATTCAGAGGGACAGGTAGTGGAGTCCTCCGCGACAGAATATTTGCAAGTGGGCAACGAGACCCCACAGGCACAACGTACCCAGTGACGAGTCATTGCCCACCTCCCAGGGTGCCCAGCCCTCGGACTGATCTTCGCCCCGGAAGAATCCATAAGCGAACTCCAGCCCTCGGGCACACGACGAGGTTTTCACGATTTATGAGATTTATCCTGACAGACAGATCCTGTGATTTATTTAGATTTAGCAAAAATACTATGCTTAGGGTGCTCAAAACAAATATCGCTTTAACACAATGAGATCTTATCGATCGATAATAACTAATAACGCTCCAGTGTAATAAGAGTCTTATTTTTTTGTATTTTGACGAAATACCGTTTTTTTTTTTAATATAAATTCTCGGATGCGGGTGAGCTTAAAAATAATACACATATTCAATTGTTGCACAAAGACGCATAATAGCCGACCTTGTTAGCGGACTTTTCGTGATTTCACGCATGATTCGCGAGAAGTGTGTAGCGGGCGTAAAAATATCCTAGAAGTTTAAAATATAAATTAAAACATTATCTATGCTCGTTTTGGCGGCTTCCTATTTAAAATTAAAATTTACATAGTCTATGGGCGGGAAGCTGGAGCTGGACCGGCAAAAACTTTTAAAAATTCTTTCTTTTAAAAAACTTAAAAACTTTTAATAGTTCATTCTGGTAGGAATTTTATATTAAATAATTATTTTAATTATGATCTTACCAATCTAAATATTTTTAGTTACGTTTATGGATAATCTAATTAGTATCTGTACTTACCTAGCTACTAAAATAAGTATTTACCAACCAACTTAAGATAATTATGTAAAGTCGCGGTCTGAAAAGGTTTACCAATTTTGAAAGTACATTCTATATCACACTTTTTTCATTAAAATCTAAAATGCCATATCATGTGACTTGTTACCTTTTAGAAGTTATTATGCAAAATGAGACAACGAGAATAACAGACGTTACTAAGCAACGGCGTCGGCTTAGCCATGTTTCGTCTCTATCGTGCACTTAACGTTTGGCAGTTGTGTAACAGTGACAGGTATAGTGCCAAAGTAAGTGCTTTGATACTCTTTTCTTAATTTGTTGAATTGACATTTGTCAAAAAATATCGTTTGAACGTCGTTTAGACAAGAGTAAAATTATACGAAATATTTTTTTTTCATATCGAAATAAAATGGCAAGTAACCCTGGAGCAAGGGACAATCTTTGAACACGGACATAGTTTTATATCATTAGTGCCTTATCACGAAATTCATTATAACTATTGTGATTTACTGTGAGGTTTGAATAAGATGTCACGGCGAAGAAGACCAAATAATAGATCATTGAAATGATTCAGGAAGAAGTGATGATGCCTACTACGAGATAGATCACGCTGTGCTCGAGTGATACCAGAAAATGATACCAGAAATACTGGTCTATGCGCGTGTCTTGTTGCATCTATGCACTGGTCGTAACTGCGGAGTAATGTCATACTTGATATTGAATAAAGATTTTTTAAGATTTGATTTATAATTTCCTTATATATTCTTATTTAAAAAAATTAAATTGGTCATAGCTGTGAATCCATAATAGTTCATACTACTATTATAATTGCGAAAGTAACTGTCTGTCTGTCTCGCTTTCGCGCCAAAACTACAGAAACGATTTAAATGAAATTTGGTACAGAGTTAGTCTGTAGCCTGAGCAAGGGCATAGGAAAGTCTTTTATTTAATTCCAAGGAAACGGGAACTACGCGGGTAAAACCGCGGGGGTCAGATAGTATTTACCAAAGATTTTATTCAGTGCTTTTTTTCTTCATATTCTTATTAAAAAAACTAAATTAGTCATAGCTGCGGAGTGATGTTATACCAGGTATTGAATAAAGATTTTTTTAAACTTTTATTTATTATTTCTTCATATTCTTATTAAAAAAAATTTTTTCAAAGTAGGTTTTCTGTATATCAAACCTTTTTAGTAGTCAGTCCATCCCCTAAAGCGATTGATTGTCATATTATTAGAAAAAAATAATCTATGATCAATCAAATTATCATAAAATAGACAGTTAGAACTTGTGGCCTTAATGTGTGCATGCAATTGTGATCCTTATGGTGGTAACCACTTTCAGACCGCGACTGTACAATGTACATACATAGGATTTTAGCTTTAGTAGTTGATTGATTGTTTTTAGTTGTGAACTTGTGATGTTTTTTAAACAATCCATGTGAATGTTTTTACACAAGAATTAGGCATTTACGCAACGGGAAATCTTTTCATACCTTTAGGTTAAATGCTGTCAAGTCTGAAGCTATTGAAACCATTTTTTTATTAAACCCTGGAAACATTATTTTACATCATTCACGCGGACATTGCGTGAATGTCGTATAATATATTTTTTTAAATAAGCACGCGTCATCTTTTAAACAAAATGGTTTAAAAGTGTATACCTACCATAAAAAAAAATTCCGCCGTCGGTAAAAATAAACGAATATATTTTGAACAACGATGTGTGATAATCCTCAGAATCACATGCCATAGGAAGCCCAATAGCCACATTAAAGCGTCCCGTCTAAATGTAAATTTTTAAACTTTAAACTTCGAATAACAAATCATTATGGTTTGTAAAACAATTGTTTGTAGATTTATTAAAACGACCGCTTATGTAAATGTAATAATTAACACGTGTAGGTTTTGAATGAAATCGGATTTATTATAAATTAATAAATGTCTCATTTAGATTATGATTCAACTAAGGTCGTTAAAATACCAACGGTTCAAGAATCGTCGGAAATGGACGAAGGTACTGTAGAAGAATCAAGACAATCATTTCAAACGATTACCTCAGAAAATGGAGCACTTCTTGATGTTGATAGAACAGCTCTGGGATCGATATTGGATGTCAGCTCGCGATTAAAAGATTTTCAGAGGAGAAGCAGGGTTTCCTTGAGCACATTGGCACTAGCCCATGAGTCTTATACGGAAAAGCAAGTAAATAAACTGAATAAATTAGAAAGAGATATATATATATCGTTTTATTACTCTTTACAAATAAAGACACGTAATTAAGCGTTACTCATTCGCAGGAGAAAGCTAAAGAAGGTCGTAGCTATCGAGTTGGTGCTGTTAAGCAACATCACAGATTTTTACTCGATAATGCAGCTACTATGCTGAATAAATCTTCTGAATACTTGCTGGTAAGGTAACAAACTTATTAATTTCTAAAGAAAACATGTGGTTTTAAGGATTAATTTTATTATTTTAATACAGGAAGGTGTTTACGACGCAGATCTCCATGTAGAACTATTAGAAAATGCAATGGTTGAGGATGGCAGTCATAGTATTATGTTGTGTGATGCAATGCTACCTCATGTCGATATGGGTAACTGTCTTAAGCTATACGGGGTGTAATGTTACGTTAAAATATTGTTGGAAAGTAACTTTTGAAAAGTCCCTGTTTAACCTTTCGACGACCAAGCGACAGCCGGCTGTCGCGCTGCTATTGTCTTTCTATTGTGTCGAATTACGTGTGTTCGAAGTTTTAAATTCATGACAGCGCGAAAATGATTTTTCTTGCATTTTAAGATCGTAGGGGATCGTAGAACTTGATAACTGCAAAACTGTTATAAAAATTACTCTAAAAAGTATTTCAATTCTGCGTTT
This sequence comes from Athetis lepigone, assembly GCA_033675125.1. Taxonomy (NCBI): domain Eukaryota; kingdom Metazoa; phylum Arthropoda; class Insecta; order Lepidoptera; family Noctuidae; genus Athetis; species Athetis lepigone. The sequence continues at coordinate 16,293,875 of CM066232.1, forward strand.
ATATGGTTTTCTAGAGTCTGGCCGGTTTGTCCCTAATCAGAAAGGTAAAATGGAACGAATTTATTTATCGGATTTAGCAACGATTGGTACCCAGGGCAAGTGTGTTGCTATGTACAGATTGAGAAGCCAGGCTATTGACAGTCGGAACGTTGCTGATGTAAGTAACTTACTTAGCTGGAGTGACTGAAAAAAGGAGCTGCAAAATTATTATTTGCTTTCTCATTTTCTAAGATAGCTTATAATCTCTTAACATTCTTTTAACTCCAACATTCATGGTTTGCCTTATTATATAGCAATAACAGTTGATTTTAGGAGATTTTGCGACATGAGCTGAATGGTTTGGGATGTATACCTACTCAATTACAAATACTTTTCAGGAATACTTCTTAGTACAATTCGATATCAGTCAAGACACTGAGAATGTGGTGTCTGCTATATATAAAACCATGAAGCGAGTATACGTGCCCGCTCTTCGGGCATGCAGAGGTTGGGGTGACATCAACCCTCCCAATCCGAAAAGCAATGACATCATCAAATCCTATATTTCAAAAATAATGCTGTTCGTTGATTATCTTGAGAGTAAGTTATTTCTACCCAAAATGGTAAATTTAAATATAAAATACGTAAATAGTGCTGATGTACTTTGCACATTAAAGTAGTAACTAAAAATATTTGTTTTCTATCGCTATAAATTTAGGTAATTACGTAGTTTTGAAATTATCATGCATAAATAAATTCACTTCAAAATGACTAATCTACTTACTAACTTAATTTCTACAACCTAATATGTAATAACTTAATATTTTTATGTAGAAACAAAAACAGATTTAGATTGCTGTATAAGATTTAAAACTAATATGACATTGTACGAGGAGGCGTTGTCTGATCAAGAGAAAATGAAATTGGCCGTTACTAAAACTCATGTTTTAGAGGAAATATGCTCTTTTGTCAAGCAATGGATGAAGCAGATAACAATGGTAAATAAGGCAAAATAGCTATTTTGTTTTTAGTAGAATTAGTATAACCTCACTTATACTTATGTTTTCATTTAGATATCAATATACGTGACGCAATAAGGTATACGAATTCCACGGTATTTTTTTTTCATGAAAGAATTGTCAGCAATGTCTCACGTGAAACGTATTTAAGCACCCTAGTGTTTTTTACGCATTCATAACGTCGTATGTGCTACGCCGTAGGCCATCGCGTAGCGGAGTACGACGACGAAATCTAAGGAGACTACGCCGTAGGCTAATACGTAGCGGAGCAACGCTACGAGACCAAGAAACTACTACGCTGCGCCGCGGTGATATTCGCATTTTGGAATTTAATATGAGATTGGATTGTTGCTTGTTAAAAAGTTATAAAATGAATTAAGTTTAGAAATAGTTTTTCCTGAGACTGAACTTTAGGAGTAAAGTCCTCCATCTTCATAAGGTGCTCCTAAACGGGCAACATAATTGCTGCAATTTTATTGCAGCAATTTTTTGAGCATGGCCCGGCCACTCCAGCAATATTGCCGGCGCTGCTCGGCAATATTTTTGTCATACAAAAAGTGTTGCCCGGCAATACCGGCAATATTGCAGAGAGTTCGGAAACATTGCCGGGCAATGCCGGCAATGTATTGCAGCAACACAATTGCAGTAAAAAATTGCCCGTTTAGGAGCACCTTTAGAAAAACGCAACTGTTGTTTTTTTTTTACTCGACCTGCGAATGAAACAATAACCCTACTTTCACGTGACACCTCCCATTTCGGCACTTTGTACGTTTTTGCCTCAACTATTGACTTTTGCTTATAAATACTGATATTGCGACGAATTTTTGTTGGGCGATTTAGCAAACGTCGGATGAACCCATTGCCAACGTCCATATTTTGACACCGATCACAGTATCCTCTCTTTAGACTTCACTAAGGGCAACGATTTCCCATCGTATTCGTATCACAAGAAGATGATGACCACTAAGCTTAAACTCTTTGAAATTATTATTATTTAATTATAATAACTATTATTAGCGTGTGTGAGTTGTCCCAGTATATATATATATATATTTATTTATTTATTATTGTAATATGAAATGCCATGAATCTTGCCGGCGAATAGTGTAGAGTCTTAAAGTCAATAAGGTGCTGTTAATATCTTTTAAAATTACTAGGCATTTTACAATTCTTTAGAGGTTAAATAATCTGGGAAGCACAGAAATCGAATATATATTACTTTATAGGTTTTAGTGCAGAGTCGACAACTGCGTCGTGAGCCATCTAACGTCGGTCCACTAGCCGAGCTGGACTACTGGCGCCGACAGCTTACCACTTTTACATCCATAATAGAACACCTGAAGAGTCAACCTACCATGATGTATATACACACGCTGATAAGTGCGAAATCTAAGCTCTTGAAAGTAGGTTTTATTGTATACAATCACTTCATTTGAATTTAATATGCTTAGTTGAAACTTTAGTTTTAAAAGGCAAGTATTAAATGCTACGTTTTAGAAAAATATAAAATGTAATGAGAATTAATATGACTTTTTTAAGTTAAGTACAGGATTACAAACAACTAAGAATATATTTTCAGAAGTGGAAACTATTAGATAATAATATAACAGACTATTACAACGAAGCTTTTGACAACGTGAGGTATTTGTACGCTTTGGAAAAATATTGTGAACCGTTGTACAGGTTGGTACTCTAAATTTAACTACACAATTAAGTTTAATAGTTTTCGCTAAAAAAAAAAGGGTAATATCCTTTTTTTTTTTGGGGAGTGGAAATCATCAAATGACTTCTCCCGCCGTAAAGGCAGCGGGAGGGCGGACTTTTTCTGACTAAAACCCACTCATGTTCCTTCGGTTGCCCCTTATGTTCCGGGGTCACGGTAACTTTTATAAACATTCCGCAACCCCGAGGGTAATATCCATGAAACACACAGTTTGTGCTTTGTCAAAAGTTTTGTAGATTTGATCAATTATTGAATTACATCATACGTCTACAGATGTGATCCATACACGATGCAGCATTGCATTCCGGGATTATTGTACAACATCCGTATGATATTTGCGACATCACGTTACTACAATACTACTAAACAAATATCTACGTTGCTGGTCAAAGTAACCAATCAGATTCTTAACATGTGCATGGAGTTTCTGACCAATGGTGGCAAGAAGAATATTTGGAACCAAGATAAACATAAGTTTATTTATAAAGCCACAGTAAGTGTATGCATTAAAGTTAGCAGCTTAGCAATGTATTATTAGAAGAGATAGAGTTTAATCGCAAATATAAAATTGGCATTAATAAAACTTGTGAAACTGATCTAAAAATTTTATAAAGTAGCGTATACAACGAACACGGACTATATGGAAGCCAAATATCTTCTGATATGTTTCAGTTTTCAGCGTAGTGGTCTAAAAGAATTACCACAGTTTTATAGGTAACTTATCTGTTAATAAATATTAAAAAAATATGATGTGTTAGTAAATATTTTTTGTGTGTTTTAGATATGTTTAGATCTATATACATTTTATCGTCAATGTTATGCTGAAACTCAACAAGAAATGTTAGAGGCTACTACAGAAAGGCCTTTTGATTGTTCTGAAATGTACATATTTGGCCAATTTGAGACTTTCCGAAAACGCTTAATGAAGGTGAATATAACATAAGTCGTGTAATTTGAATAGGAAAAAAACAAAGAACAATCGATTAAGAACCATAAGAACAGATAAGATACTATAAGAGCTAAAAATATTAATACTTGTTTTCTTTAATTTTATAGATAATTGATCTTTTTCAAACATACATCACCTACTATGTTCTGAATAAAACAACTTTAGAGGGCATTGAGGAACACGCAGCCATCTTTAATAAGTTATATACAACTATTTCCACGAAAACCTATGATGCGTTAGATCACAGGTCGGATTACGATACTCAAGTTATACTTAACGCCAAGAAATGCAGTGATTCAATAACAAAACTAATTTTAATTTTATTCACTAACAGGCGGCCGGATTTTGACAAAGATTACCAGATATATAAAGACGCCGTGTCTAACCAGGAACTTTTACTAGAAAACTTTATGATTAACGTAATTTGTTACTTATATTATAACATTTATTATTTTGTTTTAATCAAGAGTATATGTATAGATTAATACTAATAAAGAATACGAAGCTTCTACTTTAGAAACTGCGTAAGTAGATAGATACCTATCTGCTACTACTGAATATGTAAACTACATGTGTATACTTTATTTACAGAGTATCAAAATGTGTCCCACCACAGAAATATCGTTACATCTGCTAGGAAGATTTGAGAGACTGGAGTTAAACAGTCTCTATATAGAAGATCGATATTACGATTTAATTCCCTTATACACATCTGAGATAGAATCAATTCGTGACAGGTAATGGTATGTTTTACTTTAACCATGGAAGTTCCTTGACGCTAGTAAAAACTAATCTATGAGTGGCTGTTAGAGCTTGATAAAAGCCGTTAACAATAAACTTTCATAACATAACAGCAGTTAACAATATATACGTAAATACGTTAACAATATTTTGTTTAATATTAGATATAACCAAGAAAGAGATCAGCCCGAATTGGCAAGAAATATGCCGCCAGTAGCAGGACGGCTGATGTGGATAAGGTTTTATCATATGAATATCAAAACACCTATGCAGATATTTAAGCAACATCCTGAAGTTCTTATGCATATGGTATCGTATTCAAAGTTCATACGTCTATTCATGTTATTTTGGTATTTTCACCCTAATACTTAAATCTTGATATGGGTTTCTTTATGTTAGACAATTTAAATGTAGTAAATAATAATCCGTTTTTTTGTACAGAATACACAGCGATGCATAAAGTTGCACAATGTAATGGCAATAGTGTTTACTGAATATGAACTGATTTATCATTATTCTTGGGTACAAAATGTGGGACAGGTAACTTTAATTTTGATTTATAGTTATACATGTATAGAAATAGGTAGCGCTGGTATGGAAGAGAAATATGGTTATTTGAAGTAAAGAACTAAGGGGCATAATAGCATAATAATATGACGAATAGTGTTAGTTATGATTTTGGATGTTGTGCGATGATGGCTTATGTGTACAGAGATGTGGAAAACGCCGTGTTTGTATTGCCGATTTTAAGAAAATTGGTCCTAACCCTTTTTTTTAATTTTATTTTATATGCATATAATTTTTTAAACATATATTTTTTTGTTTACATACATTAGTTTATTTGAATATCAACTTGTGTCGTCTTAACTAACCTAAACCTATAAATATTTAATGAAACTATCATCTGCCAAGTAATTAAATAAAAAAATATAGATAACCCTATTTAAAGACGATGGAATAAGATTTTACTTACATAAACTTCTCTTGTAGGTGCGATTAGGTTTGACTGCTCCGCTTCTGATGCGCAATCCTAAGACCAATATGTACATCATCAACTTTAGCTTGTTTATCCCGGAGTGCATACGAGAGGTTGAATACATGTGGCAGTTGGGACTTCGTAAGTTTTATACACCGTGCTCTGTTAATTTCACCTCATTTGTAAAACATTGAATCAAAATATTATGTGCGGTTTTAAATGCCTTGATTATATTAGTTGTAATAGTTGCGCTATTGTATTTCACAAAAGCAAGATGTTGATAACCCATGCACGAGACTGTTAGTTCAATTCAATGAAAATCAATGTTTCTTTGCAATTGCAACTTGTGTCGCAGTGTAAACTTATCATTAGACGTCACTGACGTGAAGAAAAATATCGTGAAAAAATGTAAATCCGCCTTGAGCAAGCGGGGCGATTAATGCTCGTACCTTCAATCAATGCCACATCTAGCATAAATTCAAAACGAATACATCCATGTTGTTATTGTATACGATCGAGTCAGTGTTATCCGCTTACCCACATTTTTCTTTATTTTTTTATTTTTTTTTGTTATTTGTTATACGCAAATCTGTGCGCTCTAACATTTATTTTAGTTTTAGTTATTATTTCTCTGTAAGTGAATAAATTAATTATTAAGAGAAATAAAGATATTCTTAAGCCAGACCTTCTTTGTATGAGTTGGGGATTATAAAAGCGAGAAAATAATCTGTCAAAATGTGTTTCCTGGCTGGAGGTCATTCTTGGCACCCACATGATAGACCAGTTCAGCAGTAAGCATCCTTAGCGAACTAAACTGCGAAATGCCATGTCCAAAAAAAGTCAGAATGTTTCATATGTATGTACGCCATTTTATTGAAGTTGGGGTTGAGGTAGTTAGTCATCCGCCGTGGGTCCACTAAAAGGATAATTAATTTTGAGTATGAGCCATACTTCACGCTTGTGGCTGAAAATCTTGAAAATATATAATCTACAATCACCTATGTCTTTTCTAGCTTTCTACCTACGTAGTACCTGCTTCTACTAGCAAGCAATATCGAAATTTTTGTTTCAATTTGTAGGTACCGCCCAAATAGTAGCATTTTGTAAAGATAAAATTTTTGGAAATTATGAGAAAATCAAATACTTGGTTGAAAGAAGCAATCAAATAAAGAGGTATATCTACTTGGGCTATTTTTAAATTATTTTTGAAATTTATAATTTTACCTACTTATTTGTACTGAATCTATTGACTATAGTTACTGTGTTTAGAATTTCATATGGTGTGTATAATTAAATAATTTTATAATTTTTAATACTTATTTCTATTATAATGTGTATTGACTAAATTAATAGAAGCATGCCAAACCTGTACTTACCACTTCTCCGTGCGCAATTAATAAAATTAGAGAAGGCATTTGAGCCTGGTTTGTCGAAAATAACTTGGACATCTCTAGAAATACCTTCTTATTGTGCGAATATAGAAAAAGTCCTCGACGAAGTGGATCTGTTTGTAAAAGAGGTAAATAAATAAACTACAACAAAGACCAATTACCGAAATAAGATTATCTAAAAGGCTTTATAAATGCAGTTGTATGTAATTGCAGGTAGTTGATCTAAAAGAAGCCCGTATTGACAAAATATTACAATCTATAACTGAAACAAAGCTTGTTTATTTACCTGATCAGGCGGTTGGTCCTACCGCTCTATATGAGGAGAATTTATTGAGGCGCGACGAAATCGGTATGTGCAGGCACCACAAAACAAGTTACCATTCTCATAAACATTATCTGATGAATTTAGAGGCTAAAGTTTCCATTATGAGCCGTCGAGTTGGAAGTTCATATTATATTTGTAGATAGTACTCACTAACTGAAGGCTTTTTCACGTAGTTTTGAGGTTAGGAGACTCACGGTTTACGAGAATTTTTTTTTGAAGTTTACATATTTCCATACAAAATGAAAAATAATACGCCATTTTTAGGTTAGATAAATTGTCAAAGTAAATGTCAAATTTGACGTTTTACGTTTCGTTCACGGCGGAGGGGTGTTTCGTTCAATTTTATCATGTCTTTAATACAATTATATTTTTAAAATTAATAAGGATCGTCAATCCGAGAGCGATCGATCAAAATTTTAGGGCGCCCCGACTCGGACAGGTTAGGTTAGAAGGAGGTGGCGGGGTCGGAGTGAGCGAGCGAAGCGAGCGAACAGACCCCGCCACCTCCTTCGTGGTTATTTTTTTTTAAACCACCCAGAAGTAGGAGCCCCGCGAAGCGGGGCTCCATCGAGTTATCTTTTTTAGACATTAGAGTGAAAAATAATTAATTTTACACGAAAAAATCCTAACTTAACCTCAAAATTGACGTAAATAACCTCAAACTTTGATCATCGATATCTCCGTAACCATGGGGCTCCTAAAGTTGGGAGTGGTATGGGGGGGCTTCCCCCAACCCCCCCCACCCCGCCCACCCACCCCCACCCCCGGATTCGACGGCTCATAATGGAAACTTTAACCAATTTAGAATCTATTTTAGTAATACATGTTTTTAACGTCATTTTTTGACTTTTTCAATAGCATTAGATCTTCAATTAAAATCGTGGAATGCTGAAATAGCAGTTATAGAACTCATACACAAGTTCCTGGACAGTGTCCCTTGTAAACAGATACAAGATTTAAAAGACAAATGGTAATATTTGAATTCTTTTGCGTGCAAATACTGTGTCTTTTACTATGGATAAATACTTTTATTATACTCCAAAATAATCTGTAGTCTTAAGCCCCAGTGTACGACTATGTTCATGGCAAAAAAATACTGTATAAACTCTTTTTAAAAGCTTTTATTTTTTCTAATTTTAATGGTCTATAACAAGTGTATTTGTAATCTACCAAATAATTATCTATTCAAAATCCGGGAAGTAAATTGACTAAATGTTGTATTTTTATGAAGGTTGGATTTAGAGAAAGTCTTAAAACAAGTTACCTCAACCACGAGAGTAATTCCTGATGATGCAGGTAAGCATAATCAGATTTATATTATATGCCTCTATCATTTCTTTTTTCATGCCGATTTCATACCTAATGTGAGAATTCGGACAACTCATTCGCCAAACACATTGAGTTGGAATAATCACGACATGAACAAATTAGCATGCAGAATCCACATCAAATATTTTTTTTTCACAAACATACAGGTTTTTTTAAATCTTTAATTTTTGGACTACGTACCTTCTTAAAATATTACTATTTTACAGCATTTATGGCGATAGAAAACACAGATCAATTTGATGTCGTACCCACTGTTAACGATTGCAATGAACTGTTCGCATATTTCACCAATAAGTGTTTGGAAGCACTAATTAAATGTACCAGACAAAGTCTAGATTTACTTAGACGAAGAGCTTCTGTTTCTTGGTAACCACACGAATGAAAATAATTTAATCAGGATATATCCTTTATAGTAATTGTTAATAAACGAGTAAAATCTATTGGCACCTTCTTCTAGTTTTTTAACCATGACAACGGATCCTCAAGAACAAAATAAGCTAAGACCGCTAATGTTAACCAGCATGTACCTGCAAATACCACGAATAATAATAAAGCCAACTTTGGAAGAGATACAAACTTCATTTTCTCAGGTAAAACAATGCATTAGTTTATCAAATGTAAGAAAAAGTCTACAAAAACTACCCATTAAAAAAGGCCATCCTGTGAATGAAAATGAGTGATCTAGCTATTATTATTGCAATAAATAAGAGTTTGGTCTTATAATGTACTTACAACATGAAACTATGTTGTATTTCGTTTCTAGGTGGTATTAAACTGTATCATGGATGTTCACCGCTTTGTATTCATGTGGGGACAGCAAGAACAAATAAAGAAGGAAAAACTAGCAGGAACATTAATGCTGTCAACTATACGTAGGTCTTCTGGTATGGAAAACTATACACAACCGCAAGTTAAATAAAACTTCTAGGTTTTTTATCTAAAACAAATGGTTTATGATGTTTACAGGAGTTCGATCTGGTTCTAATGTCGGTGGAGTTAGAACCTATTTCCGAATGGTGTCGGAGCATAAAGACATCGTCAGAACTGTGATGGCGTTACAAGGGATGATGTATATGTACAAGCCTGATATAGAGAAGTTGTTAAACGTATAACCACAAGATAAAATAAATAATATACAAGATAAAATAGATCTAAGCATCATTATTACTAAGTCCAGTTTCAAATTTTTTATTGAATGACGAGTGTTTATGGAGTGTTAGTTTGTGATTATTTGGTTTTAGGTATATAGGAGATACGCTTATATATGGGCCGAGAATCGAGTGCAACAGATACAAGATTTTGTTGACTTGAATCCTCTCAATGTCATAATTAAGGATATGCTCAAGAAATATGACGGACAGACTGAAGAAATATCAAACTTGCCTGAACGATATATCATTGGTTCAATTCAAATAAACATGGGTACTTGTAGTTATTATTATATTCAATGGAAAAGTAAAGTAGCTCTGTTTGACTCTATAAATCCGCACGCGTGAGTCTATCATTTTCGTTTTCTGCATTTTTCAGAACATATTAAATTGGCATTGCATTTGGAATCTATTGAGTGGAAGAGAATCTTGGGGAAACTATTATGCCAAGCGTTTAAAGAGCGAGTGATCAAGTTAAAGTTGTTTATTCGAGAGCGCATGAAAACTATGAGCAAGAAAATTAAGGATTTGGACGACGTCAGAGTAGCCATGATGTGCCTTGAGCTTATTAGAGAAGAATTTATCGGGTTAATTGTTATTATAATTTTAATTACGTGTCTTTAAGCCCCAGATTTGCATGGGTTACAAATCTTTGAAAATACCGGCTTTGCCCTATTATAACATGCATGAAAAATATTAGTCAGTCAGTTAGTAGATTACCTATCTAAAAAAATTGGACCCGTATTTTTTTCTTTTTTCTCGTCAAACAAAAATGATGACGATACAAAGCAAATACAGCGGAAAGCGACTTTGTTTTATAATATTAGTGACTCCAATGATGAGATGCAAATCGGCTGATTTTATTCACTTTTTTTAGATATATTTTAATTCTTAACACCGCTGTTAATTTTGAAAGCAGACGGTTGTTGTAAGCTTAAGTTTTGTTTTCTAGTATGGATATGGAAATAGACATAATACTAGAAAATTACGTTACATTTGCACAATACAATGTGGATGTACCGAAAGAAGATGCTGACATGGTGTACAGTTTACGGTATTCTTTCCAGAATATGTTGTTAACAGTTAGTATCTGACTCAGTAATAAATAATCTTTTATTACATACGATTCATAAGTATATCCTCCACTGCAAAATTTCTCTATCAAATATTTGCTGGAGAAAACCTATTTATGGTTAAGTTTGCCTTTGTACATAATTATGTTATTTGCTTCTATTATGTATCATTTTTCTTGTTTGAGTGCAATAAAGAATATGAGAATTTATAAAATTCTATTTTTTGCCTTTTTAGGTATAATTCCTTTGTAGGCCGGTGCAGTCATGTAGTTATAATCATGGAAATGTAATAGTTATAAAACTCTGATACCACCTCTCACATTGACGCGTTATTTTTATATCGTAGTCACAACAAGTACAGCAAAAGATAGTGGACATGCAGGGCCCACTCCAGACAGAGCTGACAGAAGGAGTAGCAACGTTCCTGGCAGACGTGCTCAAGTTCGAGACTGACTATGACTCAGCCGGACCGATGACACCCGGCCTGACCGCTCGGGAAGCTAGTGACAGGTATTTTAAAGAATTAAATATGTATATGATATTATAAGTAAATATGTACATGTACGTACACATTTTTACTTATAATAGGTATCATTGCCTACAAATAAATGTCGAAATACATACCTAGTTTGTTTTCTTGATATATCCATTGTGCTTACTTACAATGTTGGAAACAATATTACAGAGTTATTTTGTTCCAATCACGATTCGATGACTTGTGGAGGCGCTTTGAAATGTATTCCAGCGGTGAAAAGCTATTTGGCATGGAAGTTCAGGATTATCCGATATTGCATCAGAAGAAAAAGGAATTTAATTTATTAAATAAATTGTAAGCACATTGTAACTTAAAGTTAGCCTTAGATTGCCTTAGCGCACTATAGGGACATATTATTGTTCACTTTTTTTTTAATTTGCTGTTATAGCAAAGACAAAACATTAAATATTGTAAAAATTTCCACTCTCTACTAATATGGTTCAGTAGATACAGCCTGCTGACAAACAGAAAGACTGTCGGATGGAAAGAGGAACCATACAGATTTAGACCCTTGATTAGCTAAATAGATCTCATACAAAAGTTGTTACAATTTTAGGTATAGTTTATACTTAGCCGTGATAAACTCTATTGATGGTTATTTTGAAATACCATGGGTGGACATTGATATTGAAAAAATTGTTGCACAGTTAGCTGAATTTGATGTAAGGTAAGAATATTTGGTTTATTAGGGTTTAATTTAAAATTCCTTCTTTATTATTGGTATTTGAACATACCAATAATATTTTATTAATAATATTTTAAGGAAAAAACAGAAACATCATGATTTTAAGAACCATCTTCATTAAATCAAAGATGACACATAATAGTATCACATAAAAACAAATAACAAATGATCACCAAAATTTACCCTAGACAAGGATTAGCCACAGAAGAAGAAACACACCATTTTTACGAGTTGGAACGATCTGTAAAACCCTCTATAGCATTACAATTACTACTTTTAGATGTCGAAGGTTACCGAAAGCTATGAAGAATTGGCCGGCTTTCATTGAATTGAAGAAAAAGATTGATGATTTTAACCAAACTTGCCCATTATTGGAGTTGATGGCTGACAAATCTATGAAGGATAGACATTGGGAGAGATTGGAAACACTGCTAAGTACGGTTTGTTCCTGTTGAGTCACACCACTCTGTGTAACACTGTGACTCAAAGGGAAAAAAAATCCCGTTGAGTCACAGTGTTACTCAACGGTACGATTTTTTTCCCGTACAATGCGAAATTATATTTCGGAATTAAATGTATATTGTATGTTACGTGTAATATTTAGTAACTACTTACTGTATTGTTTCATCCAGATTGTGTATTGGATGTGAAATCTGAATCATTCACATTGGCAAATGTCATGGAGGCGCCGCTTTTGAAGTACAAGGAAGAGGTTCAGGTAATCAACAATCTTCAGGAGCAATGTTTTATGGCCTATGAATTCAGAAATGAATGCCCCATAGTCTGATCATCTGATGCTCGTAAACGAGAATGCTGAGCGTTAAATCTCGGGTTTCATATCCGGTTCGGCGGGTTAAAAAAATTAAAATTGTCTGTATTGTTAAAATGGTCCGTAGTTTGGAAGTTGGAAGTGTGTGAGTAGTCAGAAGCCCGTAAGTCTAACAATCACTCTTCCCAAGTCAGGTCTTGTTAGCCAGTAACTGAGTTGTGGAGATCAGATAATCTCAGAGGACGCTGGCTTTTACCATTATTTACATAAATGACCGAGTCAATTATTCTACGTGTTAAAGGACATTTGTATAAGTGCGGTGAAAGAGAAGGATATTGAAGCTAAATTGAAACAAATAGCAGCAGACTGGGCTGTTGTAGATCTGACTTTCACTAATTTCAAGAACAGAGGCGAGCTCTTGATAAATCCTCAGGCTACGCTGGACAACATCACTTTGCTTGAAGACTCTTTAATGGTCCTCAACTCTTTAGTTTCTAACAGGTATAAATATTGCTATGGATGACTTACCTAACAATCAAGGCTGCCTGTGAGAGAATAATATTTTTTTTCGGTAAATATAGATATAATCCGCCATTTAAGAAAGACATATTGTTATGGATAAACAAGTTGGTGACCACTAGCGAAACCTTAGAGAGGTGGCTTCAAGTACAGAACCTATGGATGTACCTGGAGGCGGTGTTTGTCGGTGGTGACATTGCTAAACAACTGCCGGCGGAGGCTAAGCGATTCGCGGTATGTTTTTAGTAACTACCTATGATATTATCAAGAAATATAATAATACCTTTCGTAAGCTGGTTGGTAAGAGTTTTTTTGGTAAACATTAACATAATTTAGTTGCCAAAGTACAGTGCATACGGTTTTTAGCAATTTACGACAAATAGGTAGTTTTGACAATCTCTTTTCGGGTCTAATTAATTTGAGTTGCGGCTAAGAATATTACAAAGTTGGTAAAATTTCGCAAATGCAGTAAACCCTAAGTGCTAAAGTTTTTGGTAACGTTCTCTTACGTGTAGTTCTTAAACAAGTGTAGAGCCAGCTTAAGGAAGCTGTTAGTTTAATTGCTATGGTGTTTTACTGTGTTTCGTTAGAGTAAATTACTGAATTTTGGTAGAACCAAATATCTTATTGCTTACAGGGTATCGACAAGACATATGTGAAAATAATGTACCGTGCGCGCGATATTGCAAACTGTGTGGAGACCTGCACATCGGACGACACGTTACAGCAGCTCCTGCCTCACTTACTCGAGCAGCTGGAGGCTTGCCAGAAGTCGCTCACTGGTTACTTGGAGACTAAGCGACTCATCTTCCCCAGGTTCTTCTTCGTCTCCGATCCTGTCTTGCTGGAGATCCTCGGACAGGCTTCAGATCCTCATTCTATACAGGTAGTTTAGAGATGTTGCATTTTATCTACACTGTGTGAAGCGTGAATGGCCCATATACAAACCTTGATATTTATAACTGAATAGGAACTATTAGTTTTATTGACAAATATTATCAATGGAAAATATGATTGTTTTAGCCACATCTGCCAAGTATTTTCGACGCGGTGCATACAGTGGACTTCAATGATAAGGACCACATAGTAACCATCAACTCTGATCACGGAGAGTCTATTCCACTCGAAAGGGAAGTGGCGTGTTTGGGAGGAGTTGAGGTAAATTTATTTCCAGGAGATACATGTCGCTTACGTTAGATATTATTATAAGAACGTTTACGTTAGATATTCTGTAGCTGTCACTCTCTGCTACAGGTCGCTACTTTGAAAAAGTTGCTATGAAATCAATGCTAGTGAAACTTAACATGATTCATCATAATTATTATTTTCGCGGGATATTGTAAGGGATTGCGGCTTCGGTTTATAAATTATAACACAATTAACACTGACTGTGTATATAAATTACAGATATGGTTAAATACTCTTCTGGATACAATGAAAGACACAATCAAAAATATAATTGCTAAGATAGCGCAGACAATGACTGGAGATCCTGAATTCGAATTTTTAGTCGGATTTTGGAACTTCCCGGGTCAGGTACGAACATTCCCCAAATACCTAATATCAGAAATTGCAACAGAAATTAGGGGTTTCGATAGATGTTCGTCGATTGCGAATAGAAAAGCCCGATCATGTAAAATACACACCCTCGTGCACGGCCATATTTATAGAAATAATGAAACAAAATTATTTTTAAGGTTGGATTGCTAGGAATGCAAATACTTTGGACTAGTGATGCCGAGTACGCCCTAAAGAAATCAAGGGTGGATCGTTTTATTATGAAGGCCACCAACCAAAAATTCCTAGATCTATTAAATGGTCTTATTGACTATACAGTTAAAGATCTAGCACCTGTAGATAGAACGCAAGTTGAGACTATGATCACCATACATGTACACCAGAGGTAAGTTTTATAAAATTTAATTGTCACAATTAAATGCATTTCTGTAAACATGGTTGTTTAGAATTACATTATCGATATTGACACGATGAACTTTTTCTGTCATAAATAATGCTCATGAAGGTTTGAGTTGGGAGTTTGATGAAAATATTTAAAAATTTATGATTATTATTTGAATATTAAAAATTTAATTCTTAAGACACTAAAAATTTAAGTTTGTTTTTTTTCTAATTTATGTATATTGTATTTTATTTGTATTTTCTAATTTGTTAATTTGTTTTAATTTGTCAATTTGTTTTGATCTAGATTAACAAAAATTTTCTTAAATTGTTTTAATTCACCTGTATTTTCTTTTTTCATTTGCATAACTGCTTGTTTGTATATAAATGGTTTGAAAAATTGTATTTGGTTTTTATGTCACTTTTTGATTTTTATATTATGTTATTGTTAACTAAATGGTCTACGCATGATGTGGATTCCTATAAGTGAGGAAACACATGGCATGGTTGTGTTTGTATATTTTTATGTATGTAGTTTTGTATTTCTTGTTGAAATTCCTAATAAAATAAATAAATAAATAAATCATCAAACTCCAATTAAGCTTTACTGAAACTTAATAAGCGCAACTAACAAAGAAATGACCAATATTACAAGAGTGTTAGCGAAATTTTTATTTTATTTTAAAGTATCCCATTTACCCTTTATGTATTTTCAATTTGAACAGAGACATATTTGATGATTTGGTGAGAATGAGAATAAAATCCCCAAAAGATTTTGAATGGCAGAAACAGGCCCGGTTTTATTATTTAGAAGATACCGATGACTGCGTAGTGTCTATAACTGATGTCGATTTCTTATATCAGGTTAGTTTTATCCTACCAATAACATTTCATGTAAAATGTTGGCAAGACGACGTCATAAGGTTCGAGCTGTGAAAAATACAACGTGTATTTTTGGTCTTGAAAAACCCGTTAAGACATGATTCTACCCATAAAAACAAACAACTTTTATCATGGAACCAGCTCTGAAATCGCAAAAAAATATCAACTGTTTCTAACAAAATTTCAATGCCCTCCCGAACATAATGTATGAAACAGCTGATATTTTTTCGAGATTTCCAAGTTGGTTTGATAACAAAAGCTGTTGATTTTTGTGAGTAGAATAATCTCCTAGCGGGTTTTTAAGACCAAAATACACTTTGTATATCAGATCTCATGTAGAGCCAAGCTTCTGAATCTACCGAGTCTAACTTCACAAATTCTACATATCAGTAAAAATGTTCGTTCGCTACCGTCGTCGTTTCTGAAATAAGTAACGAAACAGCGAAGATTGATGTCAAAATATGTTTAAAAGTCTTAAAACTTTCTGTTTATTAATGAAAAATATTGTGCAGAACATCTATATATTTATATGAAAATCTTCTTTTTTTTGTTTTTATCCTGTTTCCGTGAGTCGTGACATAAAACGTGGTAAAATTCGAGCGTAGAGAGTAGTAACCAAAAATCTGTCATAACGCGGGCGAAACCGCGGGGGACAGCTAGTAGGTTTATGAATACGGTGTACGAGGTAATGTTTTAGAAGATGATCAAGCGGGTATAAGAGATTTTTTTCAAGACGCGATTTGTCTAATATAGTATAGCGGTCGCATATCTACAGTATGGAAGTTATGGGTTACGACTATCTTTAGAATATTTTTAATAGGACTGAGTTAACCGTGTTAAAAATGTGTTCAAAAAAGATAATTGTTACTCTCATTTTGTCCAGAACGAATACCTGGGTATAACAGAGCGGCTGGTGATCACGCCGCTGACTGACCGGTGCTACATAACGCTCGCGCAGGCCATCGGCATGAACATGGGCGGCGCGCCCGCCGGGCCCGCCGGCACCGGCAAGACCGAGACCACCAAGGACATGGGCCGCGCGCTCGGCAAGCTCGTCATCGTCTTCAACTGCTCCGACCAGATGGACTTCAGAGGTACCGCTGCTCACTGCGCCGGCTGTAGGCGCTCCCCTTACCATTCTGAGTGCAAAGTACCTTATCGATACGGTGTTGGGCAGGCTTGGGTCGCATCTACAAAGGCTTAGCTCAGTCAGGCACGTGGGGCTGCTTCGATGAGTTCAACCGCATCGAACTACCCGTGCTGTCTGTGGCCGCGCAGCAGATCTCCATTTGTCTTACGGCCAGAAGAGAGAGGAGAGACTTCTTCATATTCAGGTATGAGCAAGACTAAAAATCTGATCAAATAAAAGCAGAAAACGTATCATCTAATAAATACTACAATCTTGTTAAATCTACTACCTTTATAAAATGATTCTTCTATAATCTAAATTGTAATAAGTAGGTCTTGTTTTGGTAGTGACGGGGATAGAGTAACTTTAAACATGGAGTTCGCCGTCATCATCACTATGAACCCTGGTTATGCTGGACGACAAGAGCTTCCCGAAAATTTGAAGATTCAGTTCCGTTCTGTCGCGATGATGGTCCCGGACAAACAGATTATTATTCGAGTTAAGTTGGCCAGCTGCGGCTTTAAAGAAAACATCGTGTTAGGTATAATTATTATATTACGCTTTTTTAATTTAGTTTCTTTCGTCATTATGACTCCCAGATAAACACTCGGCTTCTAAGCACTAACTCTCATATTGAGTCTCGTAGGCAGCTATACTTTAAATCGATGTACGACATTGCAGCTCGTAAGTTCTTCACGTTGTACAAACTGTGCGAGGAGCAGCTGTCGAAGCAGGTGCACTACGACTTCGGCTTGAGGAACATCTTGTCCGTGCTGCGAACTATGGGCGCGCAGAAACGAGCGAACCCGGATAGTACCGAGGAGAACATCATGATGAGAGTACTGAAGTAAGTGAATAACTGGCAAACAAATTCAAAAATCTTTCTCCCATCTTTCCTTTGATTTGTATAAGGCCCTTGATCCCTTGGCCCTTGATTATTAAATTGTATTTCTATTACAAATAAAAGTACGCCTGTATGTACAATATTAAATGACAATACTTTACAGAGAAATGAACGTGTCTAAATTAATAGATGAAGATGAACCTCTGTTCATATCATTGATTGAAGATTTGTTTCCTGGGATGAAACTAACTCACACAATTCAAAAGTACGACATATTTGGGTATAATAAATGGCTTAATTATGCTACTTGCGTTTCGTTTACGAACATAAATATTGTTTTTTTAGGGCAATGCAAAACGCTATAACTTTAGTGACAGAGCGCATGCGCCTTGTAAATCACCCGGATTGGAACCTGAAGATCATTCAGTTGTTCGAGACGTCACTGGTGAGGCACGGCCTCATGACGATGGGCCCGACCGGCTCGGGCAAGACCACCTGCATACACGCGCTGTGCGCCGCGCTCACCGAGCTCGGCAAACCGCACAAGGAAATGAGGATGAACCCTAAGGTTAGCCTTGAGCGTGAGCAGTGGCTGAGCCGGATTCCCTACGGTTTTGACACGATTTCTTCAAACATTGTTATATTTTAGGCAATTACTGCGCCTCAAATGTTTGGGCGATTGGATGTGGCTACAAATGACTGGACTGATGGTATATTCTCCACTTTGTGGCGAAGAGCTTTAAAAGTGAAGAAGTCTGACGCAACTTGGATAGTCTTAGGTACCTATAATATTGGATTGTTTTTACTACAGGCGATGCGCATGAAACATTAACAAGTGATTCGTATTACTAGATGGCCCGGTGGACGCCGTGTGGATTGAGAATCTAAACTCGGTGCTGGACGACAACAAGACGCTGACGCTGGCCAACGGAGACCGCATCCCGATGGCACAGAACAGCAAGCTGGTGTTCGAACCCGACAACGTGGACAACGCCTCGCCCGCCACCGTCAGCCGCATGGGCATGGTGTTCCTGTCTTCATCTGTGCTCAAGTGGCAGCCTATACTTGAGGTAGATTGGACATTACAAAACATGCCTTTGTAAAATAATGATTGAAACCGATACTTCATCATATTACATTATTAACATGTTCAACATAAACAGCGCTGGTTAAGGAAGCTGGAACCAAAACAATGTGATGTTTTACGTAAAGCTTTCAACAAAGTGTACGATGAGGTGCATTCTTATGTACAAACAAAACTGAAGACTAAAATGAAGCTTCTCGAAGCAATCTATATCAGGTATAGTTACTGTATATGTGTGAGTGTTTGTGTATATATGTATAATTATGTTTGTGTTTTAAACGCTTTATGACAACGTAAGACACAAATCTTTTTTATAGGCAATGCATAGACGTACTTGATGGATTAATGCAGATTGAAATACCCGGTGGCAGTGAGTACCAATTTGATTAATGATTTCGGGATGATTCTGTGCTTCCTTATATTAAACCGAGGCTCCTTCTGCTCATGTAAACTTTAATAGATAAATAGTGATTACGCCAGACATTAGGAGTATCCGTGTCTGTTTAATAGGGGACCTCACAGATCGTCACCTAGAGCGGCTGTTCTGTTTCGCGATGATGTGGTCGCTGGGTGCTGCGCTAGAACTGGACATGCGTACACGAATGGCCGAGTTCATGACCAAGCTCCCCGTGAAAATGGACTGGCCCGGCGGAAAGTCCAAAGACTGGGTCATGCCTTTCGAGTACATGGTTAATGCCAATGGCGCCTGGGAGCACTGGTTAGTGATGTTGGTAGATGTAAATAGCAGAGTACATTGATAATATATAGATTTTGTTTTTGCTTATTCATCATTTATCATTGTTTACAGGTCCAAGAGTGTTGAGGATTACATTTATCCCCCTGACAGTGTACCGGAGTATGCTTCAATTCTGGTGCCGAATGTTGATAACGTGTGCATAACGTTTTTGATCGAAACTATCGCTAAACAAAACAAGGCGGTCCTTCTGATCGGCGAACAGGGCACGGCCAAGACTGTAATGTTAAAAAGTTATATGTCAAAGTATGATAGCGAGGTGAAATTATTTAAGGTGATAAACTTCTCCTCCGCCACTTTGCCGAATATGTTCCAGGTGAATATTTATAGATCATAATTACAGGTTCCTTGTTCTTTGTTTATATCATACATTTCCTTGACTGAAAGTTTGGCTTTTACTTTGACCTTTGAGTATCTTGAGCACATTGTAACATTTGTAATTCGAAAGCGAAGCGTAGAAATTGTTAGATACTACTAGACCTCTATCTCACCCTTAATATGTCAATATCGCTCTCTTCCCAAGCATTTAGTAATATTTGTCTGTTCATTTCTGGTTTACGTAAGTAGTTCTGTTTTGTCGCAGAGAATTATTGAATCATACGTGGAAAAACGAGTGGGTTTGACATATGGGCCCCCAGGAGGCCGGGCGATGACTGTGTTCATAGACGACATAAATATGCCTGTGGTGAATGAGTGGGGTGATCAGGTAAATACTTATAGACAAAGACCATGCATATTTATGCCCAAAATGTGCTGAATCATCTAAGACAGTAGAGCCATTTGGCACACCTTTCTCAGATTTGTTACTGATAATAACCAAGTCTAGAAAATACTTTTTAATTTTTTTTTAGCTAACTGAATACGATATACCTACTAAGAAAGTTTAGCTGCGTAAGCTTACTACGGATATATGATTTTATGTAATTAATTATTTCACACTACACAAATGAGAGTGGTGAGAGTACTGGTTGAGAGGAACCTGCGACGTCATTAAATTTGTTTACCAGCCTTTTAAACTTAATTGGACTATTTATCGATTTCAAATCAAATAAAAATCACATTTTAAAGTTTGTAGGGTTCAAATATTTTCTTTTCTTATAATTCAGAGAACGCGACAACTTGAAGTTCTTTTCTTGTTGTACCACTGTATAAATAACAAGTACACAGCTTCTTCCGCTTATAAATCAAGTACTTTTGTCTAAAGATTCTTGAAATAGAGATTGTAAATCTCAAACATATAAAACAAAACTAAACCTTACTTCTATATACCTGTAATTAATTAATTTAAGGTAACGAACGAAATAGTGCGGCAAATGATGGAATGTGGAGGTTTCTTCTCATTGGATAAACCGGGAGATTTTACCATTATTGCTGACATCCAGATATTTGGGGCTATGATACATCCTGGTCAGTACAAAAATTATACAATCCTTAATTTAAAATGTAATGCTCACCTAAAACTGCTTGCCCTTGTTCCTTTTTCCGTAGGTGGTGGCCGAAACGATATACCTGCACGATTGAAGCGACATTTTAATATCTTTAATTGTACGCTACCAAGTAACATTTCCATGGATAAGATTTTTGGTAAAACTTTTAATTAAGCAATATGCATTTAGTATTTAAGGCTTATAAAAACCGGTACAAGACTAATGTCCACGCGTAATATTTTGGTCATGCTAAGGTACCTAGTTCAAATTATTTTATTAATATTTAATGGTTTTCAGAAACGATTAGTACTGGATATTTCTGTAAATCCCGCTTTGATAAAATTATTGTTGAATTTATGCCTAGACTTGTACGAGTAACTCGTGTTATTTGGCAGCAAACAAAGGTACGTAGCATTTCTACTCAAAAATAATTGTGTATGTCTTGTTTTGCGTAAATAGTTGTTTTTATTCGACTTATCATTACAATATACAGGTAAAAATGTTACCAACGCCAGCGAAATTTCATTATGTGTTCAATCTAAGAGATCTATCCAGAATTTGGGAAGGCATACTGTTTATAAGGAAAGAGGAACTTCAATGCATTAATATGGCTTTAAAACTGTGGTTTCACGAATGTCTGCGAGTTATTTCTGACAGGTACCGAGGATTCTTTAAATCAGGTACATTTAAGTCGACAGCATAAAAGACATGGCTACTCTTTGTTTAGATTTACAACTTCCATTGATAAGGACTGGTTTGTGGCAAATTTCTGGGCGACAGCTGCTAAAGAACTGCCGGACCTAGTAAGCGAGTTCCCTGAAAAAGAAACATTCTTTGTTAACTTCCTACGTGAACCGATCGAACCCACCGGCGAGGAAGACGAAGACGTAAGCCTTGACGCCCCTAAAGTTTACGAGGAATTGCCTTCGTAAGTACCTTTATAATGTTAAGCTAATTACATAAGAAAATTTACCTACAAGAAAAATATTGCCTTTTTAGTTGGGACTTCGTACTCTCAAAACTCGAAGAGTTTCAAAAACTCTTCAATGAACAGATTAGAGGTGGTCATCTAGATTTGGTATTCTTCCACGATGCGATGGTGCATCTGTTTATCATATCGCGAATCATAAACACACCACGGTGAGTTTGAATTCTAATATCATGATAATGATAATCACAAATGTAAAAAAAATATATTATACCTTTCTCTATTTTCTTAGTGGCAATGCATTACTAGTCGGCGTCGGCGGTTCGGGAAAGCAAAGTTTAACTAAATTAGCTTCGTTTATAGCAAATTATTCATACTATCAAATAACTTTGACCAGGTAACTCGTGCTGGGTATTTGGATATTGAAGAAACATTGGTAGGAAGAATACTTAGCTTTCCCCAACAATTTCAGATCGTACAACGTAAACAACTTTACGGACGACATCAAAGTGCTATACCGCGTGGCCGGCCTGGCAGGGCGTGGTATTTCCTTTATATTTACTGATAACGACATCAAAGATGAACAATTTTTAGAGTTCCTCAACAACATTATGAGTTCGGGAGAAATTGCCAATTTGTTCCCTAAGGATGAAATGGGTAAGTAATACACAAAATCTAAAAAAATATTTCGTAATAGAGTTACTATTTTACATTCAGTTTCAGGCTGAATTTAAATAACATTGACTTAACTGAAATAGCATTGCAAACCATTGTAATAACTAATACTAATTTTCAAACAATAATAGATGAGATTCTGAATGAGTTGACACCTATTATGAAGCAGTTTGCACCAAGAAGAGTTCCAGTTCCAGACGTGTTGTATGAATACTTCATCATGCGTTCCAGAGCTAACTTACACGTTGTTTTGTGCTTTTCCCCGGTAAGAAGTTACATTTATTGCTGTTACTATTAATACACATTTTCCTATAAAATATGGAAATTTAGTTCTAAGCATAAAGGTATAAGTCGAAGTTCTATAGCTGGTAAAACCACTTTCAAAGACAAAACTTTTATATGTTGTCTTGTTGGTAGTGTTGAAAAGAAGTATTCGTTTAAAAACTTCGGGTGATGGATTAATTTATATCTTTGACAGTAAAATCAACAATTTACACTCTCCTATAAATGTAAGATTTTGGAGACATTCTTTATAAAACTTTCTCTTTCAGGTCGGAGAAAAATTCAGGAGCAGAGCCTTGAAATTCCCTGGTCTTATATCGGGCTCTACAATGGACTGGTTTCAGAAATGGGCTAAAGAAGCACTCATAGAAGTAGCACATCACATTTTATGGGAATTTGAGGTTTGTTAAAATCTTAAATATTAATTAGCTTCATCTTTAATTAAATCTAGGAAAACTCTCAGAATAGTGAAATCATTAATTTGCACTATGTTCAATTTCGTGTTTCAGGTGGTCTGCCCTACGGAGACCAAACAACATTTGATTGAAATAATGGGCATCGTGCAGGATAATGTAGCAGATGCTTGCGTGGCGTATTATGATCGATTCAGAAGGCAGACGCATGTCACGCCCAAATCATATTTATGTTTTTTGGAAGGCTTTAAAGCTTTATACAAAGAGAAACACTCATATATCGCAGAAATGGCGAAAAGGTTAGGATGTTAAGAGTAACTAACTAGCTAAACTAATTAGTTTTCAGACTTCTATTTTTTCATGCAGTATATTATTATTTATGTTTGTTAATTTGTTTTTGAGTAAAGAGTTTACAACTTGTATTCAACAGACGACGTTTTTCCTGATTTATATCCCGACAATTCATACATAAAGTGACAACGATTACCTGATCCAGAAATTTTAAAATATACTTTTAAATAATAACAATTTTAAAGCATTTAAGAGAGCTTGTTGTTAATTATTTTGTTTATGCGCATATTGTTTTCCTGACCTTTTATGTAATTTGTCGAACACACTATATACGTCATAAAACTAATAAATAAACATATTTGAAATATGTACCATGAATTAGAAGGGTTACAGAGTTTTTTACCAATAGTTTGCTTAACAATGTCCCAATCCCAACAGACTGGGCCGCATTATTTTTACATTACAATTAACAAATCATGTTTTTTGAATGTCTTTTGTTATTCTAGAATGACAACTGGTTTAGAAAAATTAGTCGAGGCTGCTGAAAGTGTCGATGTACTTAAAAAGAAATTGGAACTGAAAGAGCTTGAAATAAAAGAAGCCTCTGATAAAGCTGAAGAGGTTTGTACAACTGTTAAACTTTTGAAAGAGTAAGAGAATAGATGTTGTTGTTTGAATAGAATAGACATTAAAATTTAACGTCAGACAATGGACGGAGGGCTCTTGTAGATGTAGCCATGTATAACAGAAAAGTAACGAACTTTGTGTCGTAGGTGTTGGCGGCAGTAGCTGATTCACAGGCAACAGCCGAGGCTGTTAAAGCGGAAGTATTAGAGGTGAAGGACCGTGCTGAAAATCTAGTGACCGTAATCGCAGCTGAGACTGCCGTAGCTGAGGAAAAGCTTGAGAATGCTAAGCCCGCACTCGACGCAGCCGAGGCGGCGTTGCAGGTGAGCCCAGCATTTTGGTTTTGAGGGATTCTGTTTATGCCACTTCAATGATGAAGGTGCTCTGTTACAGACTATCAACGCCGCCGACATCGCCACTGTAAGAAAGCTCGGCAAGCCACCTCATCTCATCACACTGATTATGGACGCTGTCATTCTGCTCTTTAGGAAGCGTATCGACCCCATTAAACCTGACCCAGAAAAGCAATTCCTGACTGCTTCGTGGTCAGAGTCGTTAAAGGTAGATATTAAAATTATAATCGTTTAACATCAACAAATTGCTCTGCTGGTGGTACAGAGTAACTTAACATGTAGTAACTTGGTGATAACGCCAGTATTTAACGAGAACAATATCAAAATGAAAGTAAACGTATTAGTAATATTTTAAATCCTATTTAAAATATTACTAATACGTTTACCTTGTTTTATATCTATAGAATTAAAAAGTATATAGTATTTTTTTATAGATTTAACCCCTCATTAAATTAATGACGATTGTGGCTAGTGTCTCTGAAATCAAAACTGAGACAACATAAGTATATCATTGAAAGTCTTGCTCATATCTATTGGATCAAGTAAAAAATTGGGGGCGACTTGTAGTTTGTCCATTGTCCAGTAACTCTGTTGTTTAAGTTTTGCTCAAATACATTCTCTGATTGACAATAGATTATGACGGACGTGAGGTTCCTAAACAACTTGAAGAACTATCCTAAAGACGAAATCAATGCTGAAATGGTTGATTTGTTGCAACCGTACTTTAAGTACAGGTAAGTTATTTCTACGCTTGCTATAATTTTCAAGGCAAAAATGTTTAACTTCGATATTTTGAAACATATCTGTGACATCATTCTCATTCATTCATCAGTAAGGATTATTGAGAATTTCAAAGTTGCAGAGAATTTACCCTCACTCATTTAGTCCTTATTCACTTAATACTAGGTGTATTTTTGGAATTGCTCAACCCGCTAGGAGATGATTCTACCCATGAAAACAAACAACTGTTACTATGGAACCAACTCTGAAATCGCGAAAAATATATCAGCTGTTACAAACATTATGGTCGGAGGGCATTGAACTTTTGTTAGTAACAGCTGATATTTTTTTCGAGCTTTCAGAGTTGGTTCCATAATAAAAGTTGTTTGTTTTCATGGGTAGAATCATCTCCTAGCGGGTTGAGCAATACCAAAAATACACCTTGTATAAGATTCATTGTTTTATTTTATCCTAAAATTACAGCAACTATACATTCGAAGCGGCCAAAGTAGCCTGCGGTAACGTGGCTGGACTAATATCTTGGACTATTGCTATGGCTCAGTTCTATGCAGTGAATAAAGACGTATTACCACTTAAGGCGAACTTGGCGGTGATGCAGGGTAAATACAACGCGGCCAAAAAGGAACTGGAAGCGGCAGAAGCACTGTTAGAAGACAAGGAGGTGGGTGGTAGGTCTGAAAATGGCAGTTACATTATCAGGATAATGTCATTGATAAACGTGATAATTTCACCGGCAGCGGGAGCTGGCGCACGTGCAGAAGCAGTTCGACGAGGCGATGACTCTGAAGCAGGAAGTGTTGGACGACGCGGCCAAGTGCCAACAAAAGATGGACGCTGCCACTGCGCTTATCAACGGACTGAGTGGAGAGCGCATACGATGGACAGAACAATCCGCGCTCTTCAAGTCTGAGATCGAGCGACTAGTCGGCGATAGCCTCTTGCTCATCGGGTGAGTAGAATAATATAAGCAATTTGAATAACCAAGCAATAGACCATTTAAACATGAAATTACAGGTTTTTGACATACTCTGGACCTTTTAATCAAGAGTTCCGAGTATTACTTATAGAAAATTGGCTTGGTGAATTGTTGCGTCGAAAAATTCCTGTTTCTATGAGTTTGCATATCACAAGTGAGCTTACGGATATAGCTACAGTAAGTATTAAGTAAATAGCCTGATCAAGTAAAAACGGTTGTAGGGTTGTTCCAAAAATATCAGTCTCGCGGTCCCGGCGTCCGGCAGCGCCACTATAGCAAAAAAGCTTTCTATCGCGTACCTAGTCACAAAGTACATTCTCATTGACAGCTATTGACAGAATGTTTGCCGGATCGTGCTTGAATGCAAAATTATTAGTTACGGCTCCCTATTCTATGCGTGGCCTGACACGCACTTGGGCATTTTCTTTGGACTTTGACTTAGTTAACTCATGAGGTCAACCCAAAAACATAAAAAAGCTGCTGTATATGTGTTGGTCATGAAATAGTGTTTCTTAATGGTATTCCATTACAGATTCTGTTTAAAAGTGCATTGATTTCACAATTTTGTTCTTCGTTTTCATTAATAGTAATTTTTCAGAAATATACTTTAACTAGCTTTTGCCCGCGACTTCGTCCGCGTGGAATAATAGTTCCCGTTCCCGGAGGATTTCCGGGATGAAAACTATCCTATGTCCTTTCTCGGGTCCCAGACTATATCTGTTCCAAATTTCATTCAAATCGGTTCAGTGGTTTAGGCGTGAAGAAGAGACAGACAGACAGACAGACAGAAAGACAGACAGACAGACAGACAGACAGACAGACAGACAGAGTTACTTTCGCATTTATAATATTAGTAAGGATTTTCAGAAAAATTATAAGACTTCTCATATACTCGAATATTCTGCTTATTTATTTTGTTAGATCGGCGAATGGAATTTATGCGGATTGCCGACAGACGAATTATCCATACAAAACGCTACCATTGTGACAAAAGCTTCTCGCTTCCCGTTGCTCATCGATCCGCAGACGCAGGGAAAGATCTGGATCAAGAACATGGAAAAGTTTAATAACTTAATTGTTACCACCCTAAATCATAAATATTTCAGGTGACCATCTGATCATACATGTTTAATATTAGTTACAGCCATATCAAATGCCATATATACTAATTCTTATCACGTTCTTCTGTTGTCCTTTTACTAGAAATCACGTAGAAGACTGCGTATCGTTGGGCAGGCCTATGTTAATAGAAGACGTTGCTGAAGAGTTAGATCCTGTTCTTGACAACATTCTTGAGAAAAATTATATTAAAATTGGGTCTTCATATAAAGTACGTGTTGAATAAAAGCCACATTTCAATCAGCATACCTAAAGCAATGTTAGGTTTTTTAAATGCAATGCTGTGTTTTAGGTTAAACTGGGTGACAAAGAAATAGACGTAATAATTGGACACAAGATATACATAACAACGAAACTTTCTAACCCCGCCTATGCACCAGAGGTGTCAGCTCGAACTTCTATCATAGATTTTACTGTCACCATGCAAGGTAAACATTAGATTTCCACAATACAGAGAAGCTTGTACTCACCGTCCTATTTGTTTCCCTGTTCCTAGTTAAAAAAATCACAGCTGGTCAAGTTTGAATGTTTTGTTTAGGTTGCAAATTTTTGTGAATATAAGTTATTATGGATGTAAATGTATGTAGAGTGTTTGATGTCTTTCGTTTTCTTAACCCCCATGCATAATTAGCAAAGGTTCAAAATCACACATACGTTTATACAAAGCCTTCAGAAATAAAACTGTGACAATAACAGTGACCGCAGGTGACGTATAATGAACCTCTTATTTTATAGGCCTAGAGGATCAGTTACTAGGGCGCGTGATCCTAAAAGAGAAGGCGGAAATGGAAACGGAACGAACCCAACTAATAATGGACGTGACCGCCAACCGCCGTAAGATGCAGGAGTTAGAAGCTAACCTATTGCACAAGTTGACTACCATACAGGGCTCGCTGGTCGAAGACGTGTCGCTCATTCAAGTGCTCAACGTCACCAAAGCGACGGCCACCGAGGTAGCTATGCCGCAGCTAGTCAGTACAAATGTGATAGTAGTCAGCGCTCGTAGCCTCTGTCAACACTCTTGTCTCGCGCAGGTGAAAGAGAAACTGGACGTGGCGCGCGAGACGGAGATAAAGATCAACGTGGTTCGCGAGGAGTACCGACCGGTGGCGACGCGCGGCTCGGTGCTGTACTTCCTCGTGTGCAACATGTCGCTCGTGTGCAACATGTACCAGACCTCGCTGGCGCAGTTCCTTAAGCGATTTGATATCTCACTGGAGCGCTCTCAACAAAGTCCTATCACGCTTAGAAGGATCGGATTAATTATTGACTACTTGGTACGAGACTTCTAGTATATTAAGTTTTAGTTTCGCTCTAATGTTATTACAGTTTTATATGTTGACCTGGAGTTCAAGGAGAAGTACTTGTATCGTAACCAATTTGGTGAGTCACTACGTCTTAAAAAAAACAGTCAATTAGTCTTACCTAGATATTTTCTATAGATACTAAGTATACCTAAATGAACAAATTCCATATAACTAATATTTTATTTTTTTCCTGTACAGACTTTTGACGTGTTCAAATATATAAGCCGCGGTTTCTATGAAAAGCATAAATACCTATTTACTTTGCTGCTTACTTTAAAAATTGACATGCAAAAAGATTACATAATGTTTGAAGAGTTCCAGACGTTTATCAAAGGTACTTAAATCGTTCTAATGAAAGAGAGATTTGAATATTTTATGTTAGTACTTATGTACTTTTATTAGCACCCTGTTTCTCTTGAAAAAACAAAATTTCTCGAAGCAACTTTATTTGGATAGGGATATCATCATCATCTAATAACATCAATCAGGGTATAGCGAGTGTAGAACAAAGCTGGAAAAGTGAACCTTGTTCAGTACAGTCAGTGCTCCTAAGTTGAAGAACCTTTTTTTAATGAGACGAGTATAACTTTCTTTTCTAAGGTGGCGCGGCTTTGGATCTTAATGCTTGTCCTCCCAAACCTTTCAAGTGGATAACAGACATGTCGTGGCTGAATCTGGTCCAACTGTCCGGCTTGCGTCAGTTCACGAACATATTAAACCAAGTTTGTAACAATGAGAAGGGTTGGAAAGCTTGGTGAGCTTCATTATTCCTCGTTATTATACGCGATTCTTTCGAATACTTTGTTTTAACAGTGAGAACAACCCTAGTGGGTACTTCCTGCCTTTCGCTATTTATCTATGATGTTTTCAATTTTGTTCAATGTGGTGAGTTTTGTATAGACATTGATTGTCTGTTTGGAGGTTTGACAAGGAAGAGCCTGAAAATGAACCGTTACCTGACGGCTACCACACTCTCGACGTGTTCAGGAAGCTAATGGTGGTGCGCTCCTGGTGTCCTGACAGGACCATAGCGCAGAGCTTGTGAGTGGCATATATACCGATTTTTGGACATTGTGTACAGCAAAATTTAAGCTGTTATACCATATCGTTCTGTTGTAGAAAGTACGTTGTGCAATCGATGGGCGCTCGATACTCTGAAGCTGTTATAGTAAATTACGAGGTATGAATATAGCTACTTGCCACAGTGCAGAAAGTTTTAAATAGTAATGGGCTTATAAGAACTTCCCATTTTTTTCCAGCAAATGGTCATAGAATCTCGTCCATTAGTTCCTTTGATTGGGTTCCTAGCGATGGGCTCTGATCCGACGCCGTCCATCGAGATGACAGCGAAACGAATGGAGAACATTTGTCAATCAATATCTATGGGTCAAGGCCAAGAAGTCCATGCAAGGAAACTCATAGAACGTGGCATGAAAGAGGTGATAAAAGGTTTAAGAGTAACATCGTTTATTCCACCTAGCACATAATATTCATATTATTTACCGCCGTTTAGGGTTTATGGGTGCTACTGCAAAACTGTCATTTGGGATTAAAGTACATGGTGGAGGTGATGGAGCTGTTCGGTGAATTAAATAAAGATCCGGAGCAGATTCACGAATCATTTAGGTAAAGCTTCTTGCAGACTCTATATTTTGTCATATGAAATTCTCTCCCATTAACATGTTTCTAAACACACAAATCTTTTAGGCTCTGGATTACGACGGAAGTTCATCCAAAGTTTCCTATTACGCTTTTACAAATGTCTATAAAGTATACTTGCGAGCCGCCGTCCGGTAAGTAACATCAGTCTGGTAAATATTCGGAAATAAAAAAATGCGGCATTTTTTAGTACGTATTTGTTCTAGGCATCAAAGCTGGCCTCAAGAAGACCTACGTCTCGATGGGTCAGGATTTCCTTGATTACAGCGACAGTCCCTTTTACTTGCCGTTGATTTACACAATATCGTTCCTGCACACCGTAGTACAAGAAAGACGAAAGTTCGGAGCCCTCGGTTGGAATATTCCTTACGAATTCAACTCTGCTGATTGGTTGGCGTCGTGCATGTTTGTGCAGAACCATTTAGATGCTTTGAAACAGGGACAACCAGTTAGCTGGAACACTGTGCGGTAAGTTTCTTTGCTGGACAGTTCTTACTGAAGTACACAGATAAAACCTTGATTAATTCGATGTTGTAGTTATATGGTGTCGGCGGTGCAGTACGGCGGGCGAGTTACTGACGATTTTGATAGTCGTCTGCTTTCCACTTTCTGTAGATCATGGTTGTCAGACCAACTCTTTAACAATGAGTTCCAGTTCTACAAAGGTTATGGTATTCAAAAATTTAAGAGTATACCGGAATATCTCGAAGTAATCGAGACTATGAAAACAGTTGATCCACCTCAAGTTTATGGCTTGCATACCAATGCTGATATCACGTTAGTTACTGTTCAAATACTTAATTTTTATAACCGTCATATTGTCCAATTCATTTAGAATCAAATTATTGACCATTTAGGCATCAGCGCAACACCACTCAGGAACTTTTAGACAATATGTTGTCTATTCAGCCAAAGGAGTCAAGTGGAGAGAGTGGAGAAACGAGAGAAGCGTCTGTCTACAGGCAAACTAAAGACATGCTTGATAAATTGCCATCTGACTTTGATCCATATGAAGTACTGGCAAGGTGTGTTGTTGTAAATGTTTTATAAAGTTAAGAATAATTATTTAGCCCAGCTTTCAAGCGAAGTAACTAATGTATACCTACCACTTTAATTACTTATTTACCATTCAAAGTCAAAGTCAAAGTCAAATCATTTATTTTCATTAGACCAAAAAAGGCACTTTGAAACGTCATACTTATAAAACAAAAGTGAATCTACCGCCCATTCGGAAATGTTGTCCCTTCGGAATTGATTATAACTTATCTTATTTTTAGGTTAAAATTATATGGTATAATAAATCCAATGGTGATTTTCTTAAGACAAGAAATCGACAGAATGCAAAAAGTAATCGAATTAGTCAGGAGTACATTGAAAGACTTGCTACTCGCTATTGACGGAACGATTATAATGAATGAGGTATTTATTATTTCATCCTTCTTCTCTGTCGCTACACTTTTTGCAGAAAAGTGGTGATTTTCGGTTGAAGGTTAGGGGCAGACAATACGCCGACACTCTTCGATTACTTCCTTTTGCATTCGTGGAGAGGTACTTCTATCGCAGCCCTTAGGCCCAAGTCACACCGGAATGGCACCGGCCGGCAGCGACGCGCCAGCATTTTCAGTTTAAAATAATTTTAAACTGTAACTACATACTTAAAAGAATAGTATCGCTTGAAAAGCTTGAAAAGGTCGCGAGGCAGCCCGTGGTGCCGCGAGGCCGCCCGCGGCGCCGCGAGCGGCCGCGCGCCTCGCGCTTCTTCCGACGCTGGCGGCCGCTGCCGGCCGCTGCCATTTCGGTGTGACTAGGCCCTAATCTGGTCGGTCCAACGAATCGGTGATTTAGCAAGTGGTCTTAAAACCTCAAACTTCCCTTGAACCACAAACCGAACGATAGAGGTGTCACCGCGCATCGACACATATTCAATGAAGGTAATGATTCGGGATTGTATATACAATAGAGGATAGCCGCTGCTTAATGTCCAGTTTTTGACAAATGGACACGTTGGTTCTAAATTAAGTACAGGATGTGCCAAGCATTCTTCGCCAGCACTTGTTTTTACTTTCCCTGTTCTTATGTTTTTACTTTCCCTTAGGATTCATGTGACCACGTCTCAGCAGCATAGATAAATATGGGAAACATTAGTGCTTAAACAAATCGGGTTTTGGTCGCTTTGATGATGTTTCGGTTTCTCCATGAATAGTTGTTTTTATGCTTTAGAGTATATTTATTAATGTCTGCTTATTGTTGTAGGCACTTCAAAATTCTTTAGATAACATATACGACGCAAAAGTACCTAATATCTGGATGAGAAATTCATGGTCCTCGACGACGCTTGGTTTCTGGTTCACTGAGTTATTGGAGAGAACCATTCAGTTCTCAACTTGGTGCTTCCAGGGCAGACCGCACTCTTTCTGGATGACCGGATTTTTTAACCCTCAAGGTAATCAATAGTTTTTTCCTCACTATGGTTGAGTGTCAAAATTATTTTACAAGAATGTACCAAGATGTAACGGACAAAAGTATACCAATTCAGCGAATTCTCTATAGTATTTTTTCTCCAGGAATAGATTGTTTAATGTAATGGATTGACAAAAGCTACGTAATTTGTCATCTTGTATTGTCTAAATTTCATTGTTTAGGTAGATATGTAACTATAGGTAAAAAGACATGTCAAGATTGTTTTCCGTTAGTTTAATACCTAAACAAATGGAGTATAGAGGTGTAGTCTAACCAAGGAATATCGGGTCGCTCAGCATCTAGGTTTTGAGGTCTGATAAGCAGTCGCTTCGAGTGTAAACCACTATAGTCTAGCTGATGGGAAAGTTGGGAGAAGGTTTAAAATAAATCAATATAGCCAGTGAAACATAGAAAAGAGCAAAATCCAAATAGTAGACAAAAAGTATTCTTCTGTTAGGGAATTAAGTATTTATCACTTGTTTAAAGGTTTCTTGACAGCCATGCGTCAGGAAGTGACTCGGGCACACAAGTGCTGGGCTCTAGATATGGTGACACTGCATAACGATGTCATCAAATTTACTTATGAAGAAATAAAGGCTCCGCCGCCGGTATGTCACTCTTCTAAATAATGTAGGTACAATATCTTATTTTAGAAATGAAATAGCGATTATTTTATTACTAAAGTAAGATATTTATACAAAATGGATCTGTCCATCACCTCATGGTCTCATATTACTTATTTATTTTACTAATTCAGGAAGGCGTATTTGTCCACGGCCTGTACCTGGACGGCGCTGGGTGGGACCGTCGCAACCTGCGCCTGTGCGAGTCTACTATCAAAGTGGTGTACACTGTGTTGCCGGTGGTGCACATTTACGCGATCAACTCCACCGCGCCCAAGGACCCCAAACTATACCTGGTACTCGATTGTAAATGTATTACATAGTAGCTAGTGCATTTCAGTATACTAATTCTATTAATTGTTCTGGTTTGCCAGTGTCCGACATACAAGAAGCCGTCGCGCACAGATCTGACATTCATCACTCCGCTCTGGCTACCGACCATCAAGAACCCAGATCACTGGATTCTTAGAGGAGTCGCTATCTTATGCGACGTTAAGTAAATTTGATGTATGCTCGCTTTTTTTTTATATTTATATAAAACATTGGACATTGTTTATTTTCCTTTTATTTACGCACAGTAAACAGTGCCGAAGCGCCAGTGGGCACGGTAATCGCTCCATGTGCTTGGGGTCTAAGGCCGTGCGCTGCGTTAGGCGTGTGCACGGCGCGGGCGCCTGCGTGTTGGCGTGCTGTTTCATGAATGTAATCTCATAGAACAGCGCTGCGTGCAGCGGGTCGCCCGTCGCACGCGGCGCGGGCGGCGTGTCGGTTACCGGTTTCTAGGAAATCAGTACACCCGCACGATCAAAATTGTACTGGCGACGCGGCGCTGCGAGAGGCGGGAGACCGTCGCAGGCGTCCGCGACGGGTTGAATTTGTCCGCGAAGGAGCAAGGCACGGGTGCCCGCGTCGGACACCCGCGACGGACGCCCGCTTAACGCAGCGCACGGCCTAACAATCATCTTGAAGATGATGGGTATTATTCTGTAATCAAATATATGTATTTCTAAACAACGACCACTTTTGATCAGAGATATTAAATTGGTAACTATTTGTTCAGAATTTCTTCTTCATTTAAATAACTCAATTACAGCTCAAAGGTTCCTCGAGAAGTTAACGGAGCATCTAGAATATTAGTACAAGCAATAATTTGATACGGGTGGTCCGTCACGTTAACACATTTGTAATTATAAATGCCAATAAGTACGTTACTATAATTAACGAAAGGAACAAAGCTCTTGTAGAAGGATTTATACTGCCAATACCTATAAAAATAAGTGCGTCTTACTCAAGTAGTTACAGTGAATAAATAAAACATTTAGTCTTATTGTCATAGAAGTGATAGAAAGTAGTGCCTTTCTCAGGATCAACAGCTCACAGATCACAACTTGACTTCGAGGGACTCTAATCTACAAAACTCTACTCGACTACTCTAACCTTCGCTTCGGGTTAAAGTAAAATAGTTATTTGCTCCGTAATAATCAGTATAAATCTTTTTTTTTTCTGGAAACTTTTTATAGAGCAGTTACTCGTGCTGCAGTGCACCGGTTTCAGTACTGTCCACGATTTAAATTGTTTCAAAGTCAACATTTGGTTTTGATATTCTTATGCAAAAATATTTTTAAGCTGATAAATGTATGCGGAAGCGAAACTTTCGGAGATTCTACCGTCATTGCATCTACATGATGTAATAAGTAAAATTATAATAAGCTTCAGGAAAATAAAAACAATAAATGGTTCCTAGTGTATACATGGCTTTAGTAATATTGTTCCCATGAGGTTTTATACTCGTAGTGTCGGTTTATTGAACTGGCAGGAGATATTATTAAACAGATTTTTAAACTCCGAATGTAAATGTCAGCATCGTTCATATGATCTTTGATGAGTCTTTGATCATCAACAAAGTTCCATAATTTTGCGTATTGATTGAATATCTTTTCGTGTTATAGGTTTTTGTACAGAAATAATTAATATTATTTTATTAGTAGAGTATTGTATTGCAATTTGATTGTATTATTGAAATACAATGGATGAGCCCGAAGGCGAAAAGGTTCCTGCGCAGGCTCCAGAGCCGCCAGCAGTCGCACCTTCAACAATCGCTCCATCGCCAAGTGTTATGAATTATCAACATTCACAAATTGGTCCAGAGTCAATGATGCGCAGAGTGCCGTCCGACTTAGAAGAACGCGTCTGGGTGGATAAAACTGCTTTGGAAGCTATTCTTGACGTCAGTTCTCGTCTAACCGATATTCAAATGAGAAGCAGAGCCTCCATGAGCGCTTTGGCGCAAGGTCCTGAGAGTTATAAAGAGAAGCAAGTAAATAAACAAAATAATTAGATTTTATTGTTTTATTTGTAGCTACTTAAAGGTACTTGCCTAAAATGTTTTTTTTTGTAGGCCAAAGCTAAAGAAGCTCGTAATAATCGTATGGGTGGTGTCAAGCAACAACACAGATATTTAATAGATAATGCTGCCATCTTGTACGATAAAACGCCTGAATATATTTTGGTAAGTTTTTGATGGCCCATGTTCACCAACATTCAATCAATGTGGAATGTTTCTATTATGGAAAGTCATGTTTATCAGGGTTTATCATACAGACAGTTCAAATATAGAACGTTGTATTATAACAAATTATCTGGTTAGGGGCAAAATCACCAAATTATTAAGAACATTTTAGTTTGTTATGAATGGTATAAAGGAGAATGGCAGAAGTCCATAGAAGGCTGGCATTAAACTTTTTAGTTTCTACAGAAATAAAAGTGGCATGGTTTGATAGGTAATATATTAGGCTTTTATTTAAAAAAATATAAAAAATTATGACAATTGGGATAAAGAGAAATCTTAATTTTTGTAAAAGTGAGGTTAAGTGCATAATGTTTGTACATAAATAGGTTATTTTACCTCTATTACAATTTTAACTTATAAGTGTTTATTGTATGCTTAACATATTGCTAATTATGCTTTGTAATTACTTGAAAAATGGTAACTACTTGTTGAAGTTTGTTTAGTTCAATGATTTACCCACTGGTCATATACCTACAATATAAGTGTACTATGCCATTTTTATTCAAACCCGATAGGTTGGCACAGTCGTGATGGCCCAGTGGCTAAGGCACCCGCCTCTCATGTAAGAGGTTGTGGGTTCCAATCCGGGCAAGTACCAGTGTGACTATTTCAAATCACATGTACTTTCTAAAATATATCTTGATCAGTGCTCGGGCCTTCTCTGTACGAGAATAGGCTTTTGCCCAACAGTGGGACAGTAATAGACTGGTATTATTATTATTTAGGTAGTCACTGTAAGCCAGGTCGTCGTAAAATCCACGAAATACTTTGAGAGCACAAAACATTCACAAACACACTTAACACGGAGGGTAGCGAGCGAGGGAATGTGACAAGAAGAAAGAAGTTATTTTTTTTTTCTTCTTCTGGCTCAACACGGTTTGTGCATTAGGCCAATGTCAAGTTTTTATTTTGTAAAAAAGTTTTATTTGATATTTTCATTTTGAGTTTTAGTGTTGCCATAAAAAATAAAATCGGAACAATTAGGTTGCAAAAAAAATACTATCGATTCCTTTACTAGATCCAGTCCTCGTATATGTATGTACATATTTTAACTTACTTAAGATCTTTATTATATTAATTTATTTTTATGCACTAGTACATACTCAAAACATTTAAATTAATATATATTTTGTATTTTTCAATGACACTATCGTGTAGCATGGCAAGGCCAAAAAGCCTTGTATTCATGGCCTTAAAAACAAAGACTAGTCCGCTCTGTGTTAAATCAAATCAAGTTACCTATGTACTTATATATTTAACCAGATTTTATCCCAATTGTTAATAATAACGTTATTTTGGCTATCAATACATAAAAATAAGCGCATTTTTTTTATATAGCTTTGAATTCTGTAAGTTTCCAAAATTTGTAATGCCAAAAAATGCCATCTCCTTTGTCATCAGAACTGTTATTATTTCGATAAACTTGCAAAAAATTATGTTTAATTCTCAGGTATACAAAAAAATCGATCTAACGAGGCGTCCCCTCTGTAAAGAGTTGCAGGTTGTACCTATATTTAAATAGAGTGATACGTAATTACGAGGACACGGCTAACTATCGTCCATGAGTTTTTTTTCTATACCACTGGACCGATTTTAATGAAATTTGGTAAAGGTATAGTCTGGGACCTGAGCAAAAACATGAGATATTTTTCATCCCGGAAATCCCCCGGGAACGGGAATTATTATCCACGCGGGCGAAGCCGCAGGCAAAAGCTAGTGTTCTATAATTTCTAATCTTTCTAATCGTCCAATTCAATTAGGTGAGCCCAAACACGATGTAGGCTGTAAGTTGTTGAGAAGTTTATTTTGACTAGCAAAATTAGGCTTCGTTCTTATTATCGGTAGAGCTTCAGGTAATGAATATTGAAACCGTCGTATAGAAAATACCTGCTTATACAACAACGCGTCTGAACCAAGCGTAAAAAAAGTGCAACAATCAAGTTTTTGATTGTAATGTATTATTTTCAGGAAGGTGTCTATGATGCAGATATTCATATAGATATATTCGATAGTGTAATCGCTGAAGGTGGCATTTGTTGTGCTGTGTTGTGCGACGCTCTACTTCCGCCTGTCAAAATGGGTATTTTATTTTATTTTTTTAAACAATAATTTAGATCTGTGTATTATTTTTGTCTTAGACGCATATAATTGACATATGACTACGCACCAGTGTTGTAAAGGCTTTATCTCTTGCAATCCCAATTTAAGATTGTCTGAATAGTCTACTTCGATTTAGTTTGCCATTATAATATTAAACTTTCGAACACATGTGATTCGAGCACAATAGAAAGACAAGAGCAGCTCGAGAGTCGGCTGTCGCTTACTCGTCGAAAGGTTAAGAGGCTAAGAAAGAAAGAGCTGAGTTACAGAAAGAACCTTTCGCAAAAAACACTCTATTCTCAAAATGCAATAGGTACATAACATATACGTAAAACATAACATTCTAAATAATTATGCAAATGTATCACAATGCACCTTTCATAAAACGAATAACAACTCGGACTAACAGCTTTCCGTTAATTTCGTGGCACGGGATGTTAGTGATGTCCACATTGATACATACAAGCAGGGATTTGAACCACTGACCGTGACGGGGTTTTATTACTTGGCTAACACGTTCTACCACTGCACTGGTCTGAAACTAGCTTGGTAACTGAAATACTTCCTAAAAATATAATGTTTTGTTTAATTTTCCAGAATCCGGTCGGTTTGTACCAAATCAGAAAGGTAAAATGGAGAGAGTTTATGTATCTGACTGTTCCACTATTGGCACCGTGGGCAAGTGCGTTGCCATGTATAGAATGAAAACCAAAGCTGTCGACGCTAGGAGCGTTGGCGATGTAATTTTGTGAAAGTTTATTTTTAATTAAGTTCTAGGGGTCATAAGCATAAAAGTTACTCACATGCGTGTCCTTTAAACCTAATCCTTGAATAATATCGAAAAAAGAAAAAAGGGCACGTGAGCACGGCGCGGCGCAAGATTAAATTTTTGTGCCTTCAATTTTTTTTACTTTTTTATTTAATTTTATGAAGTACCTTCTAACCTAAAGCAGGTACATGTAAATGCAGTTTTATATGTTAGATTTCAAAGAATTAAAATGAGACGTTTAGTTTATTGCTATAAACCTTGTCAACTTTTTAGTAACGTAATATATTAGGGTATGTCTAATAACATCCCTCAACAATTTCAGGATTTTTATTACGTTATGTTTGATATGAATCAAGAAACTGAGAATGTTGTATCTGGTATATGCAAAACCATGGAGCGAGTATATCTTCCGTCTCTGGCAGTGTGCACGGGTTGGGGAGACATAAACCCTCCCAACCCTAATAGTTCTGACATCATAAAATCGTATATCTCTAAGATCAAGTTGTTTGTTGATTATCTTGCAAGTAAGTGCTTTTAAATATACTTTTAAAATGTTGGTACTTTTTTTTAGTAATATTTGCATAAGTACGCACTTAGATCCTTTACAATATCCCTATTTTTAATGGAATTCTAATTTTAGAAACAAAAATTGATTTAGACTGCTGCACTAGATTTAAAATCAACTATTCTTTGTACGAAGATGAATTAAGTGACGAAGAAAAAATGAAAAATGCTATAACTAAAACTCATGTGTTGGAAGAAATATGTTCTTATGTAAAACAATGGATCAGACAGATTACTATGGTAATGAAATTGGACAAAATATCGATCTTAAGCTTCTACATCAGACCAAAGTGAAAATAGAATTTTTCGATTCAGTGTTCTTAGGTTTTCAGAATTGAGGACCTCCTCCTGTGTGACATCTGTTTAAAAATATAAATATATTAATTCTTGATGTATTATTATAAGGTTTTAGTTCAGAGTCAGCAGCTGCGTCGTGAACCTTCTAACATTGGACCATTAGCCGAGCTGGATCACTGGCGCCGGCAGCTTACTACATTCACATCCATAATTGAGCATATTAAATATGAACCGACGGCGATGTACATACATACGTTAATACGTGCAAAATCAAAACTTTTAAAGGTTTTTATTTATTTATTAACCACTTACAATTTATTAATACAGATAAAGTGCAGTGGTGGGGTGATTGCCTAATATGATAATGTGTATACAATGTGTAACTGAATTAATGCACTTTGAGAAAATAGTTTGTTCAGAATCGTTTACTTAATCGGTTTTTGTAATTTATTATATAGGTAATATATTATCCCAAAAATAATTAAAACTACGTAAACTGCTGTCACACTTCCGCTGTACAGTCAAAACAAACTAAAATGGATGAAATACCTACTACGCTAGACCCTTATGCAAGTGCGACTGTGTGCATGCGTAGATTTGTAATGTGACTATAATAAATAAAAAACAGTGTTTTAAACACAATAATAAAAATTCAGTGTATGTATTATGATTATAATATAATCTTCTAATTGGGGTGTCTGGTGGTGTGCGTTTATTCCGGGACATGTTGTATATATTGCAATCAAAACTTACAACTAGTCAAAAGTACTTTGACTTTCAAAATCAGTAGAGTAGTTAGTAGAGTAGTTTTAACCGAAATATGCTCTAAACAATGCGCCGGGGTTCCTATTTCTGGGTGATAAGGCAAGCTATTTGCGATTCAAGCATATAAATTATAGTGAAGGTTATAATAATACACATGAATGTTTTATTGTTTATTTCAGAAATGGCGACAGTTGGATAATATGGTTACTGATTATTACAACGAAGCTTATGATAATGTTAAATATTTATATGCTTTAGAGAAATATTGCGAACCACTTTACAGGTAAACATGTTGCTATGGCCTATATTAAGGGGGCAAGTTTTAATGGGCCCTGGATGAAAACTACTTTAAATCGTTGAGATAGATTATTTTACTAAAAGGAAACATTTTCTTTATTTACAAGAGAAATAAAACTGCATTCAAAGATTTTTGGAAAAGTGTCACGACCGGGAATCGAACTTGCGAATCGGAACATATTATGTATTTTTGAAACTGCAAAACCTTTCAGAAGATTGTTTAAAGCTCGTAATTAGTCATATAAAAATACGATACCTGGTCAACAATCTATATAACTATACTATGATACTTGTTACTTTTTATTTTGACTGTTTTTTAGAATAACTCTCATAATAATCCTCGTATGCTTTGGATCTATGAAATTATCGTTTCCAAAGGTTTGTATGTGTGACGGCGGCGCGGCATTGGATTGTTTCAGACCTTTAGCATTAGAAGAACGGTAGTTTCACACAGTTTACCGATACGCGTAAATAAGAATAAAAAAAAACCTACCCATTTTATTGTTGAATTTGGGTTGCTAACTTAATTGCCTCTTAAAAGGTTTTGCAAGGCCAAAACTACACCTTGTACTATGTAAGATTTATTGTAGTACCTACTTGATTTTAAGTTGTATACTTAAGAACAGCGTAATGTCAATAGTAGTTTTACCTAAAGCGAAATAACATGAAGT
The DNA here is from genome assembly GCA_033675125.1 of Athetis lepigone. NCBI lineage: Eukaryota > Metazoa > Arthropoda > Insecta > Lepidoptera > Noctuidae > Athetis > Athetis lepigone. Next base: position 16,335,541 of record CM066232.1, read on the forward strand.
TTTCGTCATTGCCTGCAGATGCGATCCTTCTACAACGCAACAGTTCATCCCGGGATTACTATACACCATCCGCATGATATTTGCGACGTCGAGATACTATAACACTACTAAACAAATATCTACGTTGCTTGTCAAAGTAACCAATCAGATTCTTAACATGTGTATGGATTTTTTAACAAATAACGGCAAAAAGAACATTTGGAATCAAGACAAGCTTTATTTTATCAAAAAAGCCGAAGTGAGGATCTAATCTTGTTGGTTTTGAGATAAAATTGTAGAGCATTTTGTGTTTTTGCGATGGTCCTACGTTCTACTAAGGTCCTGGCAAGCTTTCCGCGATTCAAATGCTTACTTTTTATATGTTTACATTTTTTGATCATTTTATAAGTTTTCATTGCATTTTGTGAACTAATGTTACCACATAATATGACACTTTTAATGTCATTAGATCAGAACTAGATCAATCGCTTTTATTTTACAGTTGTGCTTAAGTTTATACAGCTTTTATCGTGAGTGTTATGCCGAGACTCAAAGAGAAATGATGGAGGCAGCTGATGAAAGACCATTTGATTGCTCCGAAATGTACATATTTGGAAAATTCGAAACTTTTCGACATAGAATAATTAAAGTAAGTACATTACACATGAATATAGAACTAATCTGATTTAACACTTTGCATCTATTAAATACTTATACTAGTATAATTAATTTAAAATAATTTTATACTTCCTATCGATACAGATTGTAGATTTGTTCCAAACATACATAACGTATTATGTATTAAACAAAACAACTCTGGAAGGTATAGAAGAATATGCTGCCGTTATGAATAAACTCTTCAAGGCTATCTCAACGAAAACTTATAACGCTTTAGATCACAGGTTAGACATTTGATTATAAAAATACTTAAATGTCGCTGTTTCTGTTTAATCTTCTCAACACAGAAGCTTTAAAGTGACATCTATCTATATATATAAAAGAAAGTCGTGTTAGTTACACATTTTATAACTCAACAACGGCAGAACCGATTTGGCTGAAAACTAGTGGGGAGATAGTTTAGGATCAGGGGACGGACATAAAACACTTTTTATCAACTTTTTTTAGTAACCAAAAATCTGATATGACGCGGGTGAAACCGCGGGGGACAGGTAGTAGTCAATAAATGCAAAATAACATTATTTTGGTATCCCATGAAGCATTTGAGGTTTTAGGTAGTACGTTAGTAATTGAACAAAATGTTAGACCTACTTTCTGAAACCTCAATGTTTCAAAGTAATTAGTGGACGAACTAACAATTTAGTGGCAAACGTTACTACACCCGTCCTTTAACTCTATTTGTTCAACAGGCGACCAGATTTTGATAAGGACTACAAAATATACAAAGATGCTGTTGCTCAGCAAGAGTTGTTACTTGAAAATTTTATGATCGCTGTAAGTATTACTAAAAAAGTTTATTTTTGAGTTCTTTTATTCTTCCAATAGGTATATTTTTAAATAACTGTACTCATAAAAACCAACTTTTTTTTTCATTAGATAATTTAACTTACTAGGTATTTTAGTTGTAACTTGTTACAATGATTCACATCTTACTATGAGCAACTACAATTATTCTAATTAACAAGGAAGAGAAAATAGATAATGTTGGCGTGCATATTCATTTGCTTATTGATGCTGTCACTAGAAACGTCATAAAATTTTGCTACATTTTCTAGAGCGTCAATAAATGCCCGACAACGGAAATAGCATTGCATCTTTTAAATCGATTTGAAAAACTGAAGTTAGAGTGCTTATATCTTGAAGATCAGTATTATGATTTAATCAGTACTTACACAGCCGAAATAGAATCGCTACGAGACAGGTAACGTCAACAGAATAATCAAATTATTTTAATTCAAGTAAAAAAAAAAAACAGGCAAGTCTACGGTGCTGAAAGAAGAAGTCGAATCTTTTCGCAACTTGTCTTAACAACAGGGTCCTAGCCCGTACTCTGACTTAGCTCTATACCAGTCACTGTTACACAACTGGCAAACTTAGTAAACGATAAAGTCGGAACATAGCTAAACCAAAATACAACTAAGTAAGGTCTATTTATCTTGCCATAAGTGTTGAATCAAGGGATCAAAACTATATTTTTTACATTTAATTAGATACAATGAAGCAAGAGAAGATCCGGAATTGCCAAGAAATATGCCTCCTGTCGCTGGGCGAATTATGTGGATCAGATTCTACGACAAGAATATAAATATTCCTATGAAAATATTCAGAGAGCACCATGAAGTCATAACGCACATGGTATGTAGAAGTCTAGCAGTTTTGTGTATCTTCAACTATAAAGCTCCATATTACTTATCTCTGGAAATACTGTGAGAGATTTTGTTTTTTAAGTTCTGCGATTTTAGGGCTATTACAAAACAACTAATAATAAATTAAAACCTAAAAAACGATTCGATTGAGTCCACTCTCGTCCCCTCGACCCCCAAGAATTAAAGTGTCCACTCGACCCCTAACTACAGTTTCTTCTCGACCCCTGGGGGTCGAAAGTGGAGTTCATTTTGAAACCAAGTTTTGGTTTCCACTGGACCCCCAAGTACAGTTACGTATCGTCTACAGTTGCATACTATTTTGTTGGAATATTAAACATAAAGTTTCCGCCATCATGCGCGTGCGGGTCCTCACGACAGGGGATGCGGTGGCACAGGGCAGGGTCGTCTTGGCGGTGTCTCTCGACATCGCTAACGCCTTCAATATCCTGCCTTGGGAGTGCATGGAGACGGCACTCCGGTATCACCGGATGCCTGCCTACCTCTGTTGTGTGGTCGAGGCCTATCTGACGGACAGAGCCGTCATCTACTCCGGTCACGAGGGAGTGTGGAGTCGACGAGGGATGTCGTGCGGTGTTCCACAGGGATCGGTCTTGGGGCCGCTCCTGTAGGACATTGGGTACGACTGGGTGCTGCGCGCCGACCTTCCCGATGGTGTCAGCGTAGTGTGCTACGCTGGCGACACGCTAGTCCTAGCGCGGATCGTTCCAGGTGGCGGCCGACTTGATGTCAAGGGGTGTTGCGACAGTCGTGGACAGGATCGGGCAGCTTGGACTCGAGGTGGCCCTGCACAAGTCCGAGGCCATGTGTTTTCATGGCCCTCGGCACCGGCCACCTTCGGGGTCTCAGATAACGGTGGGAGAGGTTCACATCGGTGTCGAGTCAACGATAAAGTACTTGGGACTTGTCCTCGACAACCGATGGAACTTCACGGAGCACTTCCGACGTTTGGGCCCCAAACTGGCGAAGGCCGGAGCTGCCCTCAAGCGGCTCCTGCTCAACCTCGGTGGCCCAAACGCCTCCTGCCGGAGGCTCTACGCGGGGATCGTGCGGTCCATGGCCCTCTACGGGGCTCCGGTGTGGGCCCCCAACCTAGCCACGGCTCCGGCCCGGCTTCTGAGGGCGTCCCAGAGGGTCATAGCAATTCGCATGTTGCGAGGATACCGCACGGTCTCCTGCGAGGCGGCGTGCCTTCTTGCCGGCGTCCCGCCGTGGGATCTGGAGACAACAGTCCTTGCACGCACGTACCAGTAACGCGTGGAAGTGCAACGCCGGGGCGAAGTCCCGCTGCCGCGGGTTATCGCGGCGCGGGTCACGGAGCTCCGGCGAGATCTCAGAGTGGAGACAGCGACTGTCGCAACCTAGTGCTGGGCACGCCGTAATGGCGGCGGTAAGACCCCTCTTTGAGGAGTGGCTGGAGAGGCGCCACGGCGCTCTCACAAACGTGATTGACACTTAACTAAAAAAAAATAACAAGAAAAAATGTAGCTTTATGCACAGTTTTAGCACATCTTCCTCAAGAAAGAAGAAAGAAAGAAGAAAGAAAGAAACTTAGTACGTCACTGTACCAAAATATTAATTATCATACTAGGGGACGAGAATGCACTCAAGGTGCGGGTCCTTTCTATAAAAATCCATTCTCACCCCCTAGGGGTCGAAAGTAAACTAGGTTTAGGGGTTGAGAGGAAACCAATGAGCAAATCTTTTTTTAGGGGTCGAGGGGTCGAGAGTGGACTAAACGAAAATTTCTAAATTTCTAGTTATTGTTGTCATAGTTATTTTTTTTTTAATTTAGATCAATTTGATTTATTTCAGAATACACAACGATGTATAAAGTTATACAATGTCCTGACAATTGTGTTTACAGAATTCGAATTGATTTATCATTACGCTTGGGCTGAAAATGTTGGGCAGGTAAATCTGCATTATTTTACTTTCTCGTTGTATGGTTTTCTTTTTATCTTTGGCAGCTTTCTTTTGTATGTCTGGGTTGACTAAGCGTACCACTTTAGCAATCAAATTTTTAGACCAAGTAAACCTGCCAACCCTCGCCTGATGAGTCGAATTTTACTATATGTATAAAAAATCGGCATCTATGAGTTGTTCTACATATATTATCTAGTTTGGCTAACGAAGACTATTTTTTTAGGTTCGCCTAGGCCTTATAGCTCCATTGTTGATTCGTCATCCAACAACGAATATGTACATTGTAAACTTCAGTATATTTATACCAGAGTGCATCAGAGAGATCGAGTACATGTGGCAATTGGGACTGAGTAAGACTATTTCTACTCGATTATTTAATTAAAAACATGTTTTTTATTTGACAATGATTGTACAGTACCCGGCAATAAATATTGCACATCGACCTTTGGAAAGAGACAATCGGTTAATTTCGGCTTCGTAGAGCGTTTTCTCTGTCGCACACTACCTATGTGACGTTTGTCAGTCGTTGTTCAAGTGCGATAAAGTGCGGTCGCGTCCAGTTCAAAATATATATTAAGAGTTGTTAACACCCCCAAATTTAAATAATTTAAAATTGCACAATGGCATCTTTAGGAAAAAGAGGGAAACCTTTACGAGGTCAGTCACGCGAAATTATCTACAATGTTTATAAATATTTTGTAACCGAAAGTGACAGATTTTAAAAAAATGAAGATGAAAATGTAAGTTGTTATTTTAAGAAGGTTCAAGAGCGAGTTGCAAATGCCACTGGAATTTCAAGAAGAACTTTGAACAATATATTAAACGAAGTCAGTACTGAAACACATTCTACTGAAATAAAGTTCAGCACTCCAAAAAAAGGGAGACCAAAAAAGCAATTTCGTTTGCATATTTACGATTTTGATTATGATGTTGTTCGAAGAATGGTGTATGATTTTCACTTACGATTTAATGAACTGCCAACAATAAAATCATTAAAAGCTAAATTATCTGAAGCTATTAATTACAATGGATCTGAAAAGACGTTGAGAAAAATACTTCACGAGATGGGATTTCGGTTCACTAAAATGGAAGATAATCGAAAACTTCTAATGGAAAAGCACGATGTAAGTCTCAAACGGATGGAATACCTCGATAAAATACGCAAATTTCGCGAATCAGGAAAAAATATCGTCTACATGGATGAGTCTTACATACATACATCCCACACTAAAGGGAAATCTTGGAGTGATGACAAGAAAAAAGGAGTAAAAAAGCCAATTTCAAAAGGTCAACGTTTGATAATAGTTCATGCGGGTAATGAAAAAGGCTTTGTACCCGGTGCCTTTTTAACGTATAAATCCACGGACACTACAGGTGACTATCACAATGAAATTAATAACGATAACTACGAAAAATGGCTGGTTAATCAATTAATACCAAATATACCCAGTGATTCTGTTCTAGTTATCGATAACGCACCCTATCACAACAAATATGTTGAAAGACCCCCCAACTCAAACACCATTAAACAGGAAATGATCCACTGGTTAAACAGACACGGAATTCCAGTAGATCCAAAATTAACAAAAACCCAGATTTACGCTATTATATTATGTCAGCACAAGGAAAGGCATACAGAGTTTTCCGTGGACAAAGTACTTGCCGAACATGGGCACACTGTGTTGCGATTGCCACCATATCATCCGGATTTTAATCCAATAGAAAATATATGGTCTCAACTGAAAGGCTATGTAGCCTCTAGAAATGTGGGTATGAATTTAACTACAGTAAAAACATTATTGACTGAAAAAGTAAACATGATCGGGGCTGAAGATTGGAAAAAGGTTTGCGATCATGCAATCAAATGTGAGAATGAATATAGAAGCATTCAACACGGTTTAGACAATTACACTGATAGACTAGTGATAAATACGGCTGACAGTGACAGTGATATTGATCTCTTTAAGTGCACAGATAGTGAAATGGAAGTAATTGAGAATTAGAATTATTATTATTTTTATTACAATGTCTCATTTTAACAATATGATTAATGTTGTTTATTATGTACACTACAGCTGTAATTTTCCAAAATAATTAAGGCGCTGTCCATAGCGTACACCTTGTAAAACGTCTAGATTTTCGTCGCGAAGTTAGCCGTATCTATACATACCACAAGCCAGAAAAAAATACAGTGTATAGTCTAATATATAAAGAAAAGACTTACACAAAAACAATTTGCAAAAGTGGTCTAGAACGACGAAAAAAAAATGTTCAAAAAGACCCCTGAAAAAAAATTTTCGTCTCGAAGTTCTCAATTTTTTCAGCGACAACCACCATATTTTTTATATCTATAACAAAGAAAATTTAATAAACTAAAGACATATCTAAAAATTTTAATACACAGAACTGTATCTTTTTAAATATTTAATTAAAACTGCAAAATGATTTACATTTTTGCGGACATGCTATTCAAGTAAAATGAAACGCCAAAATATTTTCGACCTTATTTCTATTAATTCGATGCACTACTGTCGTACATTGTGTCAAGCTTGTGTCAGTCCACGCCCAGTCGGCAGCTAGCCGTTGCTACGAGAGGTCACGTCCGATTTTTACACATTTGGTCCATTATTATTTCGCGCTTTGTTTATTTTTTTTGATTCTTTGTTTTTGATTTTAGTAATTTACTTATAGTGATTCGTGTTTCTAAGCAATGGGAAATAAAAGAAATAAAGAGTTGCAACGGATTTGTACAAGAAAACGACGTAATAAAAGTAAAAAATAAAGTATACAAGTAAGTATTCCTTTTTTTATACCCATTATGGCATTATTAGTATCAATATATTATGAAACTCATTTATCTTTTGGTAATTCGTAAAAAATAGGCAAACAAAATACATCAAAATAAAAACCAATTTTTGTCTACAGATAGACCAACTTATCTGTGAACTGAAGGAGGGCGACACTGTCAATACAGCGTTGCTAAGAGAAAGAGACAGAGTATACTCAAATGAAGTCAAATGTATGACTGAAATGTCATGTCAGCCGTAGTTCCAATTTTAGCCATTTCACAAATAAGTTGGTAAAACAGTAGCTGCGGCTATGGGGCGCTAATATGCTGCACGCTCCGCGTGCGGCGTACGATGAACGACGAGGCCTAAAATGGCGCTTCGGTAGACCGACGTGCACGAAATTAGTATTATATTGTTTCTATACTTATTTTTTGTGCCCGTTTACTTTGTGATATTATTTTGTAAACTATGTTTTTGTGAACATAAATTATTTTTGCAAATCTACATTATGAAAATTAAATTAGTTCAAAAACTGTTTTATTTTATTGGTTTCATTGTTATAAAAGAATTATCTGTGCCAATGTAAAAATCGTGCTTTTTATATTTAATTACAGAGAACTCAAGAATTTTCAACTCAATAGGTCTGAAACATCTCTATCACTTCTAACTGCAGTTAATCCAACCGCGACAAATAAAGGAACCATTGAAGAACAAAATTACGAGTATGTGTCATCAAAGTAAAATAATCAACGGGTTTTTTATTGAACTGCCCCCTTACCATGACGTTTGACACGTTGTCAGCGTTAGACACGTTGTCTAGCGCCGTCTCTTTCCCACTGAAAGTAATATCAAAGTATTACCAGGCGTCCGTCACTCGCTCAAGGCCACGCGTTTTATGCCTACCGCTTCGCGTACCGTCGACGGTACAACGAACACCGGGCTGTCGCGCGCCCGCCTGAGTGCTCGCGCGTCACGGGTACAGCGCTGACTATCAAAATGCCGAAACCACGTAATTATTGTGTGATTATTGTGCCATTCCCCTGTTTCCTAATTCTCCTGTTTCCCTTTTGATTATTTATTAAAATTATTCACGCGGTTTTGGATACGACACTAAAATATAATAATCGGGAATTCAAGGGACGAAAAATATGCATCAGTCATTTTATTTAACTAAAAAATATTTGATCAACAAATAAAAAAAATATTGTTTTTCTAAAACATTCGTTTTATTACCATTATCATCATACGTATAACCCTAGCACATTTACTAGATGGCACGCACACACGTTAGTCGCGCGGCGGGCAAAAGAATCTCAACTCTCTTCGTGCGTACTTATGGTACATTTTTCCTCGCTGCAAACAGCTGGTATTATTATTATAATTTTGTAGGCTATTATAGCGTAGGTATTTTCGTTTTTGTATTGGAGTGAAGTATCTGTTACGTAGTAACTATTTATTAATCTGTGGTATTACTGCTAAAAGGGCTTGTGGTAGGCCCCCTGGTCATTGTGATACAACTTTTATAATAAGACCAAGTCCGAAATAGTTACATTTGGACGAGTCATCTCACGTGATGATGTCATAATAGTTTCAGCACCCCACCTATCAAATAAGCATTTTTATACATGGTACATGAAGTTGCCTCTGAAGTTGGTAGTACCAGTAACTCTTTTTGTTGATACTGAAAATACCATTATTTTTGTCGTATCTCCATATAATCCATACTAATATTATAAATGGGAAAGTGTGTCTGTCTGTCTGTCTGTCTGTTTGTCTTTCTTTCACGGCAAAACGAAGCGACGGATTGACGTGATTTTTTAAGTGGAGATAGTTGAAGGGATGGAGAGTAACATAGGCTACTTTTTGTCTCTCACTAACGCGAGCGAAGCCGCGGGCAGAAGCTTGTATGCTCTAAAAGAGAACAAAATTCCATTATTATTTGAATTTTGTTCTCTTTTAGGGCATTATCCAGACCGTTTTTGAAAGCCACTTTAGACATTTGACTTCGAATACTGTGTCTTGGCCTATCAAACCATCCGGCGTGGCGCCAATAAAAGGATATTCGTGGTCTACAAATAAACCTCAAGGATCAATGATAACATTTTCTTGGATGAGTTGCTACAAAGCGAGTTGTTCATTTTCTACGCCATGTGCAATTGCCGTTACATTGCTGAGATTGAATTTATACTAGGTGTATTTTTGGTCTTGCTCAACCTGCTAGGAGATGTTTCTACTCATAAAAACCAACAACTTTTATTATAGAACCAACTCTGATATGTCGAAAAAAATTATCACCTGTTTCATACATTGTGGTTGGGACGGCATTGAACTTTTCTTAGACACAGCTGATATTTTTTCGCGATTTCAGAGTTGGTTCCATAATAAAAGTTGTTTGTTTTCAAGGGTAGAACATTTCCTAGCAGGGTGAGCAAGACCAAAAATACACCTATAGTCTGTTTTTTTTTAACAAACGAGTACCAAAAATTTTTCTGCATTTTTATTGGTCCACATAATCAGCATAAGTGTTATCATTAGTGTTAAAAGCATTGGCTCCGCCTCGACTAATTTCCCATCTATCTCTGTCCAATACCGGAAATATAAAAGAGATATACTTAGTACTCGTTTGTTAAAAAAAAATAGACTACAGTATAAAAGTATTGCACCAATTTGTAATGAACGAAAACATACAGCAAGAAAGCTGTAACAGACAGCTAAATTTTGACTAAATGTATAAGGATCTCATTAGTGTCTAATGAGTTAATCATAATCATTATTCACCTACAATGGTCCTGCCGGGGTTGCGGAATGTTTATAATAGTTACCGTGACCCTGGAACATAAAGGGCAATCGAAGGAACATTAGTGGGTTTTAGGCAGTAAAAGTCTGACACGCCCTCCCGCCGCACCCAGGACGGGAGCAGTCATTTGATGATTTCCCAGTTCCCACTCACAAAAAAAAATATTCACCTACAATATTCCCACTTATCTTTGTATTTCTTTTTTCAAATAGGAAATTATTTGATTTTTAACCGACTTAAAAAAAGGAGGAGGTTCATTTCGTCTGTATGTTTTTTTTTGTATGTTTGTTACGCGATATCTCCGTCAATTGTAAACAGATTTTGAGGGTTCTTTTTAGGGTTCCGTAGTCAACTAGGAACCCTTATAGTTTCGCCATGTCTGTCTGTCTGTCCGTCCGTCCTCGCTTAATCTCTGTGACCGTTATCACTAGAAAGCTGAAATTTGGTACCAATATGTATATCAATCACGCCGACAAAGTGGTAAAATAAAAATTGTAAAAAAACGTTTTATTAGGGTAGCCCCCCTATATGTAAAGAGGGAAGTATTTTTTTTTAAATTTAACCCTTACGTGTGATATATTGTTAGATAGGTATTTAAAAATGAATAGGGGTTTACTAAAATCATTTTTTGATAATGTCAATAATTTCGGAAATAATCGCTCCAAAAGGAAAAATCAAAGCGTCCCCCCCCCTCTAACATTTGATCCGTAGGTTTAAAAAATATGAAAAAAATCTGGAAAGTAGAACTTTATAAGGACTTTCTAGGAAAATTATTTCGAACTTGATAGAAAGAACAGTTTTTGTACAAAAAAGACAAAAAGGTTGTACAAAATAATTTCTGCGTACTTAGTATGTCAACGTAACAAAAGCCTTTTTTTAAACTTATAAGTGGGAACACTTATTGTGACGGTCGGGAAACTACGACACCCTACATTGAGCGTGGCCCGACACGCTCTTGGCCGGTTTTTTGTTTGATAAGTTATGATGCAGTGGTAGTCCCATATAAAGGACATGTTATGAAATGGGCTTAAAATAATTTTGTTTTTGAACAACTATCATGTGCGGTTTTTCTGGTAGGGAACATTGTCCAGGATGGCCATACAAAAAAAAAAAAAAGACGGTTGCACTCCGGGAGTGCCGGCAGAAGTGAAAACTTGATTATTAACAGCGTGCCACGCGCATCCATGGATGGTGACAGCTGTCTACTATCCATCCGTCCTACGCTTTTTCGATCAGGTCACGTGTCCTGACGCGAGTTTAAGATTTTATACCCATTACAGAAAAAGTGCTCAACGCCGCTAAAGAAGTTTTCACTTCAAAAAAATATTAAAAGCACCATTATTTAAAAAATAAATATTTAAAATCTAGATATTTTTTATCGTAATATTATTTTTGTACATTGGAAAAAGAAAACCTGCTACAGTATTATTTTTTATAGCATATTATACGCCTTTCTGTTATTTCAAACCGTTCAAATGGCTTTAAAATAAAACCAAGTAATTATATGCATGATTTGGATTTATGAAAATGATTCCTTTGCGTCTTTTTAAAACAATAAAACCTTAGAATAAAACATTACTTGTGTCAGGTTGACGGGTTGTAACCTCCGCAGTTGTAAATGTCACACTTGAATTTGACACTTGATTTGCCGGTTACTATGACAACGACATCCAACAGAACATGGACAACTTTTTAAGGGAAAATGAAATTGTTGTTTTACTTCATCTTTCTCGCAATTTTTCCTTATTTGCTCACCGTTTAGACCTACCCTGGACTACGACAAACATTTTAAGCCCAAAATCAGCTCAATCGGCCCAACCGTTCTCTAGTTTTAATCAGACTAACGAACATCAATTCATTTTTATTTATATAGATAGATAGATAGATAGATAGATAGATATATATATATATATAGATAGATAGATAGATAGATATATATATATATATATAGATATATATATATACATGTGCCAATAAGTATGTACATCTTAATAAGAAAGTTCTAATTTTTTTATTCCAAAATGACCTAACATGGTGCTTTTTTTAAGTGATAATTTAATTTTAAATTTAAGTCATTACCAAATATCCTTAACAAACCAATTTTTAATTATGAATCACTGTTTTCTTTTTATGATAAAGAATCCCGATCTTTTTTACCAAGACAGCTTTCTATATTGTTGCACTAAGAGGTACCACTAATTGACCCAAGTGTGTACATATACATATTTTTATTTAAAGTTATGTACGATATAACTCATTACGCTAGGTGGCTCGATTTACGAGTCCGGGAGTATAGAATACAGACGGCTTCAGAATACGGCCGCGCGCTGCCGAAAAGTAGGCGGAGCTTCGCGCTCAATTTCGCCGCCGCTGCTTCACCCCCGCGAATACCTAAAGATTAGCTACTTACCGGGCCTTAAATACGAAAACATAATGGGAACACGTTTTTTTTTATTTTATTTTACCCCAACCTAAAGCCATCACTATAGAAAAATTGGTGTATTTTATACAAATAATAATTATCAAAAAAAGCAAATCATAATTGTTTTAACAGCTCCTAATAGATACCGGACTGTTTGTATTTCGTGCGAGAGAGATAGCGCTCTACGAAGCCGAAATTAGCCGATTGTCTCTTTCCAAAGGTCGATGTGCAATATTTATTGCCGGGTACTGTAAGGTACTATTTAGTAGATATTTTTTCAACCTTTAAAAAAACCTTTTAAATTATTTTTGTCACTTGAAAATGTAGGTGTGCCAGACGGAGCTCAAGTTGTGGCTTTTTGTAAAAATAAAATCCTCGGAGACTATGAACGTATCAAACATTTAGTTGAAAGAAACAACCAAATTCGAAGGTGAGCTATAGTACCTACTGCCTACATTAATTACCTCTTGATTGATCTAATTTTTTGAAGTACTAAGTTTAGAGTACTTCGTTTTGGTTGTTTTAAAAATCTTTACTTCAACAGGAGTATGCCGAAACTGTACCAACCACTGTTACGAGCTCAATTAATCAAATTAGAGCATGCTTTTCGGCCTGGATTTTCCACAATAACGTGGACGTCTCTAGAAATTCCAGCGTATTGCGATAGTATTGAGCATACACTGACTGAAGTTGACCTGTTCGTCAAAGAGGTAAGATTTTTAGAATCAGCGAAACGGCGATATGCTTAATACTATTCCATTTAAGGGTTGTACTCTCGCTTTTTTTATCTAATGTAACATGATTTCCAAACTTCTACCCGATCGGCCTTAATTTTATAGCGTCACGCGTCGGCTAAAGCTGTGGTCCACGAAAGTGTACTCATTTTGTCAAAAAGAATACTTAATCGTTTTTAAAAATAGTATCCTACTACGATTCTACCCCATAGAGATCGGGAAATCGAAATATTTCGTGATCGCTGCGTTATTATACTTTAAAAATATTTTGCTATTACTGACATGTTCATTAACCTTCTTTTTTTCTTTACAGGTGATAGATATGAAAGAAGCGCGCATTGATGCAATTTTGAAATCTATTTCTACGACTTTGCTAGTATATTTGCCAGAAAAAGCTGTAGAACCACAAGCTTTCTACGAGGAGAATCTTTTCAGGCGTGATGAAATAGGTACGTCTAAAGGTTCCGTCATTAAAATTCGGTGATCATCCGTTTATCGACCTTATTTCGTATTATAAAATAATACAAAGATATCGTTTATTATTGCAAATTCAAACGATTAAAAAGTGTTTAAAATTTGAAAACTTAACATTTTGTTTTTAACCGACTTCAAAAAAAAAGTAGGTTCTCTGTTCGACCTGTATGTATGTATGTATGTATGTATGTATGTATGTATGTTTGTCCGCGATTATCTCGCGTTTGGCTGAACCGATTTTGATGCGGTTTTCAGCAAACTGTTTATTACATTCTGGGAAAGGTTTTAGTATGTAACACTAATAGATATTCCGTGACGTTGCCCGCATAGATCGCGTTTTGCTTTCTTGGATTGTAGATTTTCAAAGACGATTGTATGTTTGACCGCGATTATCTCGCGTTTAGCTATACCGATTTCGATGCGGTTTTCAGAAAAGTCTTTGTAACATTCTGTGGAAGGTTTAAGTATATAACACTAATGGATATCCTGTGACGTTGCGCGCATAGTGCCGTTTTCATTTTATAAGATTATAAGTTTATTTTGAGAGCTACCCTAAAACGTAGTCATACACTGAGACTCTAACTAAAAACGATAAAAAATAACTATTTCGGAAGTCGGTGGCTTCTCTTCTGCCGGTCGATTTGTGTTGCCACCGACTTCCGAAATAGTTATTTTTGCGCTTTTAGTTTTTGAAGTCGGTTATCTTTTTTTTAAAAAAGCTTTTTATTTTTTTCCATCAACAGCTTCGGAAATCCAACAAAAATCTTGGAATGCAGAAGTTGCTGTTATAGAACTCGTACACAAATTCTTAGACAGCGTTCCTTCAAAACAAATACAAGCTTTAAAAAATAATTGGTGAGAGTCATAATATTCAGATATAACTTTGATATTTATGAATATTCTTTCAAAACTTTTTTTATCCACTGTTTCACGATATTTACTTAAAAAATGTTATTTTAAGGTTGGATATAGAAAAGGCGTTAAAACAAGTTACTTCAGCTACGAGAGTGATTCCTGATGACGCAGGTAGTATTTATTACAATCATAGTTTTGTAGCCCTTCAGAGTCTCATTGGGTGTCTTGTCCTGGGTTCGATTCCCGGATCGGGCTATGATATTGAGCTTTTCCATTAAGGGTTTATTAGTAGCAGCCCAAGTTTGAAAATTGGAATAGGTAGGTTGATAAAGAAGCAACTTTAGCCAAGAAATAATAAAAAATAGTTTTTTACTTCACCTGCTTGCGATACTATTTTGTTGTGATGGCCGAAAGGATTTATAAATTTATTTGGTCGTTATTAAGTGGTTACCTTTGTATATTTTAGTGTTTATGGAGATCGAGAACCCGGATCGTTTTGAAGTTGTGCCCACAATCAACGAGTGTAATGAACTGTTCGCCTATTTTGCTACAAAATGTCTGGAAGCACTAATTAAATGCACTCGACTTAGTTTAGATGTGCTCAGACGACGAGCGTCCGTATCAAGGTAGTTTACAGTTTTACTTAATTTACACTATAAGACCATAATACAATATTACATACTATGTATTATTTAAATAGTTGATTTCTTTGGTTGTACCTGTTTTCTGCTTATACGTGTACCGCTGGGGTAATTTTTGTGACCTAGCTACGTTTATTATCGTGTCAATCATAAAACATTTAATTCGTCCGTTTTAGCTTTCTAACAATGACCACCGACCCAGAAGAGCAGAAAAAGCTGCAGCCACTTATGTTGAGCAACATGTACTTGATAATCCCAGTGATATCTATAAAACCTACTTTGGACGAGATACAGAATGCGTTTTCCCGGGTATTTTTTTTTTCCTATTTATTGATTACATGCGGCATGCGTAGCCACTGTGCGGAGCGGTATCTACCAGCAGCGTATGGAGAAATCGTCGCGAATAAAAGCTATGCGGCCGCGCGTGCCGTCCGGTATAACTTTTGATTGGTAATGAATAGGTTTTTGCGTAAAATGACCATTTTCTGTAAAATATGTGAATGGGAAACAATATTTTTTTAAATATAGGGTTAGTCTCCTAAGACAATTTCTGCGTACCAGCAACGGTTAGGATAGCTCCCCTTTCTGCCCCGTTCAATGATTTCACGCTGTATCGAGCAATTAGTTTAAGCTAAAGATGAATTACGAGTATTGTTTTCTTTTTCTTCTCTATTAGGTGGTGTTGAATTCTATAATGGACATCCATCGCTATGTGTACATGTGGGGTCAGCAGGATCTATACAAACAGGGCCAGGGCGCTGTTGGGCCGTCTATCACCACAGTACGTAGTACTACTGGTATGTAACCTTGACCGCATACTTTATTTTTTGTTGTCACAAAATATTTTTAGGCGAGCGAAAGAGAGAATTTAACATTGGAGATTAAAGATTTTCGCGATACAATTATAAACTTTGTTGTAAGACCAGTTTATTTATATATAGCCGTGTTTATTCATATGAATATTTTACCACAGGGTCTAAGTCAGGAGTTCTCACAGGCGGAATACGAAACTATTTCCGCATGGTGTCAGAACATAAAGATATAGTGAGGTCGGTAATGGCGTTACAAGGAATGATGTACATGTACAAACCTGATATAGAGAAATTGTTGAAGGTACGTATGTATTTAAATATAATTAGATCACATATAAACAGGTGTTGTTACTATTTAAGTATTTCCTAAACGTAGTTCGACGTATTTCACATATATTGCATTATATCGATTTTATTTTTTACTACTTGACCCTAAAGATGTCCTGCCCGTTCATTTCGTAATGTTCCCAAGTGTTATGTTATTTTCTACTTTGAAATTGACGTTATACAAAAAAAAAAATACTTGATTACGGTCAGTTTTAACTTTCACCACCCTTCTCAAGTTATACTTACTCAGCCACGGTGTCTTTCTCATGTTTTTATAGGTTCTGTATCCTGAATCCGTTTTTCATTAAAAGTAACACTGAGCGGTGATCGTTTGCCGTAATACCTCTTGCCTCTAGGCACGATCATTCTGAATAAAGCTTGTGCATGTGCAACAACGTTGGCAAATTTAATAATTTAAAAGATTTAGGGCCGATTTTTCAATCGTCAGATAACTTTTATCTGAAGAGTACGTTTGACGTTTTGACAGCTTTTGTATAGAAAATATGTCAATCCGCCATATTTATTCCTCAGATAGAAGTTAACTGATGATTGAAAAATCAGCCCTTAAAATCTCGACTGCACCTAACAAAACAGTTGAATACTTAGAAACCGCTTAACCGATTTTGATTAAACATATAAAAAAATACAGACGCACACAAATATCAGTCAAACTCATAAAGCTTCTCTTCTTGCGCCGGCAGTTAAAGTGGAGAATGTAATAATATTTTCGTATTGTAGAGCTACGGAAGATTTGCGTTCTTGTGGGCAGAGGACAGAGTGCAGCAAGTGCAAGACTTCGTCGATTCAAATCCGATGAATGTTTTGGTGAAGGACATGCTCATCAAATACGAGGGACAGACTGAAGAAGTGCTAGCTCTACCCGACCGACACATCATCGGTTCTATACAAATTGATCTAGGTACACACTTATTTCAACATTTGTCTACAATCGTACCAAATTCATTATAAGGAGACCTTGACGGATTTTTTCAACCATTTCTTGTTACAGACCAGATAAAACTGGCCTTACATTTAGAATCGATTGAATGGAAAAGAACTTTGGGTAAACTGCTATGTCTCGCTTATAAAGAGCGCGTTCATAAGTTGACGCAATTTATTAAGGAGCGAATGAAAACGTTAACCAAAAGGATTAAAGACTTGGATGACGTCAGAGTGGCCATGCTATGCCTCGAGTTGATTAGAAATGAATTTATCGGGTGAACATCTATTTATGTTGATATATTTTACTTTAGAAAATTCTTTATGAATTTGAAATAAGTTACAGTTCATAAATATTATTTTAGCATGGACATGGAACTCGATCTAATAGAAGAAAGCTACGCAACGTTTAGTCAGTTTAATATCGATGTCCCTAAAGAGGATGCCGACACGGTGTATGGATTACGTTACGCTTTCCAAACTATGCTATTGACTGTATGTACTTTTATTACTGGTAAAAAATTTAGTTTGGCACCAAAGTGTATGTTATTATAAAATTAAAAAGAGCTGTGGAATTTACTTTGTCAGAATACTGCACCTGGCAAGCAATTTTGCAAGTCACTATGGTGACTTCTCTTATTCACAAACTCACCTAAATTTAAGTTAAGTGCATATTTCTCTTTCCATTTCATTACGAAAAGGACAGAAGATAAAATATTATTTAAGTCCTATAGATAATTTAGACGTGATTAAAAACATAGCGACAAAAAATACGTCAATTTTCTTCAGGCGCTGCCTAATTCGACAGGAACAAACTAATATGTATCTTCTGTCCTTTTCTTAATGAATTGAAAAGAGAAAGATGCACTTAAATTAAATTCAGGTTAGTTGGTGAACATAAGAGAATCAGCACCATTATCTTATTTCAGTCTCAACAAGTACAGCAAAAAATAGTGGACATGCAAAGTCCGCTGCAACAGGAGTTAACTGAAGGTGTTGATACATTCCTAACTGACGTCCACAAGTTTGATGCTGACTATGACTCGTTTGGACCCATGGCTCCCGGACTCACGGCTCGGGAAGCTAGCGACAGGTAGATTCAATACTATAGCGGGAAATGACGAGATTAGGCATACTTGCTTAAAAAGTCGCGTATCCGGCTTAAAAATCGTAACTTTGTAATAAGTGTATTTTTGTCTGAATAACTTAGCTAGTTAACGTTAACGCTTTTGTATGGTGGGGTCATCAAGTGGTCTATAAAAATATAGAGCTGCTTAAAGTTATGTGTTAGACAAAAAATTACGATGGAAGAAATAAATAAAAACATCTGCGTTTCTCTATTTATCTATAGGGTAATAATGTTTCAATCACGATTCGATGAGCTGTGGAGAAGATTCGAAATGTATGCTAGCGGTGAAAAGCTATTTGGTATGGAAGTAAAAGACTATCCCATTTTGCATCAAAAAAAGAAGGAGTTCAACTTGTTGAGCAAATTGTAAGTGCAATAATTTCTTACGTAGTAGTGATAACCTACGTCTTTGTATTATTTACATAGGTACTTGAGTTACTGATTTTCTGGAAAAATTATGGCCCTTATTTTTAATTTTTGTACGACTTTATGACATTTCAGCACATTATGTACCGAACTTTTTAATCATCAGTGTACCTTTCTACCTTAGAATAATAACGCATAGAAGCCTAGTCCGCGTGCAAAAAGTGAAGCAATTCATACTGAGCCATTCGGGCTCAGTATGAATTGCGAGTCGTCAGTACTCAAGGTCACGCTCCGGCGGACAGAGCTCCCGTAAATAATTGAAATTGACAGTCTGTAGCGTGAAAAAATGTCGTAATACTTCAGGAAAGCAAAAATAATGTCATCAAATCACATTTTACAAATAAACAATTCCAGTATGCGTTGACCACCGCCAAAAACCCGACTTTTTATAAACAATGTTTTTGTGTTATCCGTAACAGGTACAGCCTGTACTTATCTGTAATGAACTCTATCGACGGCTATTTTGAAACTCCGTGGGTGGAGATACAGATTGAGCAAATAGTTGCGCAGTTGGCCGAATTCGACATCAGGTATGAACTGAAAGCATTATAGCATAATTTGGTGGTTGTGCTGACTATTTAACATCAATTTCATCTACTGTAGAGGCACATAAATACTAGCTTTTGACCCCGGCTGCTCCCACGGGAGTCGGAAAATGACAAAGGGTTCCACCATTATTACTCAAACTTTTATTAATTAAAATGCTGAAAAAAAATTCATGTATACATATAGGTTATTAAATAATTTAGAGATCGGATAAATTCTATAAAGCAATAAATGTAATGTTTGGACTGTGTTTAGTAGAATAGTAAAATTATATTTGCTTTTATTCTTAAATATTATGCAATAATCAGACTGTTTTAATAAAAGGTGTCGAAAATTACCACGGGGAATGAAGGATTGGCCAGCGTTTATTGAGTTGAAGAATAAGATCGATGATTTCAACCAAACTTGTCCTTTATTGGAACTGATGGCTGACAAAGCCATGAAGGAAAGACATTGGAAGAGATTGGAAAATCTAATGCGTAAGTAACTTTTACCTTTAATAGTTTAGTTACATAGTTAACGTTAATAAAAATGTTCATACTATCTTTGATGTCTATTCCAGATTGTGTATTGGATGTTGAATCTGAGGCATTTACTTTGGCAAATGTCATGGAGGCTCCCCTGTTAAAACACAAGGAGGATGTTGAAGTTCGTGGCAATTTTGTATTTCTTTTAAGCGTGTTCAGCCCCCCTAGACAAGTGGCATTGTAGAATAGATAGCGAAAACAAATAAATTGTCAAATGTATGGAGATGTCAAATTCTTTAGCAAAAGTTTATGTCAATTCCATAGCTTAGAATCGTACAGTCGCTTTATCGAAAGTTCAACAAAGATATAGAAGCAAAGTAGTTTTAGTTCCGAGATTGATGTGTCCTTTATTCCTGATCTTCAACTGAGGTTCTCTTCACAAGTCTTATTTTTGCAAAATTTATGAAATCAAATACATTTTTAGTTGATGGCAAATACATTTTGTTGATGGCCTTTTTTTTTTTTTTTTGGTGCGTGGGAAATCATCCAATGACTGCTCCCGTCCTGGGTGCGACGGGAGGGCGTGTCAGACTCTTACTGACTAAAACCCACTCATGTTCCTTCGATTGCCCTTTATGTTCCGAGGTCACGGTAACTAATATAAACATTCCCCATCGACCAGTAACGACAAATTTTCATTCCAAAGGTTCATTCTCCCAAAATGTCCACTTCCCAAAATGATAAATCATATTCATCGATCCATCATGATCTATGATGATGATGGATCGATGACAAGATTGAGTTTTGTGTCAATTGACAATTGTGTTTTGTGCATAGGTTTTGTGTCAATTGACACAAAACACAATCTTGTTATTATGTTATCTTTTTAGGATATTTGTATTAGTGCTGTAAAAGAAAAGGACATTGAAGCTAAATTAAAGCAAATTATGGCGGACTGGGCGCTTGTCGACATGTCGTTTGCTAACTTCAAGAACAGAGGCGAGCTTTTGATCAGGCCTCAAGAAACGCTTGACATCATCACTTTACTCGAGGACTCTTTAATGATCCTCAACTCTTTAGCCTCTAACAGGTATCTAACGTGACTAACTTTAATAGTATTAGAAAAAATACATTAAATAATAAAAACCGTTAATTTCTAAACACAAGAGGTACAATTCCACTGCATAGTTACTTGAAAAGTCCAACGTAGAGCACAGTTATAAACCCTTTTATTTACTTATTTTACAAACTTTTTATGCAATTGTTACCATTTTTTTATTATGAATAAAACAACCTGCAGAACATTCTTTTTAAACATAAATTACAATGTGCGTGTGGATTGAGAGATCCTTTCGAAAAACACTTCCAATCCCAACCAAATTGTAAGAGCATTTAGGAAATAATTGTGCAAACTTCATGGTACGGTATAAAATTTGTGAAACCTAAACAAAGAAAGTTAGAACTCATTAACTGGATCTCTCAATCTGGACAACTGAAGAAAAAGCCATAACGCGTATCCAAAAATATACTGCCTATGTGTTTATAATTTGCATTTTAAATAATTGAGAAGGATTTGTGCAAGCTGCTAAATAAAATTTCGATTCGTTTCAAAGCCACGTATAAGACTTATAACGGTTTAAATGGATCTCTCAGAGTGGACAATTTTCAATTGAGTGATCTTGTAAAACACGACCTAATACTGAAAAAGTATGAATAATTAACATCTTTATTGCAAATTATGCTTCTGGGAAAATTTGTGCAACAAAAATAGTGATTGAAATCTTACTGGTTCAAGAGTAAATGAAAATCTTGTTTTTTGTCGATCGTCCCAACTGAGAGATCCTTTTTTTGAACTATATTTAATAAACTAAAACTTATAGGTAGAAGATAAATGGGTCAGAAATTGTGAAAAAAGATTTCCTAAAATTTAACGCTTCAGTCGTCCCTGTAAGTGTTATACTTAAAAAGATAAATCATTTTTTACAATCCGTTAGGAAAACGTTGAGTAGGGTTGACATACTTTTTTATTTTGTCGGTTTTTTTTTTCAACTACCCTATTCATGCTAACATTGTCTACATAGTATAAAACAAAGTCGCTATCCTCTGTCTGTCCCTATTGGCGTTGACAGTGGCGACAACTGGGAATAACCCCTATGTATGCTTAGATCTTTAAAACTTTTTAAATAGATAGAGTGATTCTTTAGGAAGATTTATATGTATAATACGTGCTTATTATAGTAGAGAAAAGCCGGGATTTTTAAAGATTTGTAACACCCGTGCGAAGCTTGGGCGGGTCGCTAGTTGTATATATTCATTGCAATTTGCGAAGCTGGCGTTGTGCAGTGCATTTAATGTTACAACCAGTTATTTTACATACTTTGTCCTACGGACTTATTGATTAAATACAGAAAATAAAAAAAAAGTTTAAATTAAAAAGTTTTTTTTTGGTTACCTTAAAATTTCTGAACTTTCTATGTGTAAGAATTAGAATTATGAACTTAGAATTCCTTATTAAGAGCACTACACATACAGTACCTAACTTTGCCGAAACTTGTCATTTAAACATGTAATTTAAAGTAATTTTATATTCATCATCTCCCTAGCCTTTTCCCAACCGTATTGGGGTCGGCTGCCAGCCTAACCGGATTTAGCTGGATACCGGTGTTTTACGTGGAGCGACTGCCTATCTGACCTCCACAACCCAGTAACTGGGCGACCCGATACCTCTTGGTTAGACTGGTCAGAGTTTCTGGCTAACCAGTAACGACTGTCAAAGTTGTACGAATGACAACCGAGACCAACGGCTTTACGTGCTTTCCGAGGCACGGGATGTCAGTGATGTCTAAGATAAACTTTAGAAAGTACATATGAATTGAAAAAGTCACATTGGTACTTGCCCGGATTCGAACCCACAACCTCTTACACACGAGGCGGGCGCCTTATCCACTGAGCCATCACGACATTTTAAAGTAATTTTATATTATTTAAATTAAAACCGGAACACCAGAAACAGAAACCAGACACAAATTACTTGTATAATAACGTTTAAAGTGCATCATAATTTGAATAGTACCGGTAATGATTCCAACCTTCGCGGCGATATGGTCACCCTACTCAACGTTTTCCTAACGGATTGTAAAAAATGATTTATCTTTTTAAGTATAACACTTACAGGAACGACTGAAGCGTTAAATTTTAGGAAATCTTTTTTCACAATTTCTGATCCATTTATCTTCTACCTATAAGTTTTAGTTTATTAAATATAGTTCAAAAAAAGGATCTCTCAGTTGGGACGATCGACAAAAAACAAGATTTTCATTTTCTCTTGAACCAGTAAGATTTCAATCACGATTTTTGTTGCACAAATTTTCCCAGAAGCATAATTTGCAATAAAGATGTTAATTATTCATACTTTTTCAGTATTAGGTCGTGTTTTACAAGATCACTCAATTGAAAATTGTCCACTCTGAGAGATCCATTTAAACCGTTATAAGTCTTATACGTGGCTTTGAAACGAATCGAAATTTTATTTAGCAGCTTGCACAAATCCTTCTCAATTATTTAAAATGCAAATTATAAACACATAGGCAGTATATTCTTGGATACGCGTTATGGCTTTTTCTTCAGTTGTCCAGATTGAGAGATCCAGTTAATGAGTTCTAACTTTCTTTGTTTAGGTTTCACAAATTTTTTACCTTACCATGAAGTTTGCACAATTATTTCCTAAATGCTCTTACAATTTGGTTGGGATTGGAAGTGTTTTTTGTAAGGATCTCTCAATCCACACGCACATTAAATTACACTATTTTTAGATATAACGCGCCATTTAAGAAAGACATAGTGCTGTGGATAAATAAACTGGTGAGCACAACGGACATCTTAGAGAAGTGGCTTCAAGTGCAGACTCTATGGATGTATCTGGAAGCAGTGTTTGTTGGTGGTGACATTGCCAAACAGCTGCCGGCTGAGGCTAAGCGTTTCGGGGTATAATAATTGTACTTTGACAAAATAGTTTTTGGACTTTACGGAAGATTAATAAAAAAATGGTTTCAGGGTATCGACAAAACTTACGTAAAAATAATGTACCGAGCACGCGACATAGTGAACTGTGTAGAGATATGCACCTCGGACGATACGCTGAAGAACCTCCTGCCTCATTTACTCGAGCAGTTGGAGGCTTGCCAGAAGTCGCTCACCGGATACTTGGAGACTAAGCGACTCATCTTCCCCAGGTTCTTCTTCGTCTCCGATCCAGTCTTGCTGGAGATCCTCGGACAGGCTTCGGATCCTCATTCTATACAGGTTTCAACTATTTAATGTCCATACAGTTATCTTGCCCTGGGCTTGTTTTCAGCTGGCATAGCCCTCATAATTTAGATGAAAAGTAGATAGCTAAGTAGAACTTATAAAACATTTTATAGAGGCCGTTTCCAGTTTTTCTTAATGATTAAAAATAGCGTCATGTTTAATACCAATTATATCGTCATCTTATGGGATCAAACAGTCATGTAGGAACGTTTTTTCAGGGACACTTGCCGAGTATCTTCGATGCGATATATACAGTCGATTTCGACGATAAGGACAGGATTGTTCAAATGAACTCTAGTAACGGAGAGAGTATACCTCTCGAAATTCCTGTCGTATGCATAGGAGGCGTTGAGGTAATAAATACTGCGCATTCACAATAATTTCCATTTCTCATTTTTCTTTTTCTTCTGGCACATTCACTATGGTACCGATTCTCTTATTCACAAACTAACCTAAGTGCATCTTTCTCTTTAAGTTAAGTCCTGTCAAATTTAGTCACTCCATTTATAATTTAGATGCGATTAAAACATGACGACTAAATATACACCAATTTTCTCCAGGCGCTGTCTAATTTGACCGGATTAAACTAAAATGTATCTTTCTTCCTTTTCTTCAAGAAATGGAAAGAGAAAGTTAAATTCAGTTAAATTTGTGAACAAGAGAATCAGCACCAATATTCTCAAAAAAGTGCTATCCGTCTGAATCAAAGCTCATAACAATAGATTCCACAAAAATACAATTTCGTTGAGTAAATTGCAATGTTTACAGATCTGGTTGAACACTTTACTGGACACAATGTTGCTCACCGTTAGGAACATAATAGCTAACATCGCGCAGATGATGAATGACCCGGAGTTTGAATTTTTGTCCGGATTTTGGAATTTTCCTGGTCAGGTAAACATGTCCTTTAATATAATTTTACAGGAAAACTGCCCAATTGTGTTTTATGGAATGGTAGTGTGAGTGTGTAGAAAGTGTCAGTGTTTCAGGAAATTGTCCAATTTTTTATGGGTGGGAAATCATCAAATGACTTATCCAACCCTGAGCGGGGCGGAACGAAGTGTAAGTGTAATATTCTCTGCCTCGAATCTTGCGGGCAGCGGGGCGGCCGGCGGCGGCGGCGGCGCGGCGGAGCGGGAGCGGCAGGATCTTATGCGTAAAATCTAATGGAACGGCCCTCGAAAACAGCGGCGCGGCAGCGGGGCGGGAGTGGGCAGCGAGCGGTGTACTTTAGCCAAGCGGTGACCGTCCGCGCGATTGCGTTGTAGTGTTGTGCAATTTATTTTTGTGAAATAAATTGCACAACGAAATGTCCTCGTACGTGCTGGAGCAAATTATTTCAGATTTTTTTAAGGACACCGATATGGAACAGCAAAGATGGGAACCATAAAAACTGAATAATTATAGGTATTTGATTGAGATATACCTCTGTATCGTTTTGTATTAATTCCAGATTCTAAATCGCCTTTGATAGCTTCAAGAATATAGTCAAAAGTTTCTGTACTCATTATGGTGTAGTTGTAGAATTTGTCCGGACATTGTCTCTGTTCTTCATAATTTCTATAAAACTCGTATTTTATGTTCCTTGCTTTATAGTAGGGATTTATTTACTTCTTCTTTTGCCCACAATAAATCGAGCGTTAGGAATAAATTTGAATCAAAAAGATGTTGCCGCCATTGTTCAGTTTAGAATAAAAACAAATATCTCGACGACACAAATATAAGCACAACACTACGCGGTTATAGTGACGCGTGATCTGCCCGCTAGTTTCGAAAACGGGTCTGCGCTCCCGCGCCGCTGCCGCCACCGCCCCGCTGCCCGCAGGTTTCGAGGAAGAGGGCTAAGACTTTTACTGACTGAAATCCACCCATGTTAATTCGGTTGTCATTAATGTTCTAGGGCCGCGGCAATGAGGGTTTTTGCGTATAAGAAATCCTCTAGATGGCAATACGTAGGTGTCAGGTCCAACTGCAGCATGATTGGTGAATTTTTGACATATCTGTCAACGTCATGCCGTTATATCGACAGATGTGTCAAAATTCACCAATCATGCTGCAGTTGGACCTGGCGCCTACGTGCTGCCAAAAAACCCTCATTATGAGATCTATTCCGCAACCCGGAAATCGGCCCTTAGGTTATAAATTTACTTTGGACACTTTAAGTGCCATCTATAACTATAAAAAAATAAAAAATAAAAAACACAGCGGCAACAATCAGTAGTGTTGTTGTATTTATTGGTTTAAACTAAAAACCTGATCAAGATGATTCCATGAATTCCAATACTTATTCATGCAAAAATCTTTTAGACTCATTCTCTCTCACTCTTTTAAATACACCTCGTAAATTTTTTTAAGAGCATGTTTATTATCGTTTGTGTCGTTTCAGGCTGGTTTATTAGGAATGCAAATTTTGTGGACTAGCGATGCAGAATATGCTCTAAAGAAAGCTAGAGCGGATAAATACATCATGAGAATTACAAATCAGAAAAATCTTGATTTATTAAATGGGCTCATTGATCAGACTATAGGCGATCTGGTGCCTCTTGACAGAACCCAAATCGAAACTATGATCACTATTCATGTTCATCAAAGGTTAGAACTTTAAAAACATATAACATCAGTTTTGTAAGTTTGTTTAAAAAACACTTCAAAACAATCCAATCTTGTTAAAGTTGATAAATTAAAGTTTGAAAAATAGACTATATTATTTTCTTTAAACCCTGAAGCTTGAGCTTTAAGAAAATCTGTTTCCGTCCGAAAGAACGGGGGACCAACAAAAAAAAATGTTATTCCAAAAAAAAAAACACCAGTCTCAAAATGAGGGTCCTCGCTAGAATAGTTGAGAAATCGAGAAAAAATCGTATGAACTTTTTAGAGATCAACGATATATTATTTTCATTGTTTTCAGAGATATTTTTGACGATCTTGTAAAAATGAGAATTAAAACTCCTGGAGACTTTGAATGGCAAAAGCAAGCTCGTTTTTACTATTCGGAAGAGACTGATGACTGTACAGTGTCTATAACAGATGTAGACATAACATATCAGGTGCATTAATAACAAATTCTTTAATATTTAATTATAATTTCTTGCCTTTTTATGCATCTCAATTTCTAATCAAGGAATATAACAAAATTGCGCACAGAACGAATACCTGGGGATAACAGAGCGGCTGGTGATCACGCCGCTGACGGACCGGTGCTACATCACGCTCGCGCAGGCCATTGGTATGAACATGGGCGGCGCGCCCGCCGGGCCCGCCGGCACCGGCAAGACCGAGACCACCAAGGACATGGGCCGCGCGCTCGGCAAGCTCGTCATCGTCTTCAACTGCTCCGACCAGATGGACTTCAGAGGTACCGCTGCTCACTGCGCCGGCTGTAGGCGCTCCCCTTACCATTCTGAATGCAAAGTACCTTATCGATACGGTGTTGGGCAGGCTTGGGGCGCATCTACAAAGGGTTGGCTCAGTCAGGGACGTGGGGCTGCTTCGATGAGTTCAACCGCATCGAACTGCCCGTGCTGTCTGTGGCCGCGCAGCAGATTCACATCTGTCTCACCGCCAGAAAAGAGAGAAAGGAAACCTTCATATTCAGGTATATCGATAGACTACATAATTTTTTTAGATAAATTAATCGATAATTTTTATACTATTGGTACTCTTCGGGGACGAAAAATTATCTTATTCTAAAATATAAATTTATAAAATATTATTGTTTTGGTAGTGACGGTGACACAGTAAGTTTAAATATGGAATTCGCTTTTATCATCACCATGAACCCTGGCTATGCTGGACGTCAAGAGCTTCCCGAAAATTTGAAGATTCAATTCCGTTCCGTCGCGATGATGGTCCCGGACAGACAGATTATTATTCGTGTCAAGTTGGCCAGCTGCGGCTTTAAAGAAAACATCGTGTTAGGTATAATTATTATACTACGCTTTTTTAATTTAGTTTCTTTCATCATAATGACTAGACCAGATAAACACTCTGCTTCTAAGCACTAGCTCACATATTGTGCCTCGTAGTCAGCTATAATTTAAATCGATGAACGATATTGCAGCTCGTAAGTTCTTCACGTTGTACAAACTGTGCGAGGAGCAGCTGTCGAAGCAGGTGCACTACGACTTCGGCTTGCGGAACATCTTGTCCGTGCTGCGAACTATGGGCGCGCAGAAACGTGCGAACCCGGATAGTACCGAGGAGAACATCATGATGAGAGTACTGAAGTAAGCGATTGCCATGATATGGGTGCGCTTCAAAGAGTTGTCAGTAATTAAGGACACTCTGACGCCACAATAAATTCACCACTCTCGCCTTTTCTTCAGGGGGTTGCAAGTACGTCACGTGTGAGTTGACGTTAACGCAACGTCTATACGGCATATCATGTGGAATATGACTAAATAAATGTACAATATGACTTATTAATAGTTTTCTGCAATAACGTTTAAAACGATTCTTCAAATTTGCAGGGAAATGAATGTGTCTAAATTAGTAGACGAAGATGAGCCTTTGTTCATTTCGTTGATCGAAGATTTGTTCCCTGGCATGAAGCTTACTCAAACTGTTCAAAGGTTAAAACAATTTACAGCTATAATCGTAACAAATGAAAATTTAGTTTCAATTTCGGCTTTGCAGTCATAATAATTTATGTATTCAGGGAAATGCAACGCAGTATAGGAATAGTGACAGAGCGCATGCGCCTTGTGAATCACCCGGATTGGAACCTGAAGATAATTCAGTTGTTCGAGACGTCGCTGGTGAGGCACGGCCTCATGACGATGGGCCCGACCGGCTCGGGCAAGACCACCTGCATACACGCGCTGTGCGCCGCGCTCACCGAGCTCGGCAAACCGCACAAGGAAATGAGGATGAACCCTAAGGTTAGCCTTGAGCGTGAGCAGTGGCTGAGCCGGATTCCCTACGGTTTTGACGCGATTTCTTCAAACATTGTTATATTTTAGGCAATTACTGCGCCACAAATGTTTGGGCGTTTGGACGTGGCTACAAATGACTGGACTGATGGTATATTCTCTACTTTGTGGCGAAGAGCTTTGAAAGTGAAAAAGTCTGACACCACTTGGATAGTCTTAGGTACATATAAAATCTATGTTTTTTTAACTACAAGCAATGCGCATGAAACTTTGACAAGTGATTCGTATTACTAGATGGGCCGGTGGACGCCGTGTGGATTGAGAATCTGAACTCGGTGCTGGACGACAACAAGACGCTGACGCTGGCCAACGGAGACCGCATCCCGATGGCACAGAACAGCAAGCTGGTGTTTGAGCCCGACAACGTGGACAACGCCTCGCCCGCCACCGTCAGCCGCATGGGCATGGTGTTCCTGTCGTCATCCGTGCTCAAGTGGCAGCCTATACTTGAGGTAACGACATGGAGATAAATAATTCGTTTTGAACTCTAGTAATGACAAAAATTATTCAAGTTAAAACTATATAGTATTCAGGTAGAGCAGGTTATCGATTCCTGTCTCCTTATTTATTTTAACACAGTTCAGACATTACTACCCGTCCATTACTGTCTGTTTTAAAATTATTACTTAAAAATGCATTTTTTTCCATTTGTTCAACTGCACAGGGGTGGCTGAGGACGCGCACTCAAAAAGAGGCTGATGTCTTTCGGACAGCGTTCAATAAAGTATATGATGATATACATTCCTTCGTACAGATTAAACTAGTCGCTAAAATGAAACTTCTCGAAGCTATCTATATCAGGTTTGTTTACATAACGTAGTTAAAATACAGAACGCATAGAAGATTGCTATTGAAAACGTTGAGAATTTGGAAACTTGGTTTTCAGACAATGTGTAGACGTGCTCACTGGATTACTACAAATAGAAGTGCCTGGTGGCAGTAAGCAAAACTTTTTATAATATTGTATCCATTACATTAATTATCACATTACGTTGGTTTGTAAATAACTTGGGTTTATTTGTAAATGATAAAGGTAGTATTTAATTCAGCTTCGGCAGTTGCTACCTATATTTTTTTCGTTTTTGGGTAATTTTAATAGTTCTCTTATGTCTTAGATGTTTATGAGCTTTTTGTTTTAATAACTGACGGGAGATATGTAACGGCAAAAGGTGGTAAATATATAAATAAATAAATTCATACTTGCAGAGGTTCACACAGACCGTCACCTAGAGCGGCTTTTCATTTTTGCGATGATGTGGTCGTTGGGCACAGTGTTGGAACTAGACATGCGCACGCGTATGGCCGAGTACATGACTAAACTGCCCGTAAGAATGGACTGGCCCGGCGCTAGGTCTAAGGAATGGGTCATGCCTTTCGAGTATACCGTCACCCCCGGCGGCGTCTGGGAGCATTGGTTAGTAGCCAGTTTTTTACATAATTGAAAACGCATTATTTATACCTATTATTGAAATTAATAACTAATATTTTCTTTTTATTTCGCCAGGTCCGAAAGTGTTGAGGATTACATTTATCCACCTGACAGTGTACCGGAGTATGCTTCAATTCTAGTTCCAAATGTTGATAACGTGTGCATTACGTTTTTGATCGAAACTATCGCTAAACAAAACAAGGCGGTCCTTCTGATCGGCGAACAGGGCACGGCCAAGACTGTTATGTTAAAAAGTTATATGTCAAAGTATGATAACGAAGTAAGATTGTTTAAAGTAATTAACTTCTCATCTGCTACGACGCCCAATTTGTTCCAAGTGAGTGCGAGTAAAGTTACCGTTTAGATGCATTTATGTAGGTACCTGTTGATTTTCTGATACTGTGAAGGAAGCAGCAAATGATTGTCTTATCTATTGCAGAGAATTATCGAGTCATATGTAGAAAAGCGAGTCGGTACGACGTATGGGCCCCCAAGCGGGAGATCGATGACAGTGTTCGTAGACGATATCAATATGCCCGTGGTGAATGATTGGGGTGATCAGGTAATGACGAAGTGGTAAATACAGCTAAGTCGGCACATTCAGTTTCAAGGCTCGTAGCCGGTTAAAAGGTGTTCCGATGAAAACCGGCCTATTTAGCTATATACATTTAGTTCGAATAACTCTTAAGAACGCGAACGTATTCAGAACTTTTTTTACCCGTTCGACGAAACCGTTGCACACTTTTACTGCTTTAATAGCAATAAAAAACGACTAATACGGATGTTTATTTTAACAATATAAAATATATAAAATCATCATAAATATTATATTACAAATGAATATATTGCTGGAAACTTTTGTACATTTATGTAGAAAGTTTCCCGAAAAACCTTTTAATCCGTTCAATGGAACAAAAGCTTGAATAAATTATTTTTGCGCCAAAAATATTTATGTATCAAATTTTTCTTTTTAAACTCTATAGCTTTTCACAGCTAGAAGAATAGGTCATCGTTTTGGTCTCAAAAAGTTACTCGCGTGAAACTAAATGCCTTACAACGCTATGTTCTTCAATCTAGGTAACAAATGAAATAGTGCGACAGATGATGGAAGCCGGCGGTTTCTACTCTCTTGATAAACCCGGCGAATTCACTACCATAGCCAACATTCAGATGTTTGGTGCCATGATACATCCAGGTATGTTAGTACATGAGTATACGGGGCGTTCCACGGGTGTGCCACATGGAGGGAAAGTACCTTAAATATTATAGATAGAACATTTTACTGAAAGAAGACATTATTTGAATTTCTATCTAAAATATTTAAGGCACTTTCCCTTCATGTGGCGTGCCCATTTCACATTTTTTATTTTTTAATCATTACAGGTGGTGGTCGTAACGACATACCTCCACGTTTGAAGAGACAGTTTAATATATTTAACTGTACGCTTCCGAGCATTGTTTCGATGGATAGGATATTTGGTAAATAATATTATATTTATTGATAGCACCATCACCTAGTGAAGTAGTAAAGCAAAGTAAAAATTAGAACTTAGCATAAATAATAAATACATACGCTTACTGCTTAGATATTGATCACTTTTCTTTGTTTTCAGAAACAATAAGTGCTGGCTATTTCTGTAAAACTCGGTTTGACAGGAGGATAGTGGAATTTATGCCAAAACTCGTACCGGTCACACGTATCATCTGGCAGCAAACCAAGGTTTGTCTAAACAGCACATTTTACTTTAACACAAAATAACAGTTTTCGATGTTAAACTAAAGTTTATCTTTAAATTGTGCAGATAAAAATGTTGCCAACACCAGCAAAGTTCCATTACGTGTTCAACCTAAGGGATCTGTCTCGAATATGGGAAGGAATTTTGTTTATAAAGAGAGATGAGCTTCCATCGATTTCCACAGCTATCAAACTCTGGTTTCATGAATGTCTAAGGGTAATTTCTGACAGGTAATAAACAAATACGTTTTCTAACTAGGTACGTCATTTCTGATTTTATATTATTACGAAGACAATGGATTGAAATTGTCAAAATGTTTGGTTTACTCAGATTCACCACATTTGAAGATAAAGATTGGTTTGTGGAAAATTTCTGGAAGACATGCAAACATGAGTTACCGGAATTCCAGAGTGATTTCCCAGAGGGAGAAACGTACTTTATTAATTTCCTCCGTGAACCGGTCGACCCGACTGGTGATGAAGATGAAGATTTCAGTACCGATGCGCCCAAAGTATACGAGGAACTACCATCGTTAGTGTTATTTTACATTGTTATAGCTTTATTTAAAAGAGCAACGTTACAATGAGATCAATGTTATTAAGTAACGATTACCATTACCTTGATTTTGAAGAGGGTGCAAAACCACACCTTGCCTACGAAAATTGTGAACGTCCTTCTCCAGATGGACAAAGTTACCTCCGAATTTTTATATTACTTTGGCTCACGAAGTAATCGTATAACAGACCATGGGTTAGCATTATGATTGCCTACTTATTACATAAATTATTGTTATAGATGGGAATACGTACTCGAGAAACTCAAAGGATTCCAAGAATTGTTTAATGAACAAATAAGAGGCGCTCGTCTTAATTTGGTATTCTTCCTCGACGCGATGGTGCATTTGTTTATCATATCCCGAATTATTAACACGCCACGGTATGTTTCACAAGCAAAATTATTTGTTTTCAATCATTTGTGTTGGTTGGATGTACAACTCATATTTTTGTTCGCAGTGGCAATGCTTTACTTGTGGGAGTTGGCGGTTCCGGAAAACAGAGTCTTACAAAATTAGCATCATTCATAGCTAACTTTTCTTTTTATCAAATAACTTTGACAAGGTATTAGATAAGAAATTTTCCTTTTGAAATAAAATTCTTTTGAGATACGTGAATAAATTATGTTAATCGGAATTCCTAATATATTGCCAGGTCGTACAATGTGGGCAACTTTATGGACGACATAAAGTATTTGTATCGCGTGGCCGGCCTGAACGGGACGGGCATCTCCTTTATATTCACCGACAATGACATCAAAGATGATCAGTTCCTGGAGTTCCTCAACAATATTCTCAGCTCGGGAGAAATTGCTAATCTGTTCCCTAAGGATGAAATGGGTTTGTCTCATTTAGAAGTAGATAGATGTTTATAAATATAGTACTTATTTAAGACATAAAAAAATACTCTGTTCTGATTTATGTATGTAGAAATTTGTAGGAAAACAAGAAAATGAAATCACAGTAGATAAGAGCCAACTAATATTCTTCCAGTAGACTCTGTAACTTGAAAATTTAATAAAGCTACCCTTAATTTTATTCTTATCATCACACTACGTCAGATAGGTTTCTATACTATTTTTTTTATTATAAATATAAGAAGATTTTAGTCAACCTACTCTAGTGTTTATTTGACTGTACTTCATTCTATTTCACATTTCAGACGAAATCCTGTCTGCGCTAATGCCAATTATGAAGAAGTATGCACCTAAAAGAATTCCAGTTCCTGATGTGTTGTACGAATACTTCATCATCAGATCCAGAGCTAACTTACATGTTGTATTATGTTTTTCACCTGTAAGTCGAGACACAGATTGGTTTTAATATTAGAAACAGTTGTAAGGGTCAGCACGACGTGAAACAAAATCTGCCGCAGGAAATCTGACAATGATAACTCTTAAGGCATCGCCTTATGTCTGGAATCATCACAAAACAGCAGCGTGTGTCTCTTCGTATTTGCGCTAATGTCACGCTGGACTGAAACAATATTGCACATCTCGCATTCCTTCCCCGAGCATTTCTTTCTGAGACTTAGGTTTAAATGACGGACGTAAAAAGAGGCGAGGCGAGGTAATGCCATTCCGATGTAGACCTTCAACGCATGGCCCTTGACGTAAACGTATGAAGCTTTGACCTTCATTCTTTGTTAGCTACTCCTCTTACATATTATATATATACTTTATTTAGGTGGGCGAGAAGTTCCGGACTCGAGCTCTGAAGTTCCCCGGCCTCATATCTGGGTCTACTATGGACTGGTTCCAAAAGTGGCCCAAAGAAGCCCTAGTTGAAGTGGCGTACCATTTCTTGTGGGAGTTTCAAGTTAGTACATTTCTCAAACTAAACTTTGCTAAATCTCAAGTTTGTTTAAGGGAAATATGAAAGGAATCTTTTATTGGCCATGACAAAATTTTGTAGGTGGTGTGTTCAGCTGATACCAAACAGCAGTTGATTGAGATAATGGGTGTAGTGCAAGATAACGTAGCGGACACCTGCATAGCTTACTACGAGCGATTCAGGAGGCAGGCTCACGTCACTCCTAAGTCATATTTATCTTTCCTTGAAGGCTATAAAGTGTTATATAAAGAGAAACATGAAGGTATAGCAGAAATGGCAAGAAGGTAATGATATTAATGACAACTATAAACGCTCCATAAATAATTAGTAATCTTCTGAGACACTCTCTGGACATGACAGTTTATTACATAGTATGCTAATATAAGTACGCCGGCCCCATCGTTCGCTAAAAATAATAAAATCAAAATATTGGCGTGTAAAACTGTTATGTGGGTATGTAAAATAAAGAAAGCTTTACCTGGACAGAATTATACGGTGGGAACGAATAAAAAAAAACAACTTTTCTAAAATTGCTGTGTTAGTGGCAAAGTTTAAGTTCCGAAAGTGATAAAATCTTATTTTTAATACCCCCCTTTACACGTCCTAGGTAACCAGATAAAAAGAAACTGATATACAAATAATGTATCGCTAGGCGCTAGGTAGAAACTGTATGTATCACCTTATCTACTTATCGAACTCTAAAACCGGTGTTGCTATTTTTAGAATGACCACTGGCTTGAGCAAATTGGTTGAAGCTGCAGCCAGTGTTGACATACTAAAAAAAGAGCTAGAAGTAAAAGAAATGGAAATAATGCAAGCTACTGAAAAGGCGGAAGAGGTTTGCATCGAATTTATAGTGCAAGATTATAAAACCAAGTAGCAGTTATCCTGACAAGGAGTATATCGCAGGTGTTGGCGGCCGTGGCAGACTCGCAAGCTGCAGCCGAAGTGGTGAAGGCAGAGGTGCTGGAGGTGAAGGACCGCGCCGTGAAGCTCGTGAGCGTGATCGCGGCTGAGACTGCCATAGCAGAGGAGAAACTTGCCGATGCCAAACCTGCTCTCGACGCTGCTGAAGCTGCGCTACTGGTATGTCTGTCCTTTCTATTAAAAAAAGAATGGTTTAAACAATGAATTTGGGTAATGGCGTATCTCTGTTACAGACTATCAACGCTGCCGACATTGCCACTGTTAGGAAGCTCGGCAAGCCACCTCATCTCATCACACTTATTATGGATGCTGTCATACTGCTCTTTAGGAAGCGCATCGATCCCATTAAACCTGATTTAGAGAAAAACTTTTTGACCTCTTCTTGGGGAGAGTCTTTGAAGGTACTGTGTGTTAATTGAATGAAAACTAAATACGAAACCGATATTCGGACTTAAATGTATCTCTTACAGTCAGATATAATAGATTTGAAGGACGCACCCGTAAAATGAAATCTTCAAATAAGATAGTAAGGCCGTGCTATTGTATGTTCAAAATCTGATGCAGAAAATTTGACTTTTCTTAACCTTACTGCAAACTGATTCAGCCGCTGTCTGTCTCTCATACAACTTTCGGTGTTTCTATTTTAGGTTATGGCGGATGCAAGATTCTTAAATAACTTGAAGAACTATCCAAAAGATGAAATAAATGCTGAAATGGTGGATTTGCTTCAACCTTACTTCACTTACCCGTATGTTTTTATGTATAAATAAGTACCATACCACAGATACACAAGCTACTTTAGCATTTTTATAGATCCCATTTATTCACTCTGTATTTTATCTATGTACAATTTTTACCAAAAGATTCGTTTTTGTCAAAATTGTACAATACATATTGTTTTTTGTAAAATTTTATATTGTGCATACATTCATAACTCTAAATGCCTGTTGTTAAAAATAGCTGATTTTTCTCATAATATTATAGTCAGTACACATTCGAAGCTGCAAAAATAGCCTGCGGTAACGTGGCCGGGTTGATATCGTGGACAATCGCCATGGCTCAGTTCTACAGCGTAAATAAGGACGTGTTACCACTAAAAGCGAACTTGGCGGTAATGCAGGGTAAATACCAGGCGGCCAAGAGAGAGCTCGAGGCAGCAGAGGCACTGCTCGAAGCCAAGGAGGTACGCGCTTGTCCTGCACAAGACAGTCGCGTCACCAGGATAGTAATAGTAACACGTGTTGTTTCTCCGACAGCGCGAGTTGGCGCACGTGCAGCAGCAGTTCGACGAGGCGATGGCTCTGAAGCAGGAAGTGTTGGACGACGCGGCCAAGTGCCAACAAAAGATGGACGCTGCCACTGCGCTTATCAACGGACTGAGCGGAGAGCGCATACGATGGACAGAACAATCCGCGCTCTTCAAGTCTGAGATCGAGCGACTGGTCGGCGACATCCTAATGCTTACCGGGTGAGTATGTGGAAAAGAAACGCCAACTTGTAGCGCACTTTTGTGTGTTATGCTATTGCTCCGCTTGCTCGTAAAGATTCTTGTTCGCGTTGACGCAATATAACGTTTTTGATCGATTTTTAATAGGCATTTGTATTCGCGACAGGGCGAATTGTTTGGTCACACTTGTGGCGGTAGCACGAATGTTCGCGTTATCGCAATAGTGCACCCGTAACATAACTATACAATACTGCATTATATTAGCAAACTCTTTCAGATTTTTGTCATATTCTGGACCTTTCAATCAAGAGTTTCGACTATTGCTGATCAATAACTGGCTTGCTGAATTGATGCGAAGAAAAATTCCAGTGTCTACGAATTTAAACATAACGAACCAACTTACTGACACTGCCACGGTACGTTTAAAATTCATGCGCATACGCTTACATAAATGTAGGCAGAAACGTAGTAATATTGATCAGTTTATAAATATGAAACAGGTAGGTAATTGTATTGGTAATGATAATAATAATTCCTTGAGTTTATTGTTAAAAGTTAAAACAATAAAAATAATCACTTAAAATTATATTATAGTTATTATATTTACATTAGGTAACGTGTACCTAGCTATGTCATACTTTTATACTTTCCTAATATTTGTCAGTATTTTTGTTATATTTAATCCAGATTGGCGAATGGAATTTATGTGGGTTGCCGACAGACGAATTGTCCATACAAAACGGCATCATTGTGACAAAAGCTTCGCGTTTCCCGTTGCTCATCGATCCGCAGACGCAGGGAAAGATCTGGATCAAGAACACAGAGAAAATGAACTTCTTGATTGTGACCACCCTGAACCATAAATATTTTAGGTGCGTTATTCATGTTAGAGAGATATCTACTACTTCAAGTTCCTTTGTGTCGTTGCTTTGTTATAATTGCTTGCAATAACATATTATTTATAAAACATATTTTTTAATTTACACTTTATAGGAACCATATAGAAGATTGCGTATCTCTTGGTAGACCTATGCTTATAGAAGATGTCGCAGAAGAACTTGATCCTGTACTTGATAATATCCTGGAGAAAAATTATATTAAAATTGGTTCTTCATATAAGGTACTGTGAACCTTAGCACACTACACAAATATTGTTTTCTCCACCCCCGACAGACACGACCCGACGGACAGATCTGAGCCATACATAACCATAAACTTGAAGATGTCAGGTTTCTTGCTACAGTGGTTACGACGCGACTGTGTGATTACCACCAAATAGCTTGTCTCTTTATACCCATGCGCATT
This sequence comes from Athetis lepigone, assembly GCA_033675125.1. Lineage (NCBI taxonomy): Eukaryota > Metazoa > Arthropoda > Insecta > Lepidoptera > Noctuidae > Athetis > Athetis lepigone. The sequence continues at coordinate 16,373,615 of CM066232.1, forward strand.
TCAGGTCAAATTAGGAGATAAAGAAATAGACGTGACGGCTGGTCATAAAATATATATAACCACAAAACTGCCGAACCCTGCTTACACTCCAGAGATTTCGGCTAGAACTTCCATTATAGACTTCACTGTAACAATGCAAGGTAAGTTATTAATTAATTATAACATTTTTATTAATAAATTAAAACTTTTTCTTATTAGCAAAAGCTACTATAGGCTAAAGCAGTAAGCAATTACTTACATGACAAATTATTAAAAAAAAACTTTATGACTGTCCATTGTTTTAAAAATACCCCCCTATTAAAAGCACATCTAATATCTAATCTAATTTACTTACTCATAATACGGAAATATTATATTATCATACATAACATAATTATAATATACCTACTATTAAATATTATTAACTTAATATTAAATACAAGTAAATACTAATATAAGTAAATACAAAAACAAATTATGAGCCAAAACATAGTCTGTAAAATGTAAGTAAAAGATAATAATTATATTTCTTCAAGCACCTCAAGATATGTTGCCCCCTTGTCGCTACGTCACTATGTGCTAGCGGCCGTTTTCAGGGGCCCATTTACTGAGTGTGCTAGAAACCCCCTGCCATTTTAACCGTGTAATACAACCATTGATCAGGCAGGGGCAATAGTTTTACTCCGAAGCCTCTGGTATCTAATCCACCGCACAATCCAAACCCATAGTCCAATATTTTTTGTTAGTTTTCATGTCCTAAATATTCTCACTTGTTGGCTTCGGCCCCTCGTACGCCATTCAAAAGTCCGAGGACCCGAGAAACGTAAGAAAAAAAAAAAATTTCTACAATTTTTATAACGATAATTTTACCAATAATAAACTACTACCATTGTCCTTCCTCCTCTCCTACTTGATCTATGCTGTGCCCGACAGGGTCCATAATTGGGTATTTTACATCATTAAAAAATACTTGTAGGACTTAATTTCTATATTATCTCTCCTAATTTTAACTCAAAAAACCTGGTTCATTTTGAAATTACTGTAGAATTCGATTTTTAGATGCTTTGTAATTTAGGGTGCTTGTACACGGTGCATGTAGCTTGCGCATGTTGAGGCACTTGCGCGGGTTATATGCATCGTAAACATATCGTTGAGGGTGCTTGTACACGGTGCATGTAGCTTGCGCATGTTGAAGGCACTTGCGCGGGTTATATGCATCGTAAACATATCGTTTAAAAACATGTGCGGGTCCAGTGCCTCAGGGTGCTTGTACACGGTGCATGTAGCTTGCGCATGTTGAGGCACTTGCGCGGGTTATATGCATCGTAAACATATCGTTTAAAAACATGTGCGGGTCCAGTGCCTCAGAAACTCGAACAAATAGCTTGCGCGTATTACTCGCGCGTGTAACCCGCATCTTTACTTGCTCCAGCTACATGCACCGTGTACAAGCACCCTCAGAAACTCGAACAAATAGCTTGCGCATATTACTCGCGCGTGTAACCCGCATCTTTACTTGCTCCAGCTACATGCACCGTGTACAAGCACCCTTAAAAACATGTGCGGGTCCAGTGCCTCAGAAACTCGAACAAATAGCTTGCGCGTATTACTCGCGCGTGTAACCCGCATCTTTACTTGCTCCAGCTACATGCACCGTGTACAAGCACCTTTATAAATAGTAAGACAATTGAGTTGTTTACTTAATGACGTCATAAGGTGACATCGCCCTACAAAACCTATTAGAAAATCGCGTTTTGACAGCTCATAAAAAGTATGTCAATTGATTATATTCTTTGCGCTGTAGCAAGGTGCGGGTGACACTTTCAGTAACATTTCATTTCACTTTAGAAAGTTGCAGTGTTTTATAAATTATGACTTTAGTAGTTCAGCTGTACCACATTCCTAATATACTAAGTAAATTAATTTATAGTCCACAATTAAAATTAATTTGGAATAAAAATTAAGCAAAGTGGTATTCGTATAACGTAACGTCTTAGACGTAATTAGTGATGGGATGTACTGTGACGATGGAATGTCGATATTTTATAGAATACTAGCCGACCCGTGCCCACTTCTTTGGGCGGTAAACATTTTAACTTGTGATGAAATTATGAGTGTGGTTCGGCTAGTACTGAGTGCTATGAATTATCTCTTGACTGCCAAAAGGAGGGTTTTGTTTTTATTGCATATCAGAAAGATGCTGCGCACGTTAAGCGCTAAATTCCTGAGCATGGGCCTGCGATGTTCTCACAGTTTGGCTAGCGAGACGCTGAGAGTGCTCAGCTCTAGACTCCCTATCCCTTGTTGCAGAGACATGATGTCTTAAAAATAGAACAAAAATGTTGTCACGAAAAAAACATAAACCCGATGGTCCCATATAAATTTTATGGCGATCGGTTCAGTGGTTCTCGAAAAATTAATCAAAAACAAAAAAAAATTGACGAAATATATCTTGACGATATGCGTTACTTCAAGTTTCTATTTTCGTTTTATATGTATTACTTTGAGAGATACTGTAAAACACAGTCAGACATTGGGTCTCGCTCGACACTAAACGGTAAAAATAAAATCTTTTTCCAAAAAAAAATACTAACCGCCTTCAAAAACTAAAAACACAAAAATAACTAAAATTTCGGAAGTCTGTGGCAACACAAATTAATTGGCAGAAGAGAAGCCACCGACTGACACCGACTGAGAATTGATAATTAAGTACTGGCTGTTGCTGTTTTTATTTCTCTAGCCTGTACTGTCCTACTGCTGGGCAATAGCCTCTCCCAAGTCCTTTAAGTTCCAGATTTCCCTATCCCTCGAAGCCTCGGACCAATTATCGTCGTACACGTCAAGGTCATCACGCCATCTTTTCTGTTGCTTATTTTCATAAAAACGTTTTATCCTCGATTGCCATGTTAAGGCTCCTACTTCTGCCACTCACATCTTTTGCAATCATTAAGGTAAAATGTTTAAACTGCTTCTATAGGTTTGGAAGATCAGTTACTAGGGCGCGTGATTTTAACGGAGAAGGCGGAGATGGAAGCGGAACGAACCCAATTAATCATGGACGTGACTGCCAACCGCCGTAAGATGCAAGAGTTGGAAGCTAACCTATTGCACAAGTTGACTACCATACAGGGCTCGCTGGTCGAAGACGTGTCGCTCATTCAAGTGCTCAACGTCACCAAAGCGACGGCCACCGAGGTAGCTATGCCGCAGCTATTCAGTACAAATGTGATAGTAGTCAGCGCTCGTAGCCTCTGTCAACACTCTTGACTCGCGCAGGTGAAAGAGAAACTGGACGTGGCGCGCGAGACGGAGATAAAGATCAACGTGGCGCGCGAGGAGTACCGGCCGGTGGCGACGCGCGGCTCGGTGCTGTACTTCCTCGTGTGCAACATGTCGCTCGTGTGCAACATGTACCAGACCTCGCTGGCGCAGTTCCTCGAGCGATTTGATATCTCACTGGAGCGCTCACCACAGAGTCCTATTACTTTCAGGAGAATCAACTTCATTATTGAATACTTGGTGAGAGGTTCATTCATTACGATTTTCTACATGTTTTGCGTTTCGAAATGTGGTATTTAGATCAGCTTAGTTATTGGTTTTGGACACAAAGTAGGTATAATCAGTCAGAGCGTCGAACGAAGGTCTCGAGTTCGAATGTCACTTTACAGATTTAGTAGCCAGCAGATTTAGCCAGGGAAAATTAAGCTAGTTGAGGAGTATGGTCCATCATGTCCTTTAGATATTCCAGTCAAAAGGTTTAACCATTTTTAATTTCTATGATATGCTATTTCCTTTTTTTTTGTCAAACACTTTACTTTCTTCGTGGTGTTTTCAGACTTATGAAGTGTGGAGGTTCATCAGTCGTGGTTTTTATGAGAAGCACAAATATTTATTTACGGTGCTGCTGACATTGAAGATAGACTTACAAAAAGAGTACATTATGTTCGATGAATTCCAGACGTTCATCAAAGGTGTCATACTTATAATATTTTGTTTTGGGAACCTTGAATCTATAACCATTTTTCTATTCTGTAGCATTTATCTCATATGCACTATGTGGAGAAACTTGAGCGTATTCAGCACTTTATGCTTCAAAATATATTTTGCTGGAATTAAATTGACTGCCAGATAACAAATAACTTTTCTTACCGTTCAAAGGTGGCGCTGCTCTGGATCTTAATGCTTGTCCTCCCAAACCTTTCAAGTGGGTAACAGACATGTCGTGGTTGAACCTGGTTCAACTGTCCGGCTTGCGTCAGTTCACTAACATATTAAACCAAGTTTGTAATAATGAGAAGGGTTGGAAAGCTTGGTGAGTTTCATATAATATTACATTTAACACGTTGGCCATTTCAAACTCTATTTTTAGCAATACAGTTGGTACTAACAGCTACTTAATTTAAAGACACAGGTTTGTAGGTGTACATTAGAAAATAAAAATTGAAGATGGTTTTTATATTGTTTTTTTTTTTTTGCTGTGTATGTCTATGTATGTCTATGATATCCTTATTAGATTATTTGCTTCAAAGGTTTGACAAAGAAGCGCCTGAAGAAGAGCCGTTACCTGACGGCTACCACACGCTCGACGTGTTCAGAAAGCTGCTCGTGGTGCGCTCCTGGTGTCCCGACAGGACCATAGCGCAGAGCTTGTAAGTGGCTGTATGTCATTACCTACGGACCTACCTATTACAACTACCATGTCACTTATTTTATGTTTTTGTTATAGGAAATACGTCGTGCACTCGATGGGTGCTCGATACTCTGAAGCCGTCATAGTTAATTACGAGGTAAGGTTGTTCATTGCAGCACTTTTCCAGGATCTTTTGCTATAGATTGGAGCTTAAAAAGCTAAGTAAACCGATTTCCTCGGCTTCTTGATCAGTCACATGTAAGTTTTCTTATGTCTACTAAAACTCAAGCTACTAGCTAAATCATAAACACATTGTTAGAAGTAATCGTCAGTTTGAGTAACTTTCATGCCTGGTTTCATAAGAGTTTACGTTGTATCAGTTTGTGGAGCTCTGAAAAGATACTTTCGTCTGCAAAGCTTTAACTTAACCTTTGAAAAGAGTAAACATACCTATTTTGTTAATATACCTACATATTATATTAGGTAGTGTCGGGGGCTGTTATACTTTGTGGTCGGGGACAATTTCGCTTTGTATACTCGCTAAAGTAGTTCTTAAAACATTTAACACTAATAAAGAGGAGATTTATTAAAAATACGGTTGTACGTTTTACGTAGTTTAAAGAGAGAATGACAATTTTATTTTTAACCGACTTCAAAAAAGGAGGAGGTTCTCAATTCGTCTGTATGTTCTTTTTTTTTTTTTTTTTTTTTTTTGTATGTTTGTTACGCGATATCTCCGTCAATTGTTAACGGATTTTGATGGTTCTTTTTTTGTTTGATAAGTCATGATTCAGGTGTGGTCCCATATAAATTTTGTGGCGATCGGTTCAGTGCTTCTCGAAAAATTCACCAAAAACAATATAAATTGACGAAATATTCATAGACGATGTGTGCTTTTTCTTCAAGTTTCTATTTTCGTTCATCGACACTAAAAAGTAATAAATAAAAAACTTTTTTCAAAAAAATAATAACCGCCTTCAAAAACTAAAAACCTAAAAATAACTAAAATTTCGGAAGTCGGTGGCTTCTCTTCTGCCAATCAATTTGTGTTGCCACCGACTTCCGAAATTTTAGTTATTTTTAGGTTTTTAGTTTTTGAAGGCGGTTATTATTTTTTTGAAAAAAGTTTTTTATTTTACACAGGTGACATTGGTTTTATCTGCCAGTGTTTTCATGGTATAACGAAGTAGTTTTAACACCCCCCCGCAATGCAAACACCCTGTATAAAATAATAAGCTCTATAAAAAATACACACTGTATACATCGCACAATAAAAAAAAATACAACATCCAATATGTACCATACACCACTTAACAACCTAACACCTTACCATATTATCTAATTATGTACGTCGCTGTCGGAGGACCCAAAAAAAACCAAAATGATTTCAAACTAAATTTAATGAAAGTAAAATTACAAAGTAAAAATTATTACTAAGTTAATTACAATAAAGGTTTCCTATTCCGATCGATATTAGATACAGAATGAGCAAATAATATTTTATAAGTAATTCGTAAAAAGACACATCCGGTAAACAGGGGCATCGAATGACGAACGTCGCCAGCGTCGTCAGCGGTTTCGGTTACACGTGTAAGGCTGTTACCATACGCTGTTTCCAGGCCGGTGCATGCTTGCAATTTACTTAATGGTGAATACTATAACACCTCCACCGCCAGATCAGCAATTATTTCTGAAGTTTGAACTGAGGAAATATTGCTGACTGTCTTGTCGTTGCTCCAGATTGTCCAGGCTCCGCATACGTGTTATCTTCTGTAGATTGCTTCTTATCTTCTCGCTTGAATATCTTGTATCGTTTCAAGACCATGAATATAGCTAGCGTCAATGTGCCGAATATCATGATGTAAAGCGGGATCGTTGTATGACAAAGGTATTCTGATTGTGCAGATTGTAATTGCAGCGGATGCTGTGCCATTACTTTATATTGGGCGTCGTGCAGTCTTGTAAGATCAATAGAATTCAGTTTGACTTGTGTTGCTCCCGGCTGAGTTTTTGTGTGGTAGTTGCCCAAGTGCATTATCTTGACTGGTTGTCCCTCTACGTGATCGTTGAGATTGGTGATTGTGAATTCGGGGGTGTCCAGGTAGCAGTTCACAGGAACAGTTGCGAGGTAACTGCCGTTTAGTATGTTGTAATCTTCTCGGCCGCATAGGGTGTGTATCCTTGTTACGTTAGGAAATGATATAACGTAATGTTTTTCGTCCAGTTCTTCCATGGCTACTCTTGCTAAAGATATTGTTGAGATTTCGCAGGTGCTGTCGAGAGTTTGGTTCATGATGAGGTTCTGGATGCAATCGGGATGTTGCCGCAGCTGATGGTTCCTTTTATCTCCACAGATGTACCAGGTGTTGTACTTCGGGCATTCAGCCTCTATGTACACATAACCTTTCCTGCTCGTTGCAATCAATGGGTAAGGAGGGATAAGGGCCTGTCTAAACTTGTTAGGAGCTATTGATAGTTTATAAAGATCGTAATTTTCTATTGCAAATATTGGTACTTTAAATATGATAACTATTTGATTTCCAGAGTAATAATAGCCTGGTTTTATTATGTCATAATACTGCCTAAGCTCTAAATCTAGTATTTTATCCTTGCCATAGAGTTTAACTAACTTCTCAATCATATGACGTAAAACTTCAATACTAATCATAGAATGGTGCGAACTAGAACTATGGATGAAGGCTAAGATATTCTCGATTCTTATTAATTCATTTAATATTTCATCCAGATTTTCGGTAATAATAGTTAAATGCTGACCAAATTGTGCATATCTAATAATACTAGCGTCCTTATAAAAGTCTTTGTCCAAAATTAATTGTAACGTTTCATTTATCTTAGCTATTTCGTTATTATTTCAGAATGCTGGACCATCCACTCTTTACTGATACTAATATGATTATTCAATTCCTCGGCAATGTCAAGGTTATTATCCTGTAAAATTTTAATAGTATTATCGTATTTAACTGCATCCGAATAGTCTAAGTTCCCTGTAACGCTTTTAATTACAGACCCTAAACCGTTAATGAGACCTCGCTTTACACGACCGGGTTTAAGAGTATCTAGATGGTGTATAACACTAAGCATTTTGTCAGAGAGGTAGTTTAATTGTACTTCGTATAACATGTAAGTATCATTATTTAAGTTTTGCCTATAATTATCTAGTTGATCTTGCAATATTCTAATCTTTTCATCGATATCTTTAATTTGGATATATTGTAAGAAAGTATGATGATGGGTTATAAGTTTTGTTGCGCCAAGCCGAAAAGGGAGCACTCCTGGGCCGTCATCCAGGCTCTCAAGTGTTATCTCCTGGTTTACATTCTGGGCTGCTATCGAATGAGCAGTCAGGACCAGTAGCACCCTGAAACAATTGGGCACTTTTAGGTACTCTTTTTAATCGACTTTTAGCTACAGGACCGCGTTTTCTAGAGGTATAAATATGAATAGGTAAATCGGCCAGCACGGTGTCCTGTGTGTACCGAGGAGCTGTTTTCTGACGACTAGCTAAAGGATTTTTAACAAAAATACGTTGCTGAGGTTGATATTCAACTTCAGGCTCACGAGACTTATTTCGGTTATCTATAATATTAGTACGATCTGCCAAAGAAGACTCATTTACTATGTCATAAACTAACTTCATTTTATCCCTATGATTTTGTGTATATTGCTGCATAAGATGATTACCTAAATCTACTTCAAAAGGGTCTCGTGGATCAAAGTGTCCAGTTACGATGTCTATCGGTCGACATTTAGTGAAACTATGGATGGCACTATTGTACGCCAAAACGCCATAAGGAACAAGATTTACTATGTCTTCACCTTTATGAGTTAATTTTAGAATACGTAAGTGTTCTAACAAAGTGGAATGGAAGCGTTCTACAATTCCATTGTCGTTTGGAGCATGAGGCAGAATTCTATGATGGGTTATTTTATGCATTTTAATAAATTCACTGAACAACTGATTGGTGAATTCTGTTCCATTATCAGATACTATGGTAAGGGGTAAACCGTGGTGAGTGCAGAATTTTAACAATGCCTGAATAATACTAATAGCTGTACCATCTCGTATATGGTACGCTTGTGCGTATTTAGAGAACACATCTACGATGGTTAGATATTTCTCTGTTTGAATAGTTAGTAGGTCTATATGAACAGTTTCGAATGGCCTGCTGGCAGGGGGTACAATTTTAAATTGTTGGTTGATCGGATGTCGATCATATTTCGCTTGACCACACACAGTGCAATTATTAATAAATTTCGTAATTTCATCTCTCATCTTGGGCCAATAATAACGCTGAGAAAGAGCTAGGTAACATTCATTTATTCCACGATGGTTGGTCTTTCCATCGTGGTAATGTTTTATTATTTCCTGTTGCCTCAAATACTCTCTAACATTTTCAACTTCTCTTTTAGCCAAAACCAAATTCATTGAAGAACTTCTAAACTTTTCCTGAATAATGGGTACTATGTCGAACATAGCCAGTGGGGGATTTATTAACAATGCTGTTTTGACTTTAGGATTTACGTATTCTTTTATAACGTTTACAATATCAGTTTCCAAATCTGAGCTAGAAACCTGCACACTTGTTTTTGTGTGAGTTTCAAAAGGCTTAGATGCTGTAGGGCGTTTTTTAATATCACCTACTACAGTTATATATATCTGTCTATGAAATTTATTTAATGGCTCGTCGACTATTGGGATTTCAAGAATTGGATTTTCCTGGCTGGTGTGTGCAGAGACTGTGGATGAGTTACCTCTAGAGGGTGGACGTTCAGATGCGTTAGCTACCATAGAACTTGCTTCTTCATTATTAATCTGAATGCGGGAAAGGGCATCAGCGTTGGTGTTACTAGAACCCTTTTTATAAATTACAGTAAAATCGTATTCCGATAATTTGAGCTTCCATCTGGTGAGTCTAGAGTTGGGCTCCTTTAGGTTCATAACCCACTGGAGTGGTTTATGATCCGTGATGATCTTAAATTTTCTACCGAACAAGTACGGCCGAAAGTATTTAGTAGCCCAAACTATAGCGAGAAGTTCCTTCTCGATCGTACTGTAATTTATTTCGCTTTCGTTTAGTGTACGTGATGCGTAGCAAACGGGTTTATCCGCTCCTATTGGGCCTTGCGATAAAATAGCACCTAATGCGAAATTAGAAGCATCGGTTGTTAATATGAAATCTTTGCCGAAATCGGGGTATTGTAGGATTGGGTCATTAGTTATAAGAGCTTTACATTTTTCAAAACTTTCAGTATAGTCAGAATTGATGACGACCTTCCTTCCTTTTTTTAAGCACTGCGTGAGTGGTTTTGTTATTCGTGCAAAATCTGGTATGAACTTACGGTAATAACCAACCAACCCAAGGAATTGTTTGATTTCTTTTGGGGTAGTTGGGATCGGGTAGTTTTGAATTGCGATAATTTTGTCCGGATTGGGTTTTATGCCGTCTTTTGTCCCATGCCCTAAGTATGAAGTTTCCAATTTAAGAAATTCCGACTTATCTAGTTGTATTTTGAAATTAGAATCACGTAATTTTTGGAATACCTTCTCCAGATTGATCATATGCTCCTGGAGCGATGTGCTAAAAACGATAATGTCATCTAAATAGACAAGGCAAATAGTGTTCTGAAGATCTTTGAGGACATTGTCCATAACACGTTGAAAGGTGGAAGGAGAGTTTTTTAACCCCATAGGCATGCGCAAAAACTCGTAGTGGCCGTTTTCTACGTTAAAGGCCGTTTTGGGGATGTCCACAGGGTCCATCTCTACCTGGTAGAATCCACTTGCCAAGTCTAACGTAGTAAAATATTGACAGTTCCCTAGCTTGTCTAGAACGTCATTGATGTTGGGGATAGGGTATTTGTCGTCATATGTTTTTTCATTTAGTTTCCTAAAATCGACAACCAGACGCCACTTAGTTTTCCCGGAAGCATCAGCTTTCTTTGGGACGACCCAAATAGGTGAGCTCCAGGCAGACTCTGACGGGCGAATGATTCCCTGACTAAGCATTTTGCCTATCTGGTCTCTAACCTCGTCTCTATGCACATAAGGGTAGCGGTAACTCTTAGTATAGACCGGAACTTCATCGGTTGTTCGAATACGATGTTTAATTTTGTTCGTGAAAGTTAAGGCTTCCCCTTCTATGTAAAAAATATCAGCATATTTACCACATAAGGTCTCTAAATTAATGCGTTCTTCTTTATTAAGATGCTCCGTACGCAAACGTGAAATAACGTCTTTTGCGCGTGATGACTCGACAATCGGATACTGAGAATCGTGAAGCGAATTCTCAGTACTTATGCATTGAATATTATAAGTTTCTGCCTGAACTGCGTGATCCATAGAAAATATTAAATCGTGCGGGGTAGGGTTAGCAACTTCCAAAAATCCGCGATTGTCTGTTACAGTGGTAAGACAGTCCTTAATGACACAATTAGATATGGTCTGTTCAGGAATTATGGCATCTCCATCTTGTAAGTTAATCGGTACCCTAAGTATCTTTGAAGAATTAGCTGGTATAACATTTTCATACAAATTAATGTTTCGCGAATTGTACATATTAATTTTATTGACAGAATTACGAGTAATAAGTTGTCTATCCTTAAGGTCGATTTTCGCCTCCCATTTTTCTAATAAATCGAGTCCTATGAGCCCATCAAAATAATTGTGGAATTTATAAATGAACAATTTAATATTTTCCGACTCTTGAAATTCATTAAATGTTGGAATTGTTATCGAATAATTATTTCTTGTTGTAGCATGTACATTTGTAACTTCAAAGGGATCAATATTTAATGGGAAATTATTATAGAATGTATCGACAGCTTCTGGGCTAATAAATGACTGGTTTGCACCCGTATCAATTAGAAATTTTAAAGGTGGTTGCGAAATTTGAATATATGGAAGCTGACTTTGTGTCTGGAGGTTAATCTCTATTTTAATTTGTCTGATCTCCCTTTCTTCTGAAAATCCTGTTCACTAGCAGAACTAGTACTGGCACCAGCGGAACTAGTACCGGGAGTACTGGGTTGAGGATCTTCTGCTACCGGTGGCGAGTAATCTAATGCTAAATTATCGTAATAAAGACCGTTAATCGCGTAGCAATCTGTTTCTAAGTTATAATATTCGGTGTTATCCGCATAATAATTATAGATAGGTTCGTAATAATAAGCTGGGTAATAAAACTGATCACCAAAGTCAGCGCATACGTTCATATTCATCTCCTTGGTCTTAAAATAATTTGACGGGGGTGGATTACCACATCTACGCCAATCGTGACCTGATGGTTGACCGAAGGCAGGTTTTTCTTTAACTACATATGGGCTAACGCCGCTCATGGGCTTAGGGCCAGTATATTGCGGGGCTTGCCCTGGTGGCAATTGGAAACCGGGGTTAGGTCTATTATAATTAGGTGGTACCGCGCGGAACATTTGCTGAGCATGTGACATAGGCGCTCGGAACATCGGTTGCGTGTTATAAAATGGTGCGCGGAACATTTGTTGCGATTGTGGAATCGGTGCACGGAACATTTGTTGAGTGTGCGAAGGCATCCTCAACAAATTCATCTGCTGAGGCTGAAAATTGGTTGCAGGGTCGTTTCGTGTGGAGAAGTTGAACTGTCTAGGCATAGGATTGGTAGTCTGAGCTGATGGCAAGGGCTTCTGCGAATTACTGTTAACCTTTTTATCAGTTAATGGGTCGTGGCGATTTTGCAGATAAATAACGTTCAACTCTTCCTGCACAAACTCAAGCGCTTTTTCAACACTATCAGGACGCATGCATCGTATGCGAGAGCCTAAGGGCTCTTTTAAACCGCGAACAAAAGCTTGCATAGTTAGTTTTCTATAAAGAGTACGCTTAGCTTCGACAGTTGTCTTAACGGTCTCATGTAGGGTGACATAAGTCATGATAGTGCTAAATAAATTAACGCAATGGTCATAAAATTCTTGCGGTGAACTGTTTCCCTGAGTTGCCAACATAAGGTCATTATAAAGAGTGGTCTCATCTCTCTGGTCCGCAAAGTTGTTAATTAAACATTTCTTTATACTATCCCAATCTTCAGGTATGCCGTTGGAGTTAATAATACGAGCGGCTGGTCCAGTTATCTTGTTCAAAATACCGTTTATTAAACAAAGTCTAGCTAAAGCATCGTTAGGGTTTTCTTCAAGATAATCCGTGACAATTTGGTCGCAAAGATTTATAAACCTGGGTAAAACATGAGAATTGCCATCGAAATCGGGCACTAACCGTAAAGTCTTAAAGATTACATCGGCACCGCTCATTGTGACAGGTTCTGGGGTTTCTGACACAAATGAATTCTCCAAAGTATTATTGGTGGTATCTAAATCTAAACTAATATCTCTATTTAAATCAATATTTAGTCTACGCGCTTGTCTAGAGGGCTCTGGCCCTTTAGGGGTGGATTGCTTAGGGTGAAAAATGGTTACGATTTAATAAACTATTATTAGGAAAAGGAATTGAAAGCAACTCACAGAAACGATTTAAAGTGTACTTACATTAACTGCATTTCGGTACCTCTGGGATCGATGTCTGGATATCTCCTCCGCGCAGGACGACAGGTTCTTCTTACAGGATACTCGGCGAACGCGATCGCTCGCGACGGCGGTAGCGAATTTAGCGAGACGGTTATCGATATTAGAAAGCCTATCTAGCTAGCTCGAGACGCCTCGAGTATCCTACCGACTGCGCCAATTATGTACGTCGCTGTCGGAGGACCCAAAAAAAACCAAAATGATTTCAAACTAAATTTAATGAAAGTAAAATTACAAAGTAAAAATTATTACTAAGTTAATTACAATAAAGGTTTCCTATTCCGATCGATATTAGATACAGAATGAGCAAATAATATTTTATAAGTAATTCGTAAAAAGACACATCCGGTAAACAGGGGCATCGAATGACGAACGTCGCCAGCGTCGTCAGCGGTTTCGGTTACACGTGTAAGGCTGTTACCATACGCTGTTTCCAGGCCGGTGCATGCTTGCAATTTACTTAATGGTGAATACTATAACAATCTACAAAGCAAAAGATCAAAAAACAATTAATAATAAACCTAGCCTAATCCTAATAATGAAGCACATTTATAATGCTTAAGTTTAGGCAATGGTTTCGTTAAAATATCGGCGATCATGTTATGTGTAGATATGTATTGAATTTGGAGTTGGTGTTGTGCTAAAGAGTCACGTATGAAATGGTGTCTAATGTCGATGTGTTTTGTGCGTGCATGATAAGTGTTGTTGTGTGCTAATTTATATGAGCTTTGATTGTCGGTATGTAGGATGATGGAATGACTGACGGCAAAAATTTCTTTGATGAGAGCTTTGAGGTATATTGCCTCTTTACAGGCCTCTGAAAGAGCCATGTATTCGGCCTCCGTTGTGGATAAAGCAACTGTGCGCTGCTTGCGTGATTCCCAACTTATTGGACCACTGCTCATTAAATAAACAAAACCGGTATAGGATCTTCTGTCTAGAAGATTATTACCGTAGTCAGCATCTACATAACCTGTTGGATGATAATTCTGGTTATCCTTTTTGTACTTAAGACGTAAGTCTTTTGTGCCTTTTAAATATCTAAGGACTCTTTTTGCGGCCTTCCAATGTTCTCCCCCGTAATGTGCATTGAATTGCGAAAGATATGACACTGCGTGTGAGATGTCAGGTCTTGTGCAAATAGCAATATACATTAGTGAGCCTATGAGTTCTTGATATGGCACATCAATGTAATCCTTATCCTTTTCAGGAACGGTAAGTCTTGCTCCTGGTTCCAGTGGGGTTGTTACTGATATAGCATCGGTCATATTGAACTTTTTAATAAGTTTTTCAATATATTTTGTCTGATCGATGGTAATCATATCGGAATCTTGAGTAACTCTCATACCTAAACAGTCCTTGACAGGACCTAGGTCTTTGACGATGAACTGCTTTTTGAGCTCCTTTTTGAAGTTGTCCTTCATAGCATTATTCGTGCTTACGATAAAGAAATCGTCGACAAAGACTGCTACCACGAGTAGGTCATTTCCCTCTCGCCTATAATAGAGGCAGTGTTCATTCGTTGCTTGTTTTAGTAAAAGCTTATGCATGGCTTCACATACTTTTATGTTCCACTGTCTAGGTGCTTGTTTGAGTCCATAAAGTGCCTTTTTGAGTAGACACACTTTGCCCTTTGAGTCAGAAGAGAAACCTTCTGGTTGCTCCATGTATATTTCCTCCTCAATATCACCATTTAAGAAAGCAGTTTCCACGTCGAGGTGGTCTACTTGCAGTCCATAATGTGCCGCAAATGACAGTAAAAGCCGTACAGATGACAGTCTAGCAACAGGTGAAAAAGTTTCGCCATAGTCCACTCCAGCTACTTGAGTGAAACCTTTAGCTACTAGCCTGGCTTTATACTTAGTTATTTGGCCACTTGTATCCTTTTTAATTTTGTAGACCCATTTACATTTTGTAGTTTTTCTACCAGATGGTCTGTCCACAAGAATCCATGTTCCATGCTTTAACAGCGAATCATATTCAGCTTGCATCGCTTCTAGCCACTGCTTCTTTTGCGGATGGTCTGTTACTTCCCTGTAGGATTCCGGTTCAAAATCTGAGGTCAGGTAGAGATTTTCTTCAAATCTATTAGGAGGTCGCCTAACGCGTTTAGGATATCTCCTTTCTGATTCAGAAGCTGGCTCAGGTCTGGCTTCAGACTCGGGTATGTCCGGTGATTCTACAGGTACTACAGGCTCATCTGATGCTGTGTCATAATCTGAGATTGACGCTTCAGGTGTCACAAGTATATCTGGAAGCTGAGACTGCGATTCAGAGTATGGAACTGGCTCATTATCTAATGGTACAATGACAGATGGTTCTGAAGGTTGTAAAGGCGTTGACTGCATATGTCTTGGAGGAATAATTACATTCTTCTCGGAAGGCATTTTGTCTTCGATGAAGACAACATCTCTTGCAATTATAATTGCACGAGGATTCTGAGGATCTATAAGGCGGTAGCCTTTACTTTCTGTTGCGTATCCAACAAAAATACAGGCTTTCGTCTTGGATTCCAGCTTAGTACGTTTCTCTTTGGGAACGAGAACGTGGGCTTCGCAACCAAAAACTCTTAAATGAGATAAGTTGATCTTCGTTCCAGACCACAGTTCTTCTGGAATTCTGTTATCTAAAGACTGTGTGGGTACACGATTCTTTAAATAAATTGATGTGTTGACCGCTTCACCCCAGTATGCTAACGACAGTTTGGAGTCCTTTAACATTGATCTGGCCTTTTCAATAATGGTCCGATTTGCACGCTCAGATACTCCATTTTGTTGAGGAGTGTATGGTATCGTGGTTTGATGCACAATGCCATTTTCCTTAAGGAAATTGCACATATCTTTATTGACATACTCACGACCATTGTCAGAACGTAAAACTTTGATACGTTGACCAGTTTGATTCTCAACTAAGTGTTTAAATTCTACAAATTTTGTAAAAACCTCCGATTTAAATTTTAAAAGATATCCAAAAGTTTTGCGACTGTAGTCGTCTGTAAAAGTTAGCAAATAAAGAGCACCGCCCCACGAGTGCGTACTCATTGGTCCGCATAAGTCCGAGTGAATTAATTCTAAGACTTTTTTCGATCTGCTACTTGATTTTGGAAAAGGTTTTTTACTTAATTTGCCTTGTAAACACGGAACACAATTTTTATCAAAACTTCCGTTAAAGTCTATCCCTAGACGTTTGTTTTTTAAAATATTCATACTATTTGCATGAAGGTGACCAAGACGCCTATGCCACAGTAAGGCAGACTCTTTGCTTGTTAAGAAAGGATTTGGGCTCTGTACGTCAAGTCTGTACATGCCCTTATAATTTGAACCTGTGGCTATGACAGAATCTGTTACTTGACATTTGCCGCTCAAAAATATTTTAGCGCCTTCGGATGTAAATAAGATATCAAAACCTTTATTTACAATATTACTCACCGATAATAAATTAGTTGCTAAGCCAGGAACATACAACACATTACTAATTTTGTTTATACTGTCGGAAACATTTAGATTTACATTACCTTCACCATGACTCATGATTTGTTCTTTATTCGCAACTGTTATAGAAGTTACGTTGGACGACAAACTCTCAAACCAATCCCTTCTATTGCTCATATGGGATGTTGCGCCAGAATCAATAAACCAATCTGAACCTGTGGAATGTGGAATGGTAGAAAAACAAGATGAAAGTGTAAATTGCGTAGTGTAATTACTTGTAGATACATTATTTTCCTTCTTTTTTTTTTCCTATTTCTGCACTGAGAAATTAAATGTCCTAATTTCTTGCAGTAGGTACAGAACGGTTTCTTCTTTTGTTCCTTAGTATTAAGCGCTGAACTTATCGATCCATGGTTACTGTCAATGGTACTCGTAGACGCAGTCGCGCGAGCGTCTTCTTTAAGGAGCGCTGTCACAACGTTTTCCGAAGTTAATTTAGTATTCGAGTGTTCCAAAGCCATGACCAGTGGTTGAAACTTTTCTGGTAGTCCTGTTAGCAACATAATTGCCAGAAATTCGTCTTCTACCGGAGCTGCGATACTTTGTAGCTGTTGTTGTGTAGAGAGCGACGAATTAACGTATTCTTGTATGTTTTCTTGGTACCTATTCGACATGAGCAGTTTCATAAGCGTCAGTCGCCGGGAAAGTCCGCTGTCTGCGTATGCATTTTTAAGACATTTAAATGTTTCATAAGCAGTTTTAGCCGTTCGTATCACCGGGTATACGGAGTCGTCACAAAGAAGACATATTTTCGCTCTGGCTTTAGCGTCCTTGCGCTTTATAACTGGGTTTGTTATATCGGCCTCATTTATGACCAGATCCCAAAGATCCAAGTCTGTCAGGAGACATTCTAATGTGAAAACCCAATTATTGAAATTTTCTTTGCCTTTCAACTTACGTATATTTACTTGCGAGCTTGAATCAGCTGCTGAAGTTGAAGGCTCGTTCATTTTCTCTTGTTGCGTGCCGGCACTATTACCGATGGAGAATTTTTTTTCCATAGCACACTATTTACGTAAGTAATGTAAGTATAACGTTACAATGCAAGCTAGCAGTTTCTAGTTTCTCTGAGGGTCCATAACCACTAATAAAGAGGAGATTTATTAAAAATACGGTTGTACGTTTTACGTAGTTTAAAGAGAGAATGACAATTTTATTTTATTTTACACAGGTGACATTGGTTTTATCTGCCAGTGTTTTCATGGTATAACGAAGTAGTTTCAACATTAACTGAACGTCCCTGATTGTATTCTCTCCCTATAATAGAGCAGGAACAGATAAATAATAAATTATATTAAGTGGGATTGATATTTATTTGTCTTATTTATTTCAGCAAATGGTCTTAGAATCCCGTCCATTAGTACCACATATTGGCTTTTTAGCAATGGGCTCTGACCCGACGCCGTCTATTGAGATAACTGCGAAGCGAATGGAAACTGTTTGCCAATCAATATCTATGGGCCAAGGCCAGGAAGTCCATGCAAGGAAGCTCATAGAACGTGCTATGAAAGAGGTGATAAATAATGATCTAATACGTATATTTGTCAGGTAGAGCTTCATTATGCACTTCTTGATAACGACCTCTAGGGTTAGTGGCCACTAAAGGTCAAGTACGGAGTAAACGTAAATCAATTCGATTAAGAGCATTAGTATTTAACCTTTCAACGACCAAGCGACAAACGGCTGTCTGGCTGCTATTGTCTTTCTATTGTGTCTCGAATCACGTGTGTATAAATATTTTTATGCAAAAGGGCAAACGACCAAGAAGGTCATCTAGATAAACACCTTCGCTTACCCGATTTAAAATCTTCATTTATAACAATGTGCTTATGTGTTAATAATAACCAAAATGCCACATTATAAATCGACTCAACGTTTCCCTCTACTAATCGTAGTCGCTTAGTGCACCAGGACACTAAGTTTGACGAAATGTTAATGTAATTTACCGGCGTTTAGGGTATGTGGGTGCTGCTGCAAAACTGTCATTTAGGTTTAGAATACATGGTGGAGGTAATGGAACAGTTCGGAGAACTAGAGAAAACACCGGAATTGGTTCACGACTTTTTCAGGTAAATAAAAGTGATTGAAGTGTCTATCTGCTAATTATATGGGTGTTCAGCTATTTACTTCACTTTTTAAACTTTTAGGCTCTGGATTACGACAGAAGTTCATCCAAAGTTCCCGATTACACTTTTGCAAATGTCTATAAAGTATACTTGCGAGCCGCCGTCCGGTAAGTTACACCTTCGCATCACATCAAACTTTCAAGGTTTACTACTTTTTTTTAAAATCTGATAATTATTAGTGTTTTAATGTTTTAGGCATCAAAGCTGGTCTTATGAGGACCTACGACTCGATGGGTCAGGACTTCCTTGATTACAGCGACAGTCCCTTTTACTTGCCGTTGATTTACACAATATCGTTCCTGCACACTGTGGTACAAGAGAGACGAAAGTTCGGAGCCCTCGGCTGGAATATTCCTTACGAATTCAACTCTGCTGACTGGTTGGCGTCGTGCTTATTTGTACAAAACCATTTAGATGCTTTGGAACCAGGACAAACAGTTAGCTGGAACACCACGCGGTAATATACCTTGCCAGACAATACTTTCTATAAGTAGCCTAAAGTCACAGATAAGAACCCGGTTTACTCGATGTTGCAGTTACATGGTGTCAGCGGTGCAGTACGGCGGGCGAGTGACTGACGACTTCGACAATCGGCTACTATCCACTTTCTGCAGGGTATGGTTTACAGACCAGCTTTTTACCGATGATTTCCAGTTCTACAAGGGATATGGCATTCTGAAGTTCAAGAACATACCAGAGTACCTCGAAGCTATCGAAACTATGAAAACCGTTGATCCGCCTCAAGCGTACGGCTTACATACCAATGCTGATATTACGTTAGTTACTGTATAATTATTCTTGAAATTCATTGTTATATTCTCTGACTGTTTTTTGCTATAAGTATAGAATTTTAGGTACCAGCGTAATACCACTCAAGAACTTTTGGACACGATATTATCTATTCAGCCAAAGGAGTCAGGTGGAGGAGGTGGGGAAACGCGAGAAGCGTCGGTCTACAGGCAGGCTGTAGAAATGCTAGATAAAGTGCCTCCTAACTTTGATCCTCACGAAGTCATGGCCAGGTGAGTTCGTCCAACTCTTAGCACGATTATCTCACAACATTTTTCTTGTAGTGTATAATAGTGTTGATTAAGTTTTCGTTTATTGACATGCATTTTTTAAGTATGTATATTGGTTAAGTTAATGTTTATATTCCACTTGTATTATAAATGTGAAAGATTTCAACGACATGTGAATGTTTGTTACTGAATGAAAGCACAATATCAAAACAAAATCGGCAGTAACTTGATGTACAGACTGACAACGACCTAGTTTATGATAAATAAATGCCTTTAAAATGTTTCAACGTTCAACATGTAGATGACTCTTTTTGCACATAAACGTTTGCACATAAAGTATTGTAAAATATTTGTGAGAAAATAAACGATCGATGCTCACTTTTCCACATTGCTTTTATTTATGTTTAAAAAAAACTTTTTCCAAAAAAAAGATAACCGACTTCAAAAACGAAAAGCTCAAAAATAACTATTTCGGAAGTCGGTGGCTTCTCTTCTGCCGGTCGAATTGTGTTGCCTTGCCACCGACTTCCGAAATAGTTATTTTTGAGCTTTTCGTTTTTGAAGTCGGTTATCTTTTTTTTGGAAAAAGTTTTTTATTTTTTACTTTTTAGTTAGAGTCCCAACTACGTTTTAGAGTAACTTTCAAAAAAAAAATGTACGTTTTTCTATAAAAATTGAGGAGTTCCCTCGATTTCGGCATGATACCATCATCAGATCCTGGACCTGATGACAATGGGACCATTTGGGAAGCCTACCCTTTCAAACAAAAAAAGAATTGTTCAAATCGGTTGGCAAACGATGGTGATATGCGCGAACAAACATAAAAAAAAATACATACAAACATTCGAATTGAGAACCTCCTCCTTTTTTTAGAAGTCGGTTAAAAATAGCGTAGTTCTGCAAAGCTACCATTCATTTCTTGGACTTGAATTAGACTCTGGTGAACTCTAAAGTAGTCAAGTATAATTAAATTTGTTTTTTAGGTTGAGAATATATGGCATACTGAATTCAATGGTAATTTTCTTGAGACAAGAAATCGACCGAATGCAGAAAATTATCGTGCTTGTCAGAATTACGTTGAAAGATTTACTGCTTGCTATTGACGGAACTATTATAATGAACGAGGTAATGATGGATCCTTTTCTCCGATGTTTTTGTTTTGTATGTATAGCTTGTGGTAAACATTTTTACAGGCGTGTTAGAAAGGGGGAGGGCGACGAAATTTAAATATTAATTTTGGACAAATTCCTATTGTTCAACAACAACGGACGACATTCTTCACATAGTTGCCGCCAATACTAATCGGTATTCAGTATGGGTACATGTTCATATTTACATCCATATATCATTCATGCGGCCGAAGAATGCTCAATTTTCGGCTATTCATTTTTGTCAATCTCGTAAAGAACATTTCTGGACAAGTCCTCTCAGCTGAAATCAGGGATTCATATTAATATTAAATCTTTTTCTATTTTGAATTCGCCCATACCTCCAGAAGTATATTTTTATACATACAGTTCAAGGATCGCAAGTGTTACTACAGAAGCTCGAAGCTAGTAGGGCAACCTAGATCGTTTTAACACTTTTTACTAGATTGTATGCATAGCTATTTTTATTTTGATCGATACTATATAGTAATCGAATTCAATATAATAATGGCTACCTCTTGATACAAAACAATGAAACGGTGAGCTTGTATCATTTAAATATTATTGTTATAGGCACTTCGGGATTCATTAGATAACATATACGATGCAAAGGTGCCTAAAATCTGGTTAAAGAGTTCATGGTCATCGTCAACATTAGGTTTCTGGTTCACTGAGTTTTTGGAGAGAACTATTCAGTTCTCAACGTGGTGCTTCCAGGGCAGACCGCACTCTTTCTGGATGACCGGATTTTTTAATCCACAAGGTATTAATTCCATCTCAACTTCTTACTGTCTGTACTAAGTACTTTATTAATATTTGTATAGTTAAACAGATTGATTTGACGCCATTAATAGGGGATTACAAAAAAAAAACGAGCTCTGAAAAGTCAAAAGTTAACCAGAAATCAATGAATTCTGTAACTTTTGATTTAAGTTCGGCTTACACGATTATTATTGAATAGTTTTTCTGTGAATTTGTAAATCTATAACTGTGCAAATACTAACTTTTTGGTACTTAGTGCATGCTTTTTTTTTAAGGTTTCTTAACAGCAATGCGTCAGGAAGTGACTCGAGCACACAAGGGCTGGGCTCTAGACATGGTTACACTACATAACGATGTTACGAAATTTGTTCTCGATGAAATTAAGGCTCCACCAGTTGTAAGTATTTTTATTGTGAGTATAGACAAAGTACTTGCTTATGATATGCGATGTAATATTTTACTATTTACTAATTCAGGAAGGCGTATTTGTCCACGGCATGTACCTGGACGGTGCTGGCTGGGACCGTCGCAACCTGCGCCTGTGCGAGTCTACTATCAAAGTGGTGTACACTGTGTTGCCGGTGGTGCACATTTACGCGATTAACTCCACCGCGCCCAAGGACCCCAAACTATACCTGGTACTCGATTGTAATGTATTACATAGTAGCTAATACATTTGTGTATACTAATTCTATGTAATTGTTTTTGTTTGCCAGTGTCCGACATACAAGAAGCCGTCGCGCACAGATCTGACATTCATCACTCCGCTCTGGCTACCGACCATCAAGAACCCAGATCACTGGATTCTTAGAGGAGTCGCTATGTTGTGCGACATTAAGTAACATTCATATTATGTATGCCGACTACCCGTAAACAGATGATGGTTATTTTTGTATATATAGGGTTTTCTATACAGTCAAAGAAAAGTCGCTAATGTTTTTATATCAGCAGTGTTTGTTACGTCATTTACCAACTTTATTCAATTTGTTATCCAGCACAGACCGCAGCAGGTGGTGTATTCTTACTTGTTTTAATTTTGAGGCTTTGTTTTATTATAGTTTTTATAACAATAAAATGAAAACTAATTTAATATTTGTGTATAATTTCAAAAGCATTGAGGTATTGCAATTTATTTACATTACAAATGTAACGAACAATTATTTTAAGTATGGTGAAATCAATTGGATGGCAATTCTAGCTATCTTCGCATTCTAACCTCAGTGTTAGCTTCTATTTTGCCAACCTTTTTGACAGTTTTTAACTGATTATCGCTTTGTCGCTGAGATGAGATTGCGAGTAGAATTTGGTCATTTATATTACGAGAATTGACCTTTACATATTCAGGGGTGGCTCGGTCTCTTGGCTATTGGCTGACTGCTTTTTTGGGAAGGAAAGACTTCAAGAGGATTTTGGATAATTATTAGCGTTGTTCTCAGTGAAGTGATAACTATACATATGAGTCTTTATTAACCCTTTACAAAAACGCTATCGAAACCCCTTCCATGCTAAGCAAAACGGTCTACCATGAGTGAACACAGTTGCCTTCTGGAACTGAAACGTGTTATCTAGTAACGATCGGACGTAATAACGATATTTATGGACGGAGTGAATTCGCTGAATACTTTACAATATTTTATGATGTAGCGGGCTACGTGTACTATTAATAAGCTAGTAATCGTCTAAAGCTACAGGATTTTCTAAGTTTCGTAGTTTTTGAGCAAACATAAACCGCAGGATCAGTTGATAGCTTAATCAGCCATGACTAATTTTTCCAGAAATATGTTTGAGAAGTTTCAGATGTGAGTACTAAAGGTCTTAAAGATACTTTCAGATAATTTTTCATCATGGTAATCTAAGTCTGGGAATCCAACAATATTTTCTTCAGAATAAATCAACTGCTCTGAATAGTCTGTTAAAGTCCTTTTGAATGCGAAAGTAAACGTCAAACCATGTGTTTTATTCATACATGCACCTCTCAGCGGTACACAACAACTTTACTCGCGAAGCACACCAACACCATTATCTATGCTTGCTCAAAAACCGTCAGGTCATAAGAAAACGATGCCGCTATATGTTATGTCAATGGAGTTATCTTGGAATTAACAGTATTATTTAAATTCCCTTTGCAGGTATTATGAAGTTCAAAACTTTATGCAGTTTTATATAAATGGTTGATTTGTCTGGCTTATTTAGGCCGGACTGCACTGGTACGTTACGGAGGCAAGTTGAGCTGCTATTTTCTTTCTATTGTGTCTCGAATCACGTGTGTGTTCGAAGGTTTAAATAGGTATTTCTCGGTTTATTTAAGCCCATTTCACGGTTTCCAATAGAACTAAAATTGCTCAAACTTAAAACTCAAACTCAAATCGGATGACAATGCTATTATGATGACATGGAGCTGATCTGATGTTCAATTCTGAATGATTTCCCACTCACCAAAATGTTCAATTCTGAAGGTAGCCATGGAAATTCGGTAATAATAACGGTTTGTTCCCGCTAGCTCTACTGAACAGTTCTACGGTAGAACTAATGGGATTTTTTTTAATAGTTCTATGATAATAGGTATAACAAAATAGTAGAACTATTGGGATTCTTTATTCCCACTTGTTCTACTGAACAGTTACACGGTAGAAGTAATAGGAGTTTTTGCCAGGCACTCATAAGAGAGAGTGACATGATCTGTCACGTTGGCTTTGAACTATTAGGGTAACATGCAATTTTGTGGCATAGAAAATGCCACAAATGTGTGTCAAATGCTAAAACGATGTTTTTAACTCCTCCTACTTTTTAACTCTACCCTCGTTACATCGATCGATATCGCCAATAAGTACCAGGCGCTCATAAGTAACAGAGAGTTGCAAACGGGCGGTGGTAAACGGGTGGTGGTGTGAACTACTAAAGCAGCATAGATACGTCAAATGTCAAAAAGTTTCTTGTCCAAACGAACTACCCCGTAACATCGATCGATTGCGCCTGTAAGTACCAGGCACTCATAAGCAACAACTGCCATTACTTCTAACGTGGAACTCTTCAGTAGAACAAGTGGGAATAGAGAATCCCAATAGTTTTACTATTTTTTTGTGAGAAAAAAAAACCCATTAGTCTACCGTAGAACTGGCGAGAACAAACCGTTAACCTCCATCGAGTTTGGGCTCATTTCGTTGACAAGAATTCTGGTCCTAAATAACATGCAAAAGATACTAATGGACCCAAAAGGTGGTCAGGAATCTCTGCAACGAAACGACGTAACCCCGTCGAGTTATGACTCGTTAGATTTTGTATTTTCTCAAATGCACGGCCTATCGTCATGAAATAATGAAATGCTAAACTGTTCGAAAAAAAATTAGGATTTTGTGATAATAGATTGTATAAAACGTATAAAATAAAAGTGACACGGAAAAGAAAATAATTTAATACTTTTTCAAAAAAGAGGCCTGGAATGTTTTAAGTTTCAGCATACAATAAAGCTTTAAGACGGCCTAATTAGTTTCTTTCGTAAACGATGAAAACTGCTACTTTTTCTCTATAGACGCTGACTTTAAAGCGGCACCGTTTTCCGAAAACCTAGGCCCAAACTTACAAAAAAATTACAGCGCTACTTTTGTTGTTTTAGAGAAATATGATCGAAGATTTTCTCGCTAAGTCTAAAACTTTGGCAGTAATATAGGTACACAAATCACTATTTAAACATATCAGTCTGATTGCCTTTCTAATTATCATGTGGTTGTTTTTTAGGAAGTCTAGTCTTCATTGATAGATAACGTCGTAACAAAAATGTTCTATGACTACTAGTATATACAAGTTACAGTAAATAACGAGATCTAGCATTCCTAACATACTTTAACAATAGCTATCATATAACAGACTACAACGAAAAAATAACATTAGCTACAGCTATACATACAGTCTTATTTTACAAAGCTAAGAAAATTTAGCGTAAACATTAGACATGATATTTTATACGTAATACAAGTACATAATGTAAGAATTCTTAGATTAGGTAAAGAACAATGTACATTAACGGTGATATTAAAACGATGCAAAGTCCAGCCTACTCGATATAATGTCCGTTAATACAATATCAATAATCATAGTATCATTAACTTATTTTATAATAGATAATAATTATTTAATCGTTCTATGATAACTGAAATGTTTCTGTAAAACAAGCATCTTAGAATTGCCTTTGGCTATAATTAATAAAGAGTAGGTATATTATTGCACTTGAAAACACTATTGTCTCTTTGGGATATAAACAAATAATATTATTCCCGTTTCACATCGCCGCGAAAATTGCCGAGAGGTTCCACAGATCTTGACCTAGGTGCTCTGAAATATAAAACAAACATATTATTTTATTAATAGAACTATTTAAAAATTGAAGTAAATGATAACAGGTTTCCTGTCTGTTAAAACGTCAGTAACTTAATTTAGTGAAATCCCCGGTTACAGAGACGTAGACGAATCTTAAAAAAGATTTTAATATTACCTTCTTCTCGAAAGCGTCAGTTCTATTTTTCCTTCTTTAACTTGTTTGAAAAGTGATATGGCCCCAGCATGGCTTAGACCACGCGTCGGCACATTATTTACTAACAAGATCTCGTCACCTGAAACAGAAAATTTCAGTACATTAAGAGGAAATGCACCGTTGAAATAAAAGGCACGTTGAAAATTAAAAATTACCTTCAAAAACAGTACCCTTGTCAGCCGCTTGGCCATTAGGAAAAACTGTTTTAACAAATATTCCCATTTGGCCTTTCGGTGAATCAGTTCCTCCCACAATACTGAAACCAAGACTTTTATGTCCTTGACCTTTCCAAAATTCCACTTTGTGTAACGAACTGTGCGCGTAGTGTCCCCCCTGTTGACTGTCTTGATGTAACGCTGCAGCGTGTTCTTGAAGTCTTGATACATGTGGACCAGGATTTGGAGAGCATCTCTGAGAGCCAACCCTGCTGAAAAATCTATTTCGACTACTATTTCTCAATTGTTCAGGGATACTTTCGAAAGATCTGTTCTGGTAAAGCCTTGGCACGTGCTTTATATAATGTGAAAAGTTTTCTTTTATTTCGTTATTCGCGTTATCATTATAGACAGAGTAAGGCGGAGTAGTGGATGGTGGTCTAGAAGTATGAAAAGATATTGGTCTATAGTTATTTCCCTGGTTCGATCTTGGGGTTGGCGACGACCTTAATGATATTTCTATGTTTGTAATATTTTGCAAAGAAGCAGATTGGGAGTAACAATGCCTCTCTAGCAGTTTTTCGTCGTCACTTTTCTGGTTAGAATGTATCGGCCCGTTATTTACTTGTATACCAACTTCACATTTTCTTGAATTGGGATCATAATTGATCTGTTCTTTTGAATGTTCTTTGGTTTTATTGCAAACATTGCCGTGATAGAATTGGTTTTCAGCAGGGAAATGTGTTTCAATTGTTATTTGATTGGAAGGCAACGGTTTATGCACAGTTTGTGATATTATATCTGGAGGAACATTTGATGCCGGAAGCGTTACAGTGTTTTGTTCCATGGTCTGGCTGTTTATAATTCTACTTAATGTTATGGGGGTAATTTCGTCGTGAGCCATCACGAGGTCAACTTGAAATCTTTGAAATAATGCCCCATCTTCGATCGTAGCTTCGGTCGAACAAGAATTAACTATGTGTTGCACATCTTTTAGAGACGACAATCCTCGTAAAACTCTGCCATTTACGTTAACTATTTCATCTCCAATCCGTAGTCTACCATCTCTATGAGCTATTCCATCAAGGTCTAATTTAACCACAATATATCGTATTTCGTAGTTCGAACCGCTGTTATCGAAATCTACCCTATGCTGTGCCAAGTAAACACCGAGGCTTTCATCTAGCCTCGATTTTAGTAGTCTTATTTTTCTAAATCGTTTCGTACAAGGTCCTCTACCCAAAATGTCAGTTTCAGGAACATGTTGCATCTGCGAATGAGAATCCACAATGTCTTGACTTGATGTTTGTTCAATAGGAAGCAGTTGAGAGTGTAAAAACTTTATTTTTCTTGTCTGTACTCTTTCATCTAATGTTATTGTTTTATAGACATACGGCTGTTTTTTATGAATAGTTTTCTTTGGAAGAGGCGGTGGTTTTGACTCTATGTGGTCCAACATTGCAAGCTTCATGCTGTCACTGGGAAATTTATGGATATTGTCCTTGTTTTCATTTTCATATTCGTAAGAATGACTTTTCTCCACAGGAAATAGTGCACAAGGAGTAGAACTTCGTCGTACAGGAACCTGTACTCGGCCAAAATTAATTTTGTGATTTAAACTAAACTGTCTTGAAAAATTACCATGATTACCTTCACAGCCGATATCCATTGATTCTTTTCGATTGGATGCATTATTAAAGTGGGATGAATACCCGGGTGGAGAATGGCTGCTATTGTCATCGGTGGGTCGACCATCACTATCGTATCCAGACTCGTTGGAACTTACATAATTACTAAGGCGATGGGTTTGCACTTCAACATTTTCTGGTCCGTGGTGAATACTTTGTGTGGAGGAAGCAATCTCAGTTCTAATATCTCGCATTGAGCCTAAAACAGAACTATATTCATATACAGGTAAACTGTTTCTATTCCGTGGGATAAGCATGGGATCATAATCGAAAGGCGCTCTTTGTGAAATCATTGATGACCTACGAGGAACATCATCGATACGGTCCATTGGATATAAACTAGTATCGAGTTCGTTGATACTCCTCATGGAACTTCGGGAAAAGTCATAGTCTTTTCTTAAAGCACTATTAAATAGTAGATTTTCATCGTGAATAGATATGCTGTCACTACTCTGATACCGTTCTTCTGATCGTGAATTCGTAAGACAAATTCTATCTTTTCGAAACTTCGGTGATTTTCTATCAATTCTTTCTGATAAGCTTTGTCTAATTGCGCTGGTTCTTTGCTGAGAAGCTATGCTATTCTCTTCAGGCAAAACTGATAACTTAGATCTTAAGAATGCATAAGGAAAATTTGGTTTCTTTGAAGCTCCGTTATTTGTTTGTCCATCGTTTAGATTCGTAATGTTATCGCAACTAACAGCTTTAGCTGACGATGTCACCAACGTGTCATCAGGGAGAACATTATGTTTTTTTGGTGATCCTTTACTCTCATTGTCAGCATTTTGTAAATCTATGTCATCCGAAGGGTCGTCAGCTTTTACATAAGTAGAAAGATGGGAAGTAGAACAACTGCGGTATAAAGACGGGCCATTTGCAACAGGATAATTTTCTGGAGTTTTGTGCATGTTGAGAGATTGAGATTTTGCTGAATTTAACATGCCTGTGGACCCCATCCTGTGAAAAAATGATTTGAAAGGACTGGGAGATCTGTCTCTCGATCCGCTTCTGATAGAGTCAGTATCGTTGTCCTTTTTTAATGACGTAGAATCTGAACTACTTCGTCCCATTTTCCAGTTTTGTTTCTTTTTATATTGTCCGTTGAGAACTGTTGTTGACTGTTCTTTGAGATCCTCATTGGATTTTGTTTCTGATGTTATTTCTTTTGTCTCTACTTTCTTTAACATTTCAAGTTTCTTTCCCATACGGCGACCCCACGTAGCAAACACTGAAACCAAGAAATTATAACTGTTATTATGAACTGAGTGATGTATTTACAACGCAGTATCTATAGCGGAAGTAAGTATGTAAGTAAGAAGAACCTTACAAAAGGAAACTTATTATTTTCTTTTAACTAAAAATGTTTCAGGCAAATATACCGGAAAATGAAGGATCGTGAATAACTGAAATCACGTACCTACCTACACAATTTTACCAATACATTAAGGCTATTCTTACCTTTCTTCATCTCTTTGACATCTTCCTCCATAACCATGGCTGGCAGAGCGGTTACCAGCGTGAAGTCGTGAGGAACGTGCGGCGCGGTGCCTGCGATGTCTGCGGTGGCGACGTCTCGGCACGGAGACGGCGTCGCGACGGCTCGCGGCCCGGTCACTTCCCTGCGCTTCGGCCCGCGGAAGAGGCGCATGATGACCGATCACGCAACCATCGCGCCACTCCGCATGCTCCCTCTGCTCTGGAAAATCAAATTCATCGTTGATGTAATCTGTATACACAATGTCGGCACAGTTTAATATTAGTCAGATTTACATTTTTATTTTCCCTGACTATATTCCTAGGGGGTTGAACGACATTGTTCAAGTCTAATATTCATCACTCCGGCAATTCGTCAAATTAGATATTGGTCAAAGCTGTAGTTCGTCAAATCATCTATTTGTTCGATTATAAAATTTGCCAAAATACGCTACCGAATATTTGTATCTCAATAGTGTGTAAGTATTATTTGAATGTAATTCTAAGGTGGTGCAATTACACGTAATTTTTATTTTCAGTAGAACGTTCACTAAGCTCCATTGGTAAAAAAACAGCTCAGTGTTCAGGATGGAAACCGTTGTCAACTATCATTAGATAAACGTGATTGACGCACGCACCGTAATTATACGAGTACAGGGTATGGTAAATAACATAGTATAAGTAGTTTAAGCAAGCAGGAGAAAAGTTTATATTGCGTGCACGAGTGACTCATAAACGAGTCGCAAGTCTTACAGGATGGCCGGAAATCCATGCTTCAAGACTTATCTAATGACTGTCATCCCGATCTAATCTAGCTCTCGTTATTTTCCTGTGGCAAGAACTTCTCTATGTAAGATAATTTACTCTAGAAACTGTCATGTTACCATTACATTTATAATGTACATATTTTTTACATATTTATTTGCTTTTATTACGTCTAATGGTATGCTTACAAGTATACTTCTAGAAGTATAGCTCCAATTAAAGTAAAAAAATATGTTTGCAAGTAAATAATACAGTGCAAGCTGAAATGAGTTTTTTCCTTGCAATTTTAACTAAGCTTTGTCCTGCTAGAACGGCCCTCCCATGATGTCTCAAATCTCAATATTCGGATTAATCTTACACCTTTAAACGAGCAATTCTTTTAATTATTTTAATATGTATTTAGCATGTATACTAAATCTGAATCTTGGAAACGGTTTTAGTGAACTTTCTTCTAGAAACCGTAAATGAAAGACTTGGCAAAGCTCGCTCATCCAGGTACTTCATATTTACATCAAATTAATTCAATATGATAATATACCAAATGCATGCATTTTCAGCAACAACATTACAGTGCATCATCCTAAACTTAAAAGAATAAATTTAAATAATTTGGGGTCAATTAACAAAGAGGATGTTGTGCATGCCTAATGAATCTCTACTATAGCCGGGACAGTTTTATATCCTTCGAAATAATTGAGTGCGTAATGTGAGCGTCGTCGCAAGTTTGCAGTAAACTGATGACACTAACGGAAAGCCATCGTAATAGTTTAATTAATATCAGTAGATTACTCTCCTCCTGACATTCCTAGCGGATTCAGACGGAGGCTGCAGAGTTACTAGTCAGCCTCTTAGACCAGGTTTGTGTACTTCATACTCAGTAATTACGTTTTTCTTACTGGCGCCAACGCGGATACATACATTTACGTTGACTGCAAACTTTACTATGCAATTATTTTTATATTACTTTTTTCCGCAATGTTGTAGGCCAAATCAATAAACTTGATTATTGTTATTTGTTGTGATCACGGCATTCGATAGGTAATACGTATTTTTCCTTCTCTTTTCTTCTAACTTTTGTTTGGAAACATGCACTAACTGTTTCTAAAAAAATAAGTAGACAGTTATCGACTGTCATACGTAATCGAAGCTTGTTTGTTTGCTGGCTTGTTTTGATTTCACATTTTTTAACACTAACCAGTTGGTTACTGGTATCATGACTAAAAATATACAATGTTTGGTGTGTTTATTATATATTATACGTTGTTATTATAATGTCCCAGTACCTAGTAACGTAAGCAGAGGCTCGGGGCTCGCGTTTGACGGACATTGACATCGAGTCGCGGGGCAGGTGTGCGGCGCTAACTAATAGCGTGCGCACGATACTATGTGTACATGTAGCATGCTGCACGTTTTACTTTTGCGACTACGTGATAATTTCCTCCATTTTGGTAAAAAAATAACACTACCTTACTATTATTATTTAACAATAAACACTGGTAATTAACTTTTGCGTGATTTATTTATCCACAAACTGGGGAATATTCCCATAGAGTTCTACGAACTAAGCGGCCAAAGTTAAATTAAGTACGGTGACTCACCTCATACCAGTGCACATGGGGGAGACAGCGGTACAGGCGGCGCGGGCGCCGGTGACGAGACGCTCCACTGAAATATTATAGGCATTGACTTTATAAAAAAGAAATTTAATTACTACCTACTAATTGACACCACTTTCCATTACAACGCCGATATCAGACGTGCCTGGCATAGTATAGCGTGGCTAGCAGCGATCTGTATCAACGTAGATTAAAAGTGCTACCTACCTAAGTGCTTTGAATACTTTAGATCCAGCAATACGATTATTTAAATTTTAAAGTCGATACCTGCCTATGATTTATAATTTGTATAAAATATTTTTCATATTATAAAACGTTAGAAGTGATCGGAAACATAAAAATTCCGTCACGTAGAGAATATTTTATGTCCATCTATTGCAGGACAATAGGGCGGCGTTGTAAGAGTGCTCACTCAGATTATACTGGTAATGTAAGAGTTTGATTCATGCCGGTAACCGTGACACGCAAATACATAAAAGGAATACACCAGCAAAGTAACAAAAGGCTTTTACTTCCACACGACTATTGTTGTGACACTTTCTTAATCTAAACATTAAAGTTATAACTACTGCCAAGTTCTACTGCTTAAATATTTGTTGGAAGTCGCAGACTATCTTAATAGGAAGTTTTGGCACTGAATACTTTATCGCAACCTGTAAAATTAGAAACGTCCGACATTAAAATGGGTGAGACGAGATTCCATTGTTTTGAGACTTACATAATTTCTTTGTGAACACTTTTACAATATAACAATGTATGCGAATGTACACGTTCAATTGACAAATATGTAGGATCATTTTACATTGACGCTTACTTCTTAATTTTTCTGCTGGGATCTGGTAAGTTATTATAAAAAGGGGCTCGCATCACTATAATCGTTAAGTAAGTACTTAGTGTACGCAGCTAATCTTGAGTAGGGCTGTTTCTTGGCTGCGAATGACAAGTATGCCTTCAATGTGCCGTGATTAAACATCCCCCCTATACGGTAAAAGTAACTGTTGACGCAATATCACTTTATTTAAGTATTTTATACAAGGTCTAAGAAGAAGAAAGAGATTAACCTTTCAACGACCAAGCGACAGTCGGCTGTCGGGCTGCTATTGTCTTTCCATTGTGTCTCGAATCACGTGTGTTCGAAGGTTTAAATAGTAGTGCTTTGTTCATGGGTCAAAAATCATTTACAAAATATTTTTTTCAATCCGACTTACAGTAATACCTTGAGGAATTAGGGCATTTTAATTTTTTTTACCAGTAAATTCAAGTGAGCCTGTAAATTATATCGTAAATAAATATTTGCTATAATATTAATATAATATTAATATTTTTTTTTATATACTTATTATAATTATTAATATTTGCTCTATATAGATAATAGTCTAGAGCAAATATTTATTTCTCGGATTTTCTCCCTAAATAATAATCTAGGGAGAAAATCCGAGAAAAGGTTCATAGAACAAACTGCGACTACAACGCAACGTTTCCTCTAATGCGCTCTATGGACAATAAATAAATATGATACCTACAGTATGGTTAACCTAACTCCGAATTCGATCAATGTCAATCGCATGGCTTGAATTATCGTTTTAAAAAAGTTCATTTAGAGTAAGAGCCCTTGGCATGTTTTTTTTTATTTTGGGTAGATTATGTAATATGATTGTTTAGGCTTTTACATTGTATATTTTACAATTTTTTTGGTTTTTATTTTGTTTATTTTATTTTTGTATATTTTTTTATTTATTAGTGTTTGTTATCAGTTTCTGTGTATGTACATAAGATACGCACCCACATAGATAGATAGACCCAAAGTCTGTCTTAAACTTAGATCTTTTTTCTTTCTAAATAATTATGTTAGCAGGCCAACCAACATGTTGATAATAAACTCGCCATTAATTAAAGCATTCATAAGTCTTACGGGAACAAATATTATTATGTATTAATTATTTTGATAGAATATTAGTTCGAGTAACTTATTTAGGCATGCGTCAATAAATTCATAATTTTATTAGTAACTTTTGTTATACATATACCAAGTTAAGTTTGGCATTTAGTTTAAATCCGAATCTCTACCACAACCTGGCGCCCGCCGTGTAAAAAGGATATAAGTTCCGATTAGTGTTAGTTCTAAAAATATTTGGCCACAGTAACGTGTTGCAGCTTATCCGGGCCAAGATCGTCAGTGTTACGAACCGAACTTCTTCACATCACCTTTTTGGATCACCTTTTTGGATTATTATTTGTGTTCTAAATTCTAAAGTACTGACAGTTTAGTAAAACTATGTAGTTGAGTGCCGTTGGTTGGATTTTATGTTTTTGGTATTAATAAACTGTGGCTACCTAATCCATCCCCTTTAATTCAAGTAGTTACAATCAGTAACAGTCAGTATTAAGTTTCACTTTAAAACTAACGTTTATAATGTGCACAGCAGATTGCAATTCCGCAAATCCGTAATGCGAGTTTCTTACTTTATAATAAGTTTCTAGCGGTTACTGTTTTTCTCTTAGACATATTAATACTACATCGGAAATGTAGAGATAATATTCCCGTCGGTTTAATGAATGCAGATAAAACTGTGCCGCGTAATTTTAATCTGAGATTATTATCGAGAATCTAGGTAATGGACAAACTGTAATACTGTATAATAAAATACACACATTTCTAATAATTTAAAGAAATACCGTAAATTTGAGTTTTATTATGTATTTTCAATACAAAGGTATTTAAAAGATTTGAATTTAGCAGAAATGTACAAATATTAATATAAAAACACTATTGCTATGTACTCAAACAGTCAACTTTAAACACGAAAGTAAAATGCAAACATTGTCAGCTAACTTGTATTGGGTATTTAATATTTAAGTATTACCTACTTGAGCGTCGTCGTTTGTTATTTGCACATCATTAGCTTGGTGCCGTTAATCAGAAGAAGCCGGCATCTCTGACATACGCAGGTGCACGACAACCGTAGGTACTAAAAGGTAGTTTAATCTAAATACTCATTAATTTTTTACCTCAGTACATAATTACTATCTTAAATCATTACAAAGTGAAGTTCACACTCTACTATTACTCTTTATGCATTAAAGATTATAAATCGTGATTCTGACTTGCATCGCATAGTTGCACGTTTAAATATGATTACCATCATGTTAAGATTAAAGGACCGCTATTATGCCTGCTACGCGGGCAATTTGTCGCGGGTACAGTTAGGGAACAATTTACAAGCGCGTGGGCGGGCGGGACGGCGCGCGCGCACCGTGGGCGGACGGAACCATTCAAGAGAAATGCTCTCCGAAACTATCTCCTCCTACAACCAAATGCACTTTTACGATCTACAACAAAACACGGCTCAATAAAACTCTAACACCTTTACAACGCCACGTTGGGTAAAGCAAACAATGGCTGGAATGTAGATGACTAGTAAACACAGCGGACTTGCCTGTGAAAGCAATTACTTTTGTTTTACTAATACTTTAATACCCTTGCTTGTTTTACCGCTTTTCGACTAATAGGGTACCCGTGTATTGTTTAATTGCTAAGCTAAGGGTTTTCTTAAAACTGCTCTTAGTAGATGAGCCTGGGTCAATGCTTCATAAAGGTACTTAATTATGTTGATTAGACGGTGAGGTACCTCGCAACGGTATCGGAAGTTAAGTGGCTCCACCTTGCGTAAACCGAGCGGAGGTAAATCAACCACGTGCAGCTAGGAGACATTAATAGCTAGCAATAAAACAAACTCGACTATTTCCTGTCAATGAATAAGATCCCGCCACATCGCAACTAACATTTTATATGTTATTATATCGTTATACTTCCTAAGAAAAAAAAAGTTATACTCATACGAAGTAAAATAAAATCCAATTATTTTCTCCTTTTTCTCTGCATCCGCAAAATGAGAGAAGGTATCCAAATAAGTATTTAATAAAAAATGAATACCAAGGAAAAGTTGATGATTTACACAGTAAATATTCCCACTACTCTAGTGAAAAACGACACGTATCACGTAGGTACTTTCGCGTTACAAACAATAGCTTATTATAATAAATAACATGATATCTCAACGTCATTGGTACCTAATGATCGCGCGTTTTACTTTTCAAAGCAAGTAGATCGGATCGCGATATTCGCCTTACATACCACTTTGTTATCCGGAACTCGCGATTTCGATTAGTTCCACGTGTGATCAACAGAATTCACCAATTATCTTAAGCAATTATCTATCATTGTTGGTTATGCTTCACGGTCATGGAATGGCTCTTACAAACGAATTTATCAAAAACTTAGTAGAATGAATCATCATCCTGCTACATCACAACTTTTGAGCCATGAACCTCTTGTTGCGGTTAGCAATTTGTACTGAACAGCTACACTGGGCTATACTGCTATAATGAGAGTTATTATTTGTCATTAAAACTACTGCATTACGTTCAAGTTTAAGTAATTTATTAAGTGTAATGTCATAGCTTGACCAATTAATTTTCGTAGCCTCGAATGGCTTGAAGCCAGCAGTTAATATTCAAAGCCATTTAATAATCCAAGTAAATTGTATAATAATAGCGTTTAACAGAGCCCTTCGGAATATACGAACTGTATGTTCGAATCGCAAGCGTGTCCAATGCACCGTAACGTGGTCAAATGTGCGACTAGCATTAAAGTTACCTAAAGACGGTTGCGTGATGCTTCGATTGTAACGAATAACTTGATCCAGTGAAAGCCGTGTTACTTAATATATGTAATAGATTCAGAAAAACCGATTCCCGGCAGCGAGCTATTCACAAGCATCTTTGATAAGTAAAAATTAAAATTCCAATTAATACTTTTATCTCGGCGCCGTGGAACCTGTTCGCTTCCGGAGTTACGCCAAACCAGTTCGGTGCCCAATTTGTTATTTTTTGAATCACTTTTTAAAATGTCTGAATGGCTCGTCTGCGCTGTTATTATATAAGTAACAGTCGATTAGGTAATTGAATGGGTGTTAAAGAGTAGATATATTCTAGGCGAAGATACTTAGGTCCTTCTTATTACGATTAGAGATGGTCGATAAAGTACACTTAATATTCTCCGTGACACATAATATAAATGTAATGTTGATTGCATTAAGCAACAAAGTCTGCGAGGTGCACTAATAAAACCGAGTTTCTGATCGTCGCGAGTCGTGTACTCTTTGTGCCAATGTTAGTCGTCAATATAAACTTTATTTCCGATAACTTGTCTAACTTAATGACTCTACATACCCTCTGTATCAAGATTTACAACAAATGTTTCGGCCAGCGTGAACCATTTTATTTATTTCATATTCATAATTATATTATATAACTCAGGTATTGTTTTTCGCTGTAGATGCAACTAGCACCGTTCTCACACAAGAATTTTTCAATAGCTAAGTATTGTGAAATCCTTTTTTCCCTACTACGGTGAGCAACACTAATAAAAATAAAATAAATGTTTTGTATTCTAACTTCT
Source organism: Athetis lepigone (assembly GCA_033675125.1). Lineage (NCBI taxonomy): Eukaryota > Metazoa > Arthropoda > Insecta > Lepidoptera > Noctuidae > Athetis > Athetis lepigone. The sequence continues at coordinate 16,411,027 of CM066232.1, forward strand.
ACAATGATTTCAAGCTTTATAAAATCGTTACGTTTAAAAAAACAAAAGCTTTTAGGTATTTCTATTTAGTTTTGAACGGCTTGTGTTTAAACACCGCCCAAAAAAAGTACCAATTTGCCAATTTTATTACCAAAAAAGTTCTAAACGGTTACGAAAATGGATAAATGGTCACCAAATAACGCTTATTAAAATATTATAAACTAAATCCAATTTGGTTTTTATATGAATTTGACTGAAAACTGAAACTTTATATGAATCACTAGTAGATCTGGTCACAGTTCTAACCTAACCTAACACAATTTGGTGATCATTAATCCATTTTGGTAGCCAAATAGATTTTTTGTTGATCATTTTAATTATATCAGTTTTGAAATATACTGACCGCAATGTATGTGTACGTTTGGGGGCAACACAGTTTTTCTACAGCTTAATGTAAGTTTACTCATCAATTTAGTTTATCTTTTATTTTTGAATTCCTTTGATGAACGAACTATATATTTGCAACTTGAACAAGTATGTACCACATGTACCTGGTACACAAGTCTGACTCGCATTGGGCCGATGTTGAAAAAGTTTTATTATTTTTCATAATAAAAATAATATATATGCACAAACTGTACTATAGCCATATTGGTTTTCGATTTCAATAAATATATAATACGAATACGAATTATTATATTTAATAATACGAATTCAATTCAGCAAGTTAATAAATGCTAACGCGATAAGTAATCGATAGTTATGAATAATTCAGATACCAATTTAATTTCAATTATTTACCTAGTAATAGCAAAATTGATGTGATATTTACAAATAGGTTTATACCAACAATTCTGAGGTTTTGCAAAGCTCATTTAAATAAAAGTTCCCAAATTGGAGAAGAATTTTTTTTATATTGTTGTTTTGTCTGTAAGCTATCGTTTAGTATCATACCATCTTTTTTTAGATGCTCCTTATCGCTTTCCGACGTGGATTTATTTAGACCCTTCTTATTTCTCTTATTGTTTTTTTTCTCTTGTTGTTTTTTAATTAGTTGAGCTTAACAAATATCTTGTTTTGAATAAAAAGCGTTAGAGAGCATACGCATGCATTTACATTAAAATAAACTAGGTAATCTCGCGGTACTAGTAGGTACCACTAACATGAATTTATTATCTCGAATTTATAATATCTTATTCTCAAGAAGCTGTCATATAATGTAACTCGACACGTACAAAACATCCGCATTCTGCAATCAAAAGTGATTGCGCGAGACCGTGACTTCAAACGTAGTGGAAATGAATTCTACTAAAACATGCGCCGGCGCAACATGTATGTTTAATTACCGAGGGCGATGTTGATGAATTGTCCAGATATTAATGCGCGAGACGGTCTGGTGGCATCCAGGCCGCATGTGCGCGCACCACGGCCCATTGCGGCCCAACTCAATGAGCTCTGTTTTATCTCAAGTAAAAACTTTAATGTTTGCAGATTAGCCCGCTCGATATGTGCGCTCATACTATAAGTGTAACACGCTGCATAAAGCGTGTTCCAAGATTAACAACTGTAAACCGCAGATAATAAGTGTTTTATACGTTTAATATTTACACAAACGCGTGCTGTTAGCAGCCTCTATAATGTTGAATTTATGGCTTGGTGATTATTTTGCATGATTTTCAAACCATGATAGTGTGCGGCAGAGTCATGTTTTTTAATATTGTTGTAGGTTGTAACCGCGCCACAATAGCACTCTGGTAGAGTGAGTTTAAACATAAGTGTGGACACAGGTTGTTAAGAATAAGAAGTAGGAAAACACATACCTAGTCTATGTGCACATGTACACACATACGCGGACATATTTGTCTGATTTATTTTGTATACGTATTGTATTGTTGATCTCGTGTATAACTACACATACTTATACTTTTTAAACGTTTATTATCGGCCCCAGTTTATATCACCCTGTATACAACGCATCATGTCAAATCATATGCAGTGTTCTGTATCAAGGTTAAGCGATACCTAAGTTAAATGCGCTACACAGGATGGTTTCAAAGTTATTTATGTTATTGCACACATTTTGATGCCCCATAACGGATATGGTTAAGTACTTTACAACATATTTTAAGTATAGGTTATAAAGTAGCTACGTACATGTACAAAGGCTATTTACTTAAACCTTGAGCATGTAAATGTCGCAGCATTTCAAGCTTCGATTAACTACGGCCGTAATTAATGTAATATAATAAGACAACCTGATTTTACACTCATGACAAGTATTACAACTTTCAAAATATTGTTGTTTTTAAATCAAATAGGTCATTATCATCTGTATAAATAAAACAGCCTGTCCGATTGTAAATATATCAACGTACAGCCCAATCCGCTGGTTCTAGAGACATGAAACTTGGTGGGTGTGTTCTTTGTAAAGAGTAGGTAGCCAGAGCCACTAAGATAAAGTTCTTGGAAATTTGACCCCTTAAAAAGGTCAAATAGTAGATGGTAGTCCGTCATCCACAGGGACGAAGCCGCGGGCGAAAGCTAGCGACAGGCTGTTAGTGGTAGTTAATGCAGTCGAAACTACTGAAGTTATGAACATGAAATTTGCACTAAGATTCTTTGGTTTAACTCCTGATGACATAAAATAGGGGGGATACAAGTTGATATGAAAATCGGTGATGGCATAAAGTTATCAGTTATTCCTATGTACCCATCTTCATATTTTGTTTGTTTCAGACGGATAACTGGATACGATCTTCGTGTTTAATTTGGACCAACAAAGTTTTTTTTTAGAAAGCGCGTTGTGCGTTCTTTTCATTGCATATTAGGCACAATAGTAAATATCGGCATTACTTAGTATTGTGTAGAAATATTTTACTAGGTAGCTAAGAGCTGCTGTTTACAAGAGTTGCTAAATATCGAGCAACCGAAACGACATTTTGCACCTAGATTCTGATAAGAATACAAAACTTCACACAATCTACGTGCATTCCTCAAAAATTGCAGATTATCAAAAAGATAGTAAGCATAAAACCGTTTTCTAAATGTTACTAAAGAAGACCACCTTCATATTATTTAATCTGTAGAAGGTTGAGAAATCAATAATTACAATAATTAATTAAAAGAAACACAACTAAATACCGTTTAGTAGGTCGATAGATATTCATTTAATGCTTATTAAAATAGAAGAAATAAAAGAACGTTTAAGTATTTAAAGGCTAAACCATCAAGTTTTACATTTATTACCATTCGTTATTATGTCTTTACTCGTTTGTAGCATAAATTTAAACGATTTAATATTAGCCAAGGTGATTGTCACCTAATTTTATTACTCACTGCACGGTACATACAATCACGATGACATTCTACAAAGTTGTTCGTTTAGCAGAGCACAATCACCCTCTGCCAAGCATTCACCGAGATCTGTGCACACAATAATCACGGCCATCTCGGTGTTTATTATAAAGTGTAATAGCGCTGGAGTCGTTAGGCATCTAATAATGTGCAGTGCAGTTGCCGCAGCATCGTAGCGTGATGTTGGTGTTCCAGCCAGACACATACATCTGTACATGTACGCTTTGTCATCTCATGTTGCTTTGCATGCATTTGCCGTTGTTGTTTATTTTACACTAACTTCCCCCGCAGTTTCGCTTATGTTAAGTTAGGTCTGTGGCTTATGCAGGTGGTACAACCTTCTCCGATAAACGCAATAGATTAAATAAATCCTACTGTACTAAATATCTTTATCGTTATTATTTAAAGAGACAGGCAATAATCAAAGCACAACCAAGACATCTGAAGCTAGAAACGTGAAACATTGGAAATTCAACCCCTGTCGGGGTAAAATACAGGTGTTTTATGAGCGAAGCCGCAGGAATTTTTAATCAATGTACAATAAAGATTCGTATTCATAGTATACGTATATATATACTATATAACACATACTTAAACTATATTTAGCAGCTACACTTATTTTGAAAGTTAGCGACAATGAGATGTTCATAAAAAAATTATTCTTTCAATTTTAATTCATTGTATAATGCAATAGTTAGCCAGTTAATATCTAAGAGATGACTGGTGGTCTTAGAAACGTCTATGTTTTCTAGTTTTCTTTTTACTTTTATCTAAAAAAAAAAAATTCATTCAGCGAAAAGTACCTAAAAGAGTTTAAGTCTCAGTGCTAATTTTGATGAACACTTAAAAATACAATGTCACCCGTTAAAGTTAGGAAACTGATGTTTAAGTTTTTTAGTATATATATTAAAGTACAATTTTATTAGCTAGTGAATTGGTACTTATACAATATTAGCGATATCTATCAAATGTCTTTAACGTGTTGAGAGTTAGACACTTTATTTTACTGGTAGAGGTAAAACAATGTTCTTTATATTGTACATAAGAATTATGTTATTATGTTACTTATCTAAAAAATCATAAGAGCTTAAAATATTCCTAATATACATATTTTATAGAAATATTTATTTGTCTCAAATAAACAATTAAAATCAATAAAACCCGAATCGTAAGCATATTCCAAAAAAAATAACCAGCCTTGAAAGTAATTAGGAACATACTTAAAATTAAATTAAAACTACTTTCTGTTCATTCTCATTACGGTTATGAAATGAAAGAGGCACACTTTTACACTCGTAAAATGCATTTTGTTTCATTAGGAGCAGCTGTTCGTTCGTTTCTATCAGTAACTCTTTAATGTTCGCCTCTTGGGGTAAAAATATCTGTGTGTGATGTTTCTGTAACATCCTGACTTCTAAAGGTACACACACACTCTTTTGGAATACAAAACTGCCTGTATCCTTTGTGTTTAAAAGCGTGAATGATACGGATTTAATCTATAGACTATTGCCCTTACTAATAATCACTGTGTATAGTTATGCAATGAATAAAGCCTGTGTAACCATAAATTTTTTGACGTATAAACCTGTCATAACTTTAAACAGCGTTTATTAGTAAGGCGCTATGTATATAAATACTTGCAAAGTTTAAATACAAGTCTATTGTACCACGTCGTACTTTTTATATATTCCTGAAAAGAGCTACCAAGTATGAAACCGTAGAACTGCTCTGAAACCTAATTTCCACGGATTATTAGGACGTATAAAATGTTTTAAAAACCACATTAATTAAACAATTTTACGATAAATGCCTTGTAATTCAAGACATTGAAGTTAAAATTTTACCAAAGCGTGTCTTTTGACCCCGTTACTTACTGAGCAGTGTAATTTTTTTTTACTTTGTTTACCGATCTATATTAGCGGTGGCTTGGCGGTTTATTTAACCCAGACCACTCAAAAATAGTAATATTAAATGTGAAAGTGCATTTTGAATATTATGACTATCGTTCGTATTGTTACCCAACTGCAAAACATAATTTATTTATTACAAATTTATTTTTTAAAGCACAAAGGAAATCCACTGCTTTAATATATTTTTTCTAAAACTTTGATCTACTTTTTATGGATATACAGGACGTATCGGTATTTAATTTTTTGTTTTCTTACTAAAGTTAAAAACTATAACAATTGCAATCCATTATTAAAAAAATACATTGTTTAGAAAATAAGAAACTTAAAAACAAAATTAATCGAAGTACTTACATTGATCCTTGAATATAAAACTTGAAACTCAGCAATTATCCTGAACTGTCCAATTAAAAAATCAGAAGGTAACACATGTGAAACACAAACACGTTAGTATCGGGGAGTGTATCCAGTGGCACTCGAGTCACAGTGTCACGCCGTCGGGAGAAGTCGTTATCAGTGCGAGGCGCGTAAAGACATGCGGATCGATCCCAATGCGGGAATGTTTTGATAAGGGCGGGCTCGGCGACTGCGGAGCGGAGCGTGGGGCCGGTGGCGCGCGGCGCGACTGACTGCCGGCGCGCCGCGGTCCGCGCCACCTCCAGCCCGTGATAAGCCAGCTCCATGCTCCATGCACGCGACAAGTGCATCCATTCATTCCACGCGGTTACACTCCCCCGATTTAACGATTCAAACAATGGATTTATGAATAAAACCGATGATAACGACCTAAGCCTATTGTTTTCGGCGAGCGCTGTTTTCGTAAACAAGACCCGCTCTGACCGCATGACAGTTTATTTTAGTAATAATTGCCATAATTTTATTACATAGAAATATAGTAAATAAAATATGAATCATAATGACTCAAAGTAGAGTCAATTTCACATAGTATGTATATAATATATTTTCCTCGCTCACAAAATGATAACATAATTGACATGTACATACACTCACGTATTTCATTGAGGTTTACAATAATAGGTGATTACTAAGACGTTATGAACGAGGTAAACCTTGAAATTTCTGTAATGTTTACCAAAGATCAAAACGGTTATGATAACTGTTGTCAAATTCTTCTCATCTTTATAAATCAATACATGCGTATAATTTAGCGCATGCTTACATAGTAATGTTTATTTTTTAATATCACAATAATATTGATTAGACAGGGACGGACATTATGAAGCCTAAATTTCAAGAGCGCTAGGTCTTTTCAGTACAAAGCTAGATCCGGGGCATTGTCGCTGCTGAAATATGCTGCAATGGTTTACTAGCAAAATGTCAACACGTTATCTCCGGTGCATGCCAACAATTGAAGCTCGAAAAAAAAATTTAATACTTCGCCTAACATTCAATAACAATCAAAAAGATTATTAACATGAACTGAATATAAAATAAATACTTTATGTTTCGTTTTTTAAATCAACAATTCCTCAAAAATATCTGTATCATCACAATAGCACGGCTCTTAATATACTTAACTCTTAAACACGATATTTGAATTTAAATACCATTAATTACTAAAAGCAAAATTCTTGTATCGATCATTTCTTGCTCAATGTATCATTCAAAATTAAAAGAACTTGTTTTTTTTCCAAAAATCAGTGTGTACTAAAAAGGTTTCTTCCATAAAACAAAAACATAAATATTTTTTCACATCTCGGCTTTCATTTTCGACGGTATACCGCCGTTTGCCCGAATTTTATTTGCCCTAATTTCATTTGCCATAATAGTCAACAGCCATAATATCATACGACATAATACTCATTTGCCCTACTCTCATTTGCCATAATAGTCACGTGCCAGAATCATTGTTTCCCATAAAGTCACTTACCATAACATCATTTGCCATAATCATTGTAAGCCATAATTATCACATGCCATAATTATCACATGCCATAATTATGATATGCCATAACATAATTTGCCATCGACATCGGGTGTATAACGGTTGTTTATATCAAGAGAAATTGGATGCAATTGGGACTTTAGGGCACCCCGACTCGGACAGGTTAGGTTAGAAGGGGATGGCGGGGTCGTGTGAGCGAGCGAAGCGAGCGAATAGACCCCGCCATCCCCTTCGTGGTTATTTTTTTATAAGCCACACAGAAGTAGGAGCCCCGCGAAGCGGGGCTCCGTCGACCTAGCCCACCATCAACCATGCACAGAAAAAAAAACCATTACGGGGCTTAAATATTTGTCTAATACTTGTTATGCCATTTAAATATTATGCCATTTAAATATTATGTCTAATAATTATTATGGCACATAAAATTATGGCAAACAATACTTATGGCATTCGTATCTTATGGTATCTAAAATTCGGGCAATTAAAATTATGTCATATGTCTTTTAGGGCAAATGAAACATTCGGGCAAATGAAATTCGGGTAAATGAAATTCGGGAAAATGATGATTATGGCATATAATCTTCGGGCAAACAATAGACAACCATTTTCGACACTTACCGGCTACTGTCATTTGTCTAAATACAATTTAAACGCGCTAAAACATTGCGTAACACATTGCATATCTTTCTTAACGATTATTATCAACGTGAACTTTCCGCGGTTAGTTCAGCGGGGAACTTCACGATCACGATAGCAATCGTTAAATATCCATTTCATTGGACCTTATTGCCTTTCATTTAGTACAATTGTTATCGGCTACAAACTTTTGTTTCAGAATGAGAAAATTATATTTTGAGCTTTTCTCTGCATCAAAAGCTTAAATAATTTTAAGAAAAAACCGGCCAAGAGCGTGTCGGGCCACGCTCAATGTAGGGTTCCGTAGTTTCCCGTCCGTCACAATAAGTGTACCTACTATAAGTTTAAAAAAAGGCTATTTGTTACGTTGACATACTAAGTACACAGAAATTATTTTGTACAACCTTTTTGTCTTTTTTGTTCAAAAACTGTTCTTTCTATCAAGTTCTAAATAATTTTCCTAGAAAGTCCTTATAAAGTTCTACTTTCCAGATTTTTTTTTCATATTTTTTAAACCTACGAGTCAAAAGTTAGAGGGGGGGGACGCTTTGATTTTTCCTTTTGGAGCGATTATTTCCGAAATTATTGACATTATCAAAAAATGATTTTAGTAAACCCCTATTCATTTTTAAATACCTACCCAACAATATATCACACGTCAGGGTTGAAATAAAAAAAAAACCACTTCCCTATTTACATATAGGGAGGCTACCCTAATAAAACGTTTTTTTTTTCAAATTTTTATTTTAGCACTTTGTCGGCGTGATTGATATACATATTGGTACCAAATTTCAGCTTTCTAGTGCTAACGGTCACAGAGATTAAGCGAGGACGGACGGACAGACAGACAGACAGACATGGTGAAACTATAAGGGTTCCTAGTTGACTACGGAACCCTAAAAAGCTTTTTCCTGCATGAAAAGCTTAAACTATTTAAAAGCTAAAAGCTTTTCTATACAAATAACATTAGCGGGCGCTCTATAGAACTTAAACAGTATGAAATAATACAATTTTATTCTACTAATGTCAATTGCCTGATATTTTATACGACACAAGAGATAAGGCTATGCCATTCGTTTTTAAACTAGGTAACCTGTCAATGACTATAAAACAACTTGTAAACAGTGCATAGCTTCAGTGCACGCCAATGTTAGACATATAGAGAACAATTTGATGAGAATCGTAATTTTATACATTTTTTCACACTCACGTAGTCAAGATAATAGGAGAACGAAATTTAAATTAGTAATTTAAAAAACTTTTATGTTCATTCGGCTCTAATCACAATGCGTATATGTAAGCGCGTAAGAGCAAGACATTATTTTTAGACATAAGAGTACTTATCTAATACATAACTCCAATTAAACATTTTGTGTTGTTTAATGTTCTACATTTTCAAGTGACTTTTACATTATTTTATAGTTCTTTTATTTATGCATTCTTAATTATGAACATATCAAACATAATAATTTATAAAAGTTATTTAAATTTATATTTTCTACAGGTATGGTCCGTATGGTTTTAATGTTCTTTTAATTGTCGTACCTACTTGAAATTGTGGAATTTAAAGTTTCCATCAGGAACAATGTAATTATCTTATGAGGAATTATTTGGGAGGAACTCAATTAATTGTTGAACTAAATATTTGACAGTTGTGATAAACAAATCTTGATATGCAAGCGTAGATAGAGGTTACAACTCTGTTTCATGTATCCCAGACGACATGCTCCAGAGAGCTATCTAACCGTTATTCGTTATTATTACTCACACACTTGTATGAATTAAATTGTGAAATGAATAATTAATTTTTATATAATTTGGCATTCTTACCGCGTACGGCAAGATAACGGTTATTTCGCGAATTAGCAGTTTGAGAAGATGTTGAAAAACTAACACCATTTTATACTTCTTATTTTATGTATGCTCATATGAATTATATGCAAGAAAACTAGGACGATGTACTCACAGTTTTAATAATACAATCACGTAGGAAATAATGCGTTGAACTGACGGGAAGCTATCTGATAATAAACTTATGAAATTATACAGTATCTTTTATTAAATTATATAATTTGGTTAATCTACAAATAAATCTGTTATATCTGCCAACCAAAACAAAAACTATGTAGTAAAAAGACGTAAAGTGATTTTTTTAATTAGTTTATGCATTGTTTTTTTAATCTTAATTTATTTATACACATTATAGAAATTAACCCAATACCAAACTTTACCAAATCGTGATTATTGTACATTGTTACTACAACAAACAAATAAAAAACAATAAAAATTGTCTATCGTTATAACTTCAAGTAACGAACTCCGGTAGGTAGCGGAGTGGTAACGAAAGATGTGAGTAAAACCGCGGGGGATAACTAGTCCAATGATAAAAAAACTTACGAGTTATATCAAACATGAATAGCCATGCCATTTCCCTTGCAGAAAAGATCGATCGTTGTCACAATGATTAATGTGGTAACGGTCATGGAAATAGTGGTTGCCTTTCTGAGATACCAAGTAAATTCATTCGATTCATCTTGATTAGATTTCATTTTAAAGGTCCATTTTATTATTTACAGAGACATTAAGTTTTAACACTTGAACAAACAGTAACTGTAGAGTCGATTGACTTGTCAAACGAAACTTGTATACTTAATCAAAAATGTGATGTAGCCTTTTCAAGATATTAATGTTTTTCCTTTAAGCATAACATTACGTCCATAAAAGTCTGTATTGCTTAATTAGGAAAACAAATGGCTACATGTAATACGTGTCGATCATAACAAAGTACGGTCTCCAAAGGTGATATGTATCCATGCGCGCACACTACGAAACTACAATTTACTGTTCGAACATTTCTGCTCATAATCAGTATAACACTCATTGACAAAACCACGCACACATCGCAGATATAGAATACAATCACACCCTTGAAGCATATCTTAATTTCACTCATGTTACTAGCGTTCTCGTAGCGCGATGAAAAAGTAATTGACCCGAAACGTTGAGTGGTTCGAGTTCGAACCACACGATACCGTTTGTTCTTTTTGATTTTGTAAAAATGTTTTATCTATTTAAAACAGCAAATTGAACAAAAAAGAACACTTTTTGAAATAAACATCTTATTTTTATTTAGAAAATTAAAACAACATTACAATTTAACTTGTTTTATTAATAAATACAACAATGATTATGTTTATTGAGAAACATTCAATTATTTGTTTTTATACAATTATAATAAACAATGGACGGAGTGAATAACCATGTCACTAGATAAAAATATAATATTTTTGATCCAGTAACAATAACATCACTCACATTCCACTACCGCCGACTTATTTTACATGTTTTTATAGAAATACAATGCTGTTACATTGAAAGTTAGAATAAAACTACGATGTTTGAAGTTATATACTATTTTAATTAAATTGTTACTGTGTAGTTGTTGTTGTTCTGTGAAATTTAAATCGCCAATACAATAAAGTATAAAATGTTGTTTACTATAAGTCGGCGGAGACTTTTGTTATCATATAAAAGAATCTAAATACATTTTACATTTCAAATATTTTTTTTTATAAAATAATGGGTGCTCCTTCGCTGTCTATGTCGAGTTGCAATCGCCTGCTCATACTGGCAACCATATTGTAACAAAATTAAATGTTACTACCACGTAACGACTCCCAAGTCGAAGTTACTACGTCATCCAGATTAGACTTAGTTCTAACTTGAGAAGGGTCCCAGTTCAGCACCATTTGACCCCACAAATTTTCTATGAGGTTTAAATCTGGACTCTTAGCAGGCGACGGTTTACTTCACCTTTATTAGCGTGACGATGCACAGTCGAACAGTTTTTCTCTGCAAAAAATAAATATAAGTATTAGAAACCTCCTACAATATTTATAGTAAGAAAAAAAATACATAATATAAATAAAGATATGGGAATATATTTGTTTACTTTAGTGATTATACTTATATAACTATTTGTATTATTTCTATTTTCGTAAGTTATGTTATACGATATAATGTAAATGCAATTTATATATATTCATTTACAATACAGTCTCGGGTCGCAAAAAGAGGAACGCGGGCCGCGGGTTGTCTACCACCGATTTATATTATAATAACCAAAATAACAAAGTTTAAAAAAATATCGAAAACATTTATACCTATTAAATATGAATAATATGTTAAAAATAAATATTAATAATAATAAGATATTTATGCAAAAACTATTATATTATTATTTGTTATCTAATTACATTATTAATATTATCGTTACTCACCGATAGCATTGCCTTGCGATTTCACTAATAGAAATAATCTGAGTTTTTTGCAATATTGTTAGATGATACTGGTCAAAGTTAAACAAAATCGTAATAATAGTGTAGGTAAGCAAAGATGAAAGAAGGAGTTGGGTGTAGTTGCTTATGCAGACTAACTTTACTTATATTCACAATTAAACGTAGGAACATTTATTCGTAAGTGGGTAGTTTACTGCTAAACTGGCAACTAATTTTAAATAAGCGAACATCTTGTTACTTGGTGTCTCAAACCGGTCTGAAACATCATTTTATTTAGTAAGTAATAGTCCTCATCACTTAACTAGAAATTAGAAATCTCAAAAAGAACATTATATTCAACCTGTGCTGTGGTTCGAACTCGGACTCCGTCTAACGGAAGGTGAATCAGTCTTGCGTTCCGCTAACACAACTGTTGAGATCGTGCTTGAAATTATGTTCTGCTATAATAAATGGGTCGGACCGAACGACATGATGGTGTGTGTAAATGTCATTGTGTGAATAGTTTGAACAGTAACATTATAGTTTCGTAGTGTGAGTTGGTTACATATCTCCTTTGGAGACTGTACACAAGTATGATTTAATTGGAGGAGTGTAGTATCGTGTATAGCAAGCCGATGGATCAAGTTGCGGAATGTTTATAGTGGTTACCGTGACCCTGGAACATAAAGGGCAATCGAAGGAACATGAGTGGGTTTTAGTCAGTAAGAGTCTGACACGCCCTCCCGTCGCACCCAGGACGGGAGCAGTCATTGGATGATTTCCCACTCAACAAAAAAAAAAAAAAAAAAAAAAAAATGGATCAAAGCTACGTCGCGTCGTCGGTCGCTTAGCTCAAGTAATTAGATTTGTTTGTCCCTCACCCAGCTTGCGCTTGACACGGATACATATGTAATGTTAACACGATTTACGATATCAGCTTTGATCTTGTATTCCTTTACTGTTGTAATAATAGTGTCACGTGGTCATTTCATTACGTTTACCTCAGTATCGCAATTCTCTACATTTCAGACCGAAATTTTTCCCCTTCGGCCGTCAGTTCTTGTGTAATTAAAAACAGGCATTTCAAATGGCATTAGTTTTCAGTTGATCCTCAAATCTCAGAAGCAAGTGTCATGGAAATTTCAGAATAACTTGCCTACAATTTATTATCATAATTAGTAATTACAATCACGAAAACACAATGAAGAAGACATTCATGTGTGATAAAATTAAAATGTAAACGATTGGATACGAAGTACGAAGTACCGTGACCGGTGAGCCTGTTCAATTTGTACAATAAAACGCGACACGTTTCCGAACACGGCACGTCTACGGATTGCCGCGGATACAAGAAAAATACCATGTTCCGCTAATTGCTTAGTACAGCAGAACTCTACCAATTTGTCGGCGTTTATCTCACAGGCCGCTGCAACATACAGCCGTCGGAGTGATGCACGCATTGCCAATAAAAATTTACGGGAATGTTTCGGCTACCTCGGACGGTATTTGTCGGTATTTACCCAGTTGGTACTCCGACACGGAGGGTCGTTGTCCCGTTCCAGCCGTTACCAAATAGGCGGCCTAAATACTCAATTATTTTTGTTTGTAAAATAATTTATTGAATTGTCAAGTAATAAAAATATAAAATTTATGCAATGCACCGTGAAACGGTTTGTTCACACGCGGCAGATAACAGCCGAGTGTAAATGGATTTGGTTTGGCATTGCAATTTGGATTTTGTGCAACGCATTCAAATAATCGTAAATATCCTGAGTAATAACCGCGTTTTGGGAAACCGTGCGCGTTGTTGAGGACGTGACGATATTTATATTTTCATTACTAACATGAAAAAACATCATCATCAATCAAGAATACGGTTACGCATAATTAGACTTATCAGCATATAAACCATTGAAGAAGCAACTAAACATTGCCAAACGTGTAGATGTGCGGCCGCACTGTGGGCTTCCTATGAAAGTTTTGCAACTGCGGACGCGGACTCACCTTGCTTGCAATATAATTAATATGCCTATTAAGATCCTCTGCCTTTTAAACTTCAATCTATTGCTTGATCTAAAATCATTAGGTATGCATATTTAAGGCGTCGTCGGGTTAATTTATATCAGTATACTGTCGCCAGCCTTAAAAACGTTTAATTGTGTATACGTTTAATTTAAGCGTTCATTTTGAAACTCGTGTTCCAGATATTCACATGATATTAATAAATACATACTTATAGAGGGTAGCAATTCGTGTTCTTGGAAATCCGTACGTAAAAACCAATGTTTTTAGTAATTAGAAAGCAATAATATTTTTAACTAAAACACCCCTTAAGGCAATAATTACTGGCTGCGGCACAATGAGTACTAATAAACCACCCAACATTTGGTATTTTGGTTCCTTTTATTCAGGCCGCAATTCTTCGCGTGAACTAAATAGAGCACGATGAAAATAAAAGAGAGGCCTCCAAGTTTATTAGCATACCTGAATATTTATTTGTGTCACGATGGGAGCCGTCCTCTCTCCGTGACTAAGTAATGTAATCTATGTTATGATAATCTTACGTATTTTACAAATTGACTACTTACCTACTTAAATAAGTAATGAGTACTGACAAACAAGAGCATTTTAATTTAATTGCGTGCTTGCATTTGTGACTTCGCATTGAAGTGATATTTGGGTCATCATTGCATAGGATAAGTCAAGCATTAAATCCTGATTTATGTCCATTCCGCACGCTCTATGTACAACTGTACAATCCAATTTACTTGGACAGGCGTTATTATACTAATAATGAACTAAGCCTTTTGTAAGCCTCTTACCTGTGCAATAGTGTCCTGAGGTTACAGCTCGTTGCATAACGTTACTACTAGTACATATGGAGTTTATATTGTACTCATTAATAAATTGTTACACAACGCGGCAATGCTCGAATGTAAACAAAATTAACTGACCTAATAATTTCAATTGTATCATGCAGCAGATCAGGAAACTACACACTCTCGTGAGATTGTTGCACGATAGTGCGAATTTTTGCGTCTTCGTATGATTAGCTCACAGTCAGAGCAGAGTTACATTATTTAATGCATTTACAATAATTAATATAACACGTGCGCAAGTAAGAATGCGCATAAGATGGCTTACTGAGATTGTTGGAACACAGTAATTAAGCATCTGTGTAACATAACATGTTTGCATATAATTCGCAACGCGTTGAATTTGCGATGCAACTTGTGATTGTACATATTTCAAGTACGCAGGTAGTCGTCATGGCGGCTGGTCAAGTTATATTTTCCACTAGAAATTGCCGTCGAATCGGGGTTACGTTCGTAAAAATCAATGACGAAAGATTGATGTTTATTTGATCGACGCGGAATGTGTTTCAAATAATTTATAGACGATGTTCAAATCGCAATCCTGTATTTTTTATCCGTCCGTTTTATTGCAGCAGTTGTTGCACGCACAATTAACGTCTAGATTAAGGTTTTGATTTAATTCCATTACAAAGTCCGATAATGTGTTTAATCATAAAAGTTTTTTTTTAACATTGAAGGGTTGTTTGATGCGACAGGTGTGGGAATATCAACAGGATTCTTCCAGTGGTCCATCAAAAAACTAAGGTTTATTTGCGAGATCGACAGTCGCTACAATTAACCGGCTGAAAAATGTCACTCGACATCCTCAGAAAATAAAACATATCTGGACACCTGTCCCGCACTTATGCGACTAATAACGAGTATTTCAGCATTGAACGAACTATTTAAAAATTCTCGTTACAGATTTTTTTGGATTACTGTGGGAACAAGTTTTATTAGTCTCCTCCCTTCAATTAATTAATTCATGGGCGTATTCTAATTAACGACTTACAAGATCACTAGACGTTTTTAATTTAACGTGTAAAATGTTTTTCTTGTGTCGACTGCCAAGATGTATGTACCAGCCTCTCATTATTCATTATTATTACTGACAAGCATCGAAACACAAAATCAAATCACGTGTCGATGCTTTTTTCCTTCGAGTTCAGCCATTATGTGTTTTCTTTGCTTATTATTTTGTGGTTGACAGGCGCGCCGATGTCCCGCGACGTTGACAAATCGAGAGACAACCACATCGCGACATTATGGTCCTTTGACGTGCCTTAACTATAGATAAATAACTGCAACATCAAGTACTATTCATATAGTATGATTCTTTGCTATATTTAGAAAGGTTATATTATAAAATGTACGTTTTCATAACATTCATAAAAGTAATTATCGAATGTTTACTCTTACGCTTAGTCCACTACACACACACACTACAGCTATCGGTCATTCTTCGTGTTTTCGACTTCATATCATTGAACAAACTAACATTGACTGGAATTCTTTGTTTAAATATCATAATGTAGCAGTGCAGCACAACAAACAATCATCGACTTGTTTGTACGGTCAAGCAAAATAAACTGGGTGAATAGGTGCCTGCTCTATTAATTAAATTAATGTAGTGTTTGGAATTTGAACATGTTTGTCTCGATCGACTGATGCATAACCGGTATGGAATTTTTATATGCATACTCCGTATTCCTCTCGGTACATTTACGTCTAAGGTATATGTTACATTGACAGTGCGTTAGACTAGAACAATAAAGGATTCATAGATCGGATCCTGTCAGTTCATTTGGGTGGTTCGTTAGCTGCCAAGACTCGTCAGACAATACGGCATGGCATTGAGGTGCTGTGCGCGTCCCACCGCTCACGTAACATTTCCCCAAAAGGCGCGCGCGCAGGAAGGGCCGCTGACTAAGCGACCTTATAGGCTTGCGAGCACTATGCGCGCTCCCCACGCGCCTTTCACGATCCTCAATAGATGTTTAGAAACAAACATGACGCAATTTTCTTTATTGATTTGCATCTATCGGCACTACCTTCTTGGGTCATGACAGGTGTCGGCAAGTGGAATGCTATGCGATTCTACCCGTCATCCTCGTCATCAAAAGTATTCAAGGCGATTACCGAGTTATGTAATCTGAATTTGTTAACTGGAATTAGATCTGACATTTATATCTGCTGTTTCATACCGAATCAGTAAGTGGTCAAGTGTTCTTCAATGATATTTTCGTCAGTGCCGTATATTCCGTTAAATAATGTCATCCTCAAACCTTTTGGCACAGGAGACAGATTTCAGAGTGCACGTGCGCCATGCGTAAAACATGTTTGTAATGTATGGAAAGTGTCACGTAAACGTGTCGCACATATCAGGCATGGCAGTGTTTCAGTAAATAAGTTAGTGTCGGGTGACGCGGCGAGGCATTACTGTATACAAATTAATGGTGACGTGAACGACCGTCCGGCGTAGTTTGTTGCACTCGGCCGCGTGTGCGGTGACACTGCGACACACTCGTCACCGTGTGACGTGCCGCGTCCCGGCGACTGCGCGACCGCGCGACGCTCGCTGCGCCCGCGCACCGGACTTTCTACAGCGCAGCGATGATTCTCTCCAATTAACGGAATGATTGGCGGGCGGAGAGCATCTTTGTCTGCGCACGCGACACACTTTACTCTTGTTACGAGTCATGCAATTCTTATAAGAATGGTATTTATTGGATAATTTATGAGCATTTCCGATTATATCTAAATTTATGATGAATCACTGACGGTTTCTCTATGCAGTACTGTACGGCAATTATAAATCACTTCAAGTTTGAAACTTTTACCGTTATCCGAATTAAAAATAAATTCGTTAAAGAGTTATCTCACTTTTATTTTATTTTACTTTATTTGGGAAACAAACAATCGTACATTACAACTAGTTTCTAAGTATACAATAACCTATTAGTAAATGTACAATCCACTACGTTTCCACATGTTACTATATGTAAAAGATACAGTTAGTGATAGAAATAATGTAAGGAACAAAATACAGTTTTCTTTTGCTAACAATAATTTCTAGGGATGGGCCGAAATTCGTTTCACATTCGGTTTAACCGAATTTCGGTGGCTTGAACCGAACTTCGACATTCGGCCGACTTTCGGTTCAAATGCCGAACATTCGGTCCAAAGAAAATTTAATTAACTCATCTATTTTTGCAAAACAAAACCAGTAAAATGAATAATCAAATCAGTCATTTATTAACCTATGTAATTAGTTACCACTCCACTATCTATTGTAGAAAATCAAATAAACTTATAATTTTTATTAGCGAAAATATAATATTTATTATTAACGAAATGGACCTCTTGACATGTACATTGAAATAATTAAGGTCTAATAACTATATATTTTTGCGACGGGCTAACGAGTTGCGACTTGTCCTGTGACCTATCGCTCCCTAGAAAGCGCGCCAAAAATAACCGAAGTTCGGCCGAATTTCGGCCGAATTTTAAAATTTTACCGAATGTTCGGCCGAAGTTCGTATTCGGTACAAACCACATTCGGCCCATCACTAATAATTTCTTAAAATCTAATTACAAACATCTACTTACTTAGTTTCGGCAAGGCACGTAGTAATTCGTCTTTTAAAATTATTTTTAGATAGGGCAAAAACATCGACATCATTGAAATACCTATTATAGACCTGAACCATTCTCTGGAGTGGCGCTCTTTTTCCTGCATTTGTACGGCTAGGCGTAGTAGCGAATAGTGGGTAAGAGCGGGCCTCTCGTCTCATTACTGTTCTGGGTACAATATAGTATATTTTATTGATTAAATCGGGGCAGTCAGACCTATTATTTACAAGCCCATGGAGCATCATTCCTTGGAGCAACAAACGTCTGGAGCGTAATGACAAGAGTTTGAATTTATTTAAAGCATCATTGTAAGAAAATCGTTTGATACGACATTTATACTGCATTGTACTGAGGAACTTGCGCTGAACTCTTTAAGAAATTCTTTAAGCATTTTCATACTTAATATAGAAGGGATCCCAGATCATGCAAGCATATTCAGCCTGTGGGCGAACTAAAGATTTAAATAAATACAGAACACTTTCATCATTCCTTGGAGCAACAAACGTCTGGAGCGTAATGACAAGAGTTTGAATTTATTTAAAGCATCATTGTAAGACAATCGTTTGATACGACATTTATACTGCATTGTACTGAGGAACTTGCGCTGAACTCTTTCTATTGCATTTTCATACTTAATATAGAAGGGATCCCAGATCATGCAAGCATATTCAACCTGTGGGCGAACTAAAGATTTAAATAAATACAGAACACTTTCGTGTCTGGTACTTTTTAATAACTTTGTACCATATAGTATGCCCCGTATCTCCTCAATAATAAAATCAATACCGTCGAGTGCGTGTAGTGAGGATTATGAAGTAGCCGTGGCGCTATTAGTTGCCATTTCGAGTACAAGCTGTAATTGAGAAAATGTATTCAAGTTGCGTATCGTTGCGGCATTTGGTCATATTGAAGTGTGCACTTTCACTTAATATGATGATTATACGAGTAAGTGTCTACAATTACATTATGTACAAAACACCACATTCAGTAAATTTCATTACACAGGTATTACTTTGAAAATAATAAGTATTCTACATATGGAAATAATGTACAACTCAACCATTTCAGTTTTATCGAAGACAACATATGAATTCAATTATTCAAAATTATTGAGAAATCAGATATCTATTACAATAATTTATAGAGCTTCTGTTTATTGTAAATACATACTTATTTAAAGAATTCCAACAAAAGAAAATCCAGAAGTTAGTATCCAATCACATCAGGCAAACTATCAAAAAGAACGATATTATTATCGTCAAACTCCTTCCTACGTCATAATATTCCAGTATAAAAACCTACATTCCAGGGAATAAAACAGCGGTAGCGGGTACTGAAGAACAGCCTATTTGGCAAAACGTCCGACCTACATATTTTATGTTATGTCGTTATTACATTACCCAAACGTTGAGAGAAATCTTCAGGATTCGTCCCTCGTGCCATAGTAATGCTCCACGAATATATTTTATTGTGTATTATTTGTTTGTTTTTATGTTGCTCCTTAATATGACACGATGTTTTGAGACATCTGCAGATCTAAGCTTTGCAAACATTTCCATCACATTTTTTCTTATTGCCTTTATCGACCAAGGAAATAAATATAAAAGTATGTGTTCCATGAGCTAAGTACTCATTGGAACTTAAATGGCTAGCCGCTCTCTTGTGGTAAATTCTTTTCAAATTAGATAGAAGAAAGTCGAAACCTGTAACTGTAGTCTGTTAAGAATTCTTCCGAGAATTAAATGGCAATTATTACTTGTCCGCAAATAGCAATGGCTTGGCAAGACATTTGATTGAGGACTCGAGGCTCGCCGTGTGTTGCCGTCCATCCCGCCGGTGACTCAGCCGAGCATTGGAATGCCATAGTTTCCTGAATCGATGGCTGATTAGCTTTATTTACTAAGCGATATTTGTTATTGCGTAAAGCACGTGAAAGTAAGATGCGGATGTAAAAATTATGAAGTGAATGATCTGTGTAATGTCGTCTTGGTTTCTAAACTAAAATAAAAAGAAAATGCAATTCAAATAAATAATAATATTAATAAATATCTTGGGACAAGTTACACACGGTCATCTGATCCCAAGTTAAGTAGAGCTTGTGTTATGGTAACAAGATAACTGATATACATACTTATATACTTTATAAATAGATACATAATATAGATAAATTACACCCAGGCACAAAACAAACAATGATGCTCCTCACTCAAAGTTTGTCCTGGGTGAGAATCGAACCCACGACCTCCGGTTTAGCAGTCACTAACCACTAGACCAACAGGCAGGTTTTCCTACTTTTCATATTAAGCTAAACAACAAAAGAGAATGAGAATACCTACTAAACGTGCGCGCAAATTACAGCTCAGGCAAGTATTATGAGGGCAAATCTAAATTCTCGTAACTTATTTTCAAATTGCTCATAATTTCCACGTATTTGTAAAATATGATCCCATGTAGCAAAAAACATTTAGATGTTAGCAATTCTGCGTAAGTACTCTTTAATTAGCTATGGCTGTGGCGGGCGGTCAAGCGAGTTATGCGGATATAGCGCAACCGCGGCGAGTACAATGCGCGCGCCCCCGCGCCTGCGCCCGCGCCCCCGCGCCTGCGACCGCGCCGCGCGTCCTTCGAGGTCGTTCTAGTTCCACTACACGCACTCTACTCGCACTTTGTAATGGGAACCAGGCGCTGAAAGAAATTGCACATGACTCAATAATGTATGATATTTTATCGAACAAAAAGCTCCCAAATATGTATTAATCAAAAACAACCAAGATGCATTTCAACTGAAATGTAGTTTTTTGTTTTTATATTATGTAATTACAACCTAAATAAATAATTTATTTTAAAGTTAACCAGCACTTGTTATTGATTGATTACTAATTAAATTTCATAGAATGAAGGCGCCATTAAATCATTCATTTGTGTTGTGTTCGTGGCATTACCGAGAACTCTGAGCGAGATGACATTAGTTACCTCTGCAGCCGGCGGAGCGGCACCACTCGATTTACAACTGTTCAAATAGTTCAAAATCATTTCTCGTGTTATTATTCTAAATGGCTAACTAATAACATAACATTAATCAGGAAAATAAACTGCTTCCAACTATGCGTCAAGTGTCCATCATGAATCAGAAACTTGTTTGCGAAAATAAAACACTTGGAAGCGGCCATCGGGTTAACAACTAAAATCAATAAAGTTCGATAGATAGTAAGAAGTCGATCGGAGCGCGTGGGGACAAATCTGTCCGCTAGAAAAGGGTTGCGAGTGTCAACAGATTGCTTCTATTACGTGAATTACTAGGCTGATGAGGCAGCCGGAGCCACGTGAAGGTAATGGCGCCTTTAGATTACATTTCGAGTAGAATCGCCGACGCACATCCGCCCTCAGATGTAATTGGTCATTCACTTAGCTGGACGCTGAGCGATCTCACGATGTGTGGGAACGTCAACTTGATTCAGTCGAACGTTTCCGATTAGTTTGGCTAGGCGATTCGTTGCGTAACCGATACACTTATAATTTGTATTAAAAAACAAAAAGCTTGAGGAAGCCTTCGGATTACAACTATCCGGTGAAGCATATGCGGAAAGTGGCAAAATTCTATTATCAATATGGTAAGAGAAGTACTACCGCTTACGGATAAAACTGGAGTGCGCACACATAAAAAGCCTTCGGTATTTACTTGCAGTTTAAAAAGTAATGCAAAGGTGAATATAAGCAAGCTATGACTGCAGTTTTGTTGGCAGTGTATCATAAAAAGCAATACCTCTATATTCCGTGAAAGCTCAAAGACATCCATGTTATTCACAGCAAGTACATTTAGATACGAAACAATGCGTAACTTACGTTCAAGAACGTGTAATTAAACCATAGAACCGGATCGTACATGATCGGATGGCTATTCATCGTAAATGAGGTCCTTGCTGAGACGTGTGCTATTTCACTACCTAATGGAAACGTTATCGGGGTGCCAGCCTATAAAAAATATTTATACTCTGTAGACTTATTTTCCCAGTTGTGCTGATAAGACGGTAGGGAACCTCCGGTACATTAACAGGTAGTAAGTACCACAAACTTACGTGATAAGATTACAGTCCTGTAGTAACCATTAAGTAGCGGTTAGCTCCTGTTAAACATGCATTCCGCCACTATTTTACTATTCTATTTTATGTCCTAAAGTTCCCAATTCGACGTATAATCTCGATTAACTAAACGATGTTCAATCGCTATGTAAATTAGGTATATCAAATGGAACTAAGTTCTTATCCTCCCATACTAAAATCTTAAATGTCAGTAAACGATGTAAGATTGTACTGGGAATCTCTTAAACATTTGCCTCTAATTTACCGCAGAATAATTGATTATCGTCAGCCCGAATTATCTGATGACCTAGCAATCTGATTCAATCAAAAACATTTTTTTGAAAAATGATATTCCTCTCTAAACTTCGCTGCGCAAAGAAAAAGTTTGCAAGATACTGAGAAAAAGTCGATTACTTAAAAAATAAAATAGAAACTTAATTTGATTTTGATAATTTTGTAGGAAAATTTGCAGCAGTCAAGGATAATCGTTTGTATGTAGCAACACTTGTGTGGAGCCTGATCCAGGGCGCATTCCCGATTCGTTCCCTGTTGTTTTTGCGGCTAGGCACTCACTAATGGGTACTGGTTTAGCTCCACACAGCCTCCTGACTTGACTACTCACGTTCTATGGCCAGCCTACCATGATGGTGTTTAAAACGACATAGCTTGATTGAAGTGGACTATAAATATTTTCATAACAGTACTTAAACGTACTACGAAGTTACTGTTTTTATTATGGAGCCATGTTAAAATATTGTCTTTAAGTTGTAGGAAATCTATCATCAAGATAGCCTCGTTATATTCGTGGTTTTTATTAAACAATTCCCACAAAATTCTTGTCGTTCAATAGGTTCTCAGTAATTTAATTTCCCACTCTATTTCCCCTATTATTGGGAATCATTCCTTCAACCTTGCAAAGAGAAAATTAATTGTATCTAAACCAAAACAAAGAAAATAGTTTAGTTTCTCTGTATGTGGGAATACTGATTGAATAAGTCGTATACGTTTTCTTATTGCGTAATAAATAAATCATCTTGTATTCGTAGGAGGACCATAAATCTCAGTATTGCACAAATAGAGAGGTATCGAGCTCATTGATATTTATTAGGTTACGAACTACATCATTTACTTACCAATAACATGTTTAGTAAAAAAATAATGAGCCCGTTTGATATATTTGTTTTGTTAAAAGACAAATACAAATATAAAATAGAACAGTCAAAAGAAAACAAAAGAAAAGGTTCAAAGAAACAATATTATTATGTTAAAAGAGTATTAGGTTCCTTGTGTATTATAGATTCCGTTACAATATGTTCACGTTATTTTATGAAAATCGTTCAGTAAATAATAAATAATGATATCATTTGCCATAGAGTTACACTGGGGCCATTTTGTGGAATAGCTTTTATCACAAAAACAAAAGACGAGCTTGGTTCTAGCTTTACTTAGCAGAACTTGTGTTAACATAACAATTCAAGTTGAAGTATCAAAGTGTAGGCTAAACCAGTTACCATCTACGTCGATATTATAAAGGATAATTTAAATCGCTTACAGCTGCTAACTAGTGCTTTATCGCTACCGGTTAATTATTAGTTTGGAGCTAAAGACTTTGATCTTGTTACTCGTACACCCGAGAAATATTGTTGACTTAGTTCGAAGTTATATCTACTGCAGCAATTCCCAAGGCCACCAACACTTCTTATTCCCATGGCATTTAGAAACACAAAGTGTTAACTGGAGCAAATAATGCATTGGTTCTACAGCGAGGAATGTGATTTAATTTACACATCTCTCATTACATATACAAGACTATTGAAACAAAAGAAATTGATAAAATTATAATATTTATTTCGTAAATTGGCCAACTCATCAATATTGTTTTTGAGTTAACGATGGAGCCGGTGTATTCTAGCCGGCCACTCTGGGAAATAAACTTGCTAAACAAAATGTAGATGTCAAAGTCTCCTTTAAATTCAATTTTATTGTATCGGTCAAACTGAAGTGATAATTTGATGGGAGCACACAGATATTAGTGAACCAGTTCAAGATGTGCAAGAATGATTAAATTAAAGCTACTTAACTTTTCAACAACCAAGCGAGAGCCGGCTGTCAGGCTGCTATTGTCTTTCTTTTGTGTCTCGAATCACGTGTGTTTCGAACACAACAAAACTTGGTTTAAAAACCAAGTACTGCCTGCGATCCCTTGTTGATCATTGATCTACCCTAGCTCGCGACGCGACGCCTGAAGCCAAGAAACGCACCCAAAGGAGTTGTTCTGGGTGAGTGAAGCTAAATTTTGTCACCAGATTTTATGCCCTGTAAAAGACCTTGTGCTGATAAAGTACCTTAGTAAAGAAGTGCAGTTCAGCACTCAACATGTTCCCTGACTGATCTGCCGTTCTTATTTAAAAAAAACCGGCCAAGAGCGTGTCGGGGCCACGCTCAATGTAGGGTTCCGTAGTTTCCCGTTCGTCACAATAAGTATTCCCACTTATAAGTTTAAAAAAAGGCTATTTGTTACGTTGACATACTAAGTACGCAAAATATATTTTGTACAAACTTTTTGTCTTTTTTGTACAAAAACTGTTCTTTCTATCAAGTTCAAAATAATTTTCCTAGAAAGTCCTTATGAAGTTCTACTTTCCAGATTTTTTTCATATTTTTTAAACCTACGGGTCAAAAGTTAGAGGGGGGGGGGACGCTTTGATTTTTCCTTTTGGAGCGATTATTTCCGAAATTATTGACATTATCAAAAAATGAATTTAGTAAACCCCTATTCATTTTTAAATACCTATCCAACAATAAATCACACGTCAGGGTTGAAATTAAAAAAAAAACACTGCTCTATTTACATATAGGGGGGCTACCCTAATAAAACATTTTTATTTTACCACTTTGTCGGCGTGATTGATTTTTTTTTTTTTTTTTTTTTTTTGGTGAGTGGGAAATCATCCAATGACTGCTCCCGTCCTGGGTGCGACGGGAGGGCGTGTCAGACTCTTACTGACTAAAACCCACTCATGTTCCTTCGATTGCCCTTTATGTTCCAGGGTCACGGTAACCACTATAAACATATACATATTGGTACCAAATTTCAGCTTTCTAGTGCTAACGGTTACAGATATTAAGCGAGGACGGACGGACAGACAGACAGACATGGCGAAACTATAAGGGTTTCTAGTTGACTACGGAACCCTAAAAAGAAAAAGCCTTGGCTGGCTAAATTACTTTTTGCCATGGTAATTTGGATTTTTCAAGCTACAAACAAAGCCACTTATCAAAACTTTCCCCCTGACATGACACTTTTTAGATGAATGGTTCCCTGTAAAGTACACTACCTACACTAAAATACAATGATTACCTTCAGAATTTCAAATTACGTCTATTGTCGTTATTGATCAAGTTGAGATGACAATCACTTTATTTGATGGATGTCTGATATTGACACGCGAGGAAACCACAATTTATGAAATAAAAGTGAAAGTGAATGCGAAATGAAAAATAAATTTATATAACTATAATGAATATATGCATCAGTTCAAGCAGCATGCATCCTATTTGTATGTATAAAGAGACAAAGTTTATTTTTGAGTTTAATCAACTTTGTATTATGTAAAGTCTTAAATTAATACAATACTGTATTTTGAGTAGACACATAACATTTATCCGCAACATTTACACAAATTCGGTCTGTTTATATAAATACAATAATTTGCGAAACCGACACATTTCAAAATTTATGTAGTCATTAATTTTGGAGCTTTGACAAAATACAACTGCGCAACATTATCGTAAAATGGGTCATTAAAAAGTTTTTAAACACATTTACTTTGTAAAGGCAATTTCGATAATTTATTAACAGTATTAAACAGTTTCTTGTGATGATTTTGTTGTTGTCAATCGAAACATATTTTTTTACATGAATAGTTGTGTGTATATGTTTTTTTCTATCTTATCCAATTTAGAAGCACCTTATATACTGTATATAACCGTGTAATAGGCATATCAATCACTTTCTTTTCGCATTTGTTGTACTACTGTATACATATATATTTGTATACTTACATATATACTTACTTAGGTTTTGATAGATATATTGATAGATTAGATACTTTAGCAGCATTATAAATTAAACATTTTAAAATATTTAACATTGTATGTCTCACGTAGGGTTGTAAACTGACGGTCACATACGATAAGTGACCGTCATTTATTAATAAATGACCGGTCACATTGGACATTTATTGTCAGATTGGTCAGATATATTCAATTAGTATTCTTTACTTGGTGTAACTATTATTTTCGTAAAATATTGAATGTCAGGCTAATTCAAAACTTTATGAATGTGAAATAATACCAACTGACTTTCTAAACCAACATTTAGTGTTATAAATACAGGCTACACTTTATGGAAATTTAAAACAAACGCTGAAACTGACTGATTCACTTTTTTTTCACAGATTTAAAATATGACGTGTCTTTCTTTTCAATTTAGCCATACAACTATTCTAAAACTATTTGATTTCAAAACTATTTTATTAGGTACTAGCTATCGCCCGCGGTTTTACCTGCGTGGATGTCGAACTTCTATCCACAATTTTAAACCTTCAAGGGTTGAATTTAGAAAAACCTTTCTTAGTGGCTATTTACTCTTCACAAAGAATAAACCCTCCAAGTTTTATGTCTGGTAATCGTCTTACGACTCTCGACGCCTACGCCTGTGTCTTTGTCCGTGGCGTGAGGCTTGACGCTGCCTCACGCGCGCCGCCGCCTCCTTCGCCAGCATGACTGCTTCGGAGAAGGAGTCACGGCTTCCTATTCCGTCTCGCCCCGGAGCATGGCCTGAACCAGCGCCGGGCGCGAGAGGTCACCGCCGCCGATCGCCTCTGCAAGGACACGGCGGTTGCCCGCCAATGCGGGGCACACCTCCACCGCATACTCCACCGTGACCTTCAGGCGGTCGTTGCAGTAGTGACACCTGAATTCCTGACGCCTGATTCCGACACAGGAACCTCCCAAAATGTCCGTGTCCGGTGAGGACCTGCTTCCGGCTATACGTGAGAGTACCGTGACGCTTCTCCAGCCATTCCTTAAAGAGGCGTGCCCAGCACTGGGTTGCAACAGTCGCAGTCTCCATTCCGCCATGAGATCCCGCCGGAGCTGAGTCCTCCCACTGCGATTAGCCGAAGCAGCGGAACTTCGCCCCGGCATTGCACTTCCACGCGCCACTGGTACGTGTGTTCAAGGATTGTTGCCTCATCCCACGGCGGTATGCCGTCCGGCAAGAAGGCTCGCCACCTCGCAGGAGATCGTGCGGTATCCCCGCACCATCGGAATCGCCATGACCCTCTGGGATGCCCTCAGTAGCCGGGCCGGGGCCAAGGCCAGGTTGGGCGCTCACACTGGTGCCCCGTTGATCCTCGCATACCGCGTTATGTTAGGTTTTTGGTTACTGATCGGCTCCCGTAGCTCATGGTGCAATGCTATGTAGCACAATGTTATGTGTTATTCTCATGTATATCCAATGAATATCTTGCAAAGCCATTGGCTAGCCTTTTTACTTTCCGTTACTGCCCGTGCGTACCATCATTATATTGCTGCGGAGTAATTTTAAAACTCTGTGATATCTCTAAAGATATTTTATTGAAATAAAATTATGTAAGCGGCAATTTTGTACAAAATAAAAAACTTGTATTGGATAACGTATTTATATTTATAAGGATTAATACTATATTCATGAAAACACCCCCGCAAATCATGCATTATTTTAGATCTAATTTCATTGCCATAAAATGGTCATAGTGATAGACATATGCTGTTGCGGACTTTTTTTTGAACTTTATAAGAGGAACAATATTCTAGTGCATAATTTTTGCGTAATTTCAACCATTTACGCAGCGCACACAACGGAATCTCTCAAAAGTAATATTTTCTCCCCGTTTTTGTTAAACTTTTCATTACTGCTCGGCTACTATGTGTCTTAGCGTTATGTTATATAGCCTATAACCTGCCCAGGCGTATGGATTATAATCGTACCAAGTTTTATTATAATTTTCCTTTTAGTAGTTTTTAATCCATGCGTGCTTATACAGACAGACAGACAAACAGACAAAAAAAATCTGATTGCATTTTTGGAATCGGTATCGATCACCAATTATCCTCCAATATTAATTTTGGATATATATTTCAATGTACAGAACTGACCTCTCTACAGTTCAGTATATTATAAGTATAGATTTTGTTTTACTGTGTTAAAGATCGATGAATGACATGGTTAGCTTCGATGATTCTAAAACTTTCGTAGTTTTATAGAATAAAGTCTATTTATACACAAAAAAACGTTTCTGACGTTTCTGACAATAAATGACCATAAGTGACCGGTCACATTGGATAAATGTCCAATATGCTCGGTCAAATTAATCGGTCACATATAACCTGACGGTCACTTTACATCTCTAGTCTCACGCGATCTTACGACTCCGAGTCCGAGTCCCCGCTGACTTTGAACTACAAGATTTACCAAATGACACGATTATCGCAGTTTCCAATTATCTATTGAATACATATAACATATTTTAACGATGTAAAAAAAAGGTTCCTTAAGGGTAATGATTAAATCAACAAAGTAAAAGAATTGGCAGCAATTACCGGCGATATATCCGAACTATGCGCATTACTTGCGTGTGCTGCAAGCCACTTCGTTAGCACTTCAATAAACTGAAGAAGGCAATGTTAATTAATTTAATATCGTGTATCTACTTACAATCAATTTATCACCACTTATTTAAATTGTAATTCTTCCTTCTTACACTTAGTATTTATTTTATTGCGAATGCAAATTAATTGTTATGGATATGGAAACCTGAATATAAAATTATGTTAAACAGGGCTCGTTAGTGGAAAAATCAATGTAAGTACAGATATCGAGATTCAGATATCGTTCGGTAAATATTGCAACTGGTTCATTTAAAGTAAAGTAATTAAGTCTTGTAGTATGTTTTGTCATATATTATAGAGACGTACCACGAAAATGCGGTTAAAGAATTCGTTGTTTTTACCACTGACGATAATCATGCACACTTTCTTATAAGCTGTGCTCGACTTTCATTTTCATGTGTGCAGGGTTCACGACGAGGGGTTATTAAGTCGCGAGGAGCAACGAACCTCAGGCCGTGACTTCCTTTTTAACGTAGTGCACTGGGAAAGTGTCGAGGAATTAACAGGAGCGTGGCGAGACTCTTTGTTCTTCGTCTGTAACGAAACAGCCAGCCCGTCTTAAATGACGAGTCATTACCGAACCCATTATACCGGTTGAATATATTTGTTTATATTGTTGTTATTGTTCAATTCTTCTAAAGATCGTCCTCCCTTCCTTTCCTCTGACGTAAAAGAAGAACCTCAAGTCATTTAAAATTAAATGCAGCGATTTTGTTAAGATTCAATGTGGTCGCACCTGCTTCAACAACTTGTGAATGCAACAATGACTGTCACCAATTATGTATTTCGGTGACGCCTTACCATATTAAGGTTGGTTATGGTACAGTTTCGGTGGGGTCGGTGGTGATGCTGCTATTTCGGAGCCAGTAAGCTGGCAAGTCATCTGCACTAATAGCCCGGCTCCTGTTACATCGCGATACTTGACCCATTGTGCTGTTAAGGAAACACGACCTTAATCTGCGTAATGTGATGTAAAAGAAAATTAAAAGTTAATGAAGAGCTAAAAACTGTACCTGTGGTATTTCAGCTGGAAGTTTATTTGAAACTAGCTTTTGCTCGCGACTTCGTCCGTGTGGAATAGTTCCCGTTCCCGGGGGATTTCTGGGATCAAATATTCTATGTCCTTTCTCGGGTCCCAAATTATATCTGTACCAAATTTCATTCAAATCGGTTCAGTGGTTAAGGCGTGAAGAAGAGACAGACAGAGTTACTTTCACATTTACAATATTAGTACGGATTTACATTCATGGCTAAAGTAATAGCAGCTACATGTATAAATATAATCTTCAGAAATACTATTTTAAGATTGTGTCTTAAGATTGTACCCATTGTGTAATGCTGACATAGGTAAATCGTTCTGTGGACGCTCGAACGCCACCATTTGTTAGAAACTAAGATCCCAACTCATGTAGGTACGATCTATCAACATATCTTTTATGAACACGGTTGAAAAATAATGTTCCTACTATTGTATACATATACGTTTTCATAATATTTACCCCTACAAAAACTAAACACAGTATGTTTTGCTACCACATTCACTATGGCAAAACAACATACTAGAAATAACTATTGAATTACAATTACAAATCGATGTATATTAATCGTTATAAATAAATACTTACTTTTATGGTAAACGATACAAAATAAAGGTATATTAACTGTAATTATGTT
Organism: Athetis lepigone; assembly: GCA_033675125.1. NCBI lineage: Eukaryota > Metazoa > Arthropoda > Insecta > Lepidoptera > Noctuidae > Athetis > Athetis lepigone. The sequence continues at coordinate 16,442,044 of CM066232.1, forward strand.
GGCAATCAAAATTGATCCGGATCTTGACCTAACAGGATTAACATTACAGTAAGACGAGAACATTACAGAGAGGCGCTCGCTCATTTGCACTAATCGAACGCAGCACAAGCTCCGGTTTCAATTATGCTTTCATCATCTTTTGATCAAGTATTATGTTCGACAAGTATGACGTACCCACTCACATATGAATGCGGATTGGATGCCCGCTGTGATTCAGTCAGACCCACCACAATAATACTATACTATTACTACTATCCCACCTGAAGATTCAGTTCAGAATATGTTACCGTAGAAAAATACCAACTAAAGTCGTCAGATTGTGTTCTAGTTGGGACTCGCCACCAGAATAATTAAAAACAATAATGAAAGTTTGCCTTTTTTGGCAACGAGGGTGACCCCCGGCGAAGTGTACACAGTCATTTCACGTCCCAGTCCTACGGGGTGGGATTTAAGTGCAAATTGTTAAAATTATAGAAGAGTGTGCGGCGAGTTGGCGCGGAGCCAGCGCAGCGCTCGTGCGACGACCTCGATGCGCCGCCTGCCGTGCGCGGCACCACCAGAGCACTTCCTAATTGGTACCGATTCTTCAGCGAGGTGCGAGTGGGCCGTCTCCGCGCCAGCGATGCGCACATTAGCGCGCGTTTACTGCCGCGCTGCACTGCGCGCGTGACTCACTCGCTCACTGCCGCCCACCGAGATATGGATATTTGTATATTCACATGAACATGAATTAAGCCGTAACTGTTCATAATTTTATACGACTCTAATCGATGTAACCAATGAGATAATTGATCGGAACACAAGGTCTTTAAAGTTACAGGCACAGCATGAGAGGTTTATTTTTAAGTTACGACACTCGAACCTCGCTCGGCACCCAGATGTCCTCCGCTCAGTTTATCAGTGCACGAGATAAAAACGCAGTGGTTCAGGTCGCTTACAGCATGCTTGTGTTCCGATAACCAGTTCGTTAAGTGTAACAAGCGCGTCGTTGTGTATTATGTGAGGATACTGCCTCGTTTCATAATGTTCTGTATGACATAATGTTAGCATGTAGCTTCATGTTAGATAGTTATCAAAGTGTGTAGGTACATTAAGGTAATGCTAACCTACACCTCGAGATTTATGGCTCATGGATAATTAAAAGCAACGGGTAAACATGCGCGCACGCAGTCAGCGCGCCGTGTGACACAACTGCATACGAGCGTGTTTCGGGAACTGTTTCCTTTTATAACCGCGTCGCCTGCACTATTCTTAGTTACGGTCAGATATTTTTTGTGCTTATTGTATTAGTTCGTATCGCGGTCTGTGTTTTTAGGTCACGGTGTGGTTTTCTTCGGCGTGAAATAGCTAACCTTTATTCATTTATTACCAACAAAAATAGTTAAATCAATAAGCTTTACCCGTTACAAAACTACACTCACTGACATGAGAATAGGAGAGATAGTAGAAAAGTTGGTTGAAATATTATTTGGGTAACACTTTACAATCTGAAAAAAATGTTAGACTGTTATGAAAATTTAAAATTCTTGGACATTGGATTTGACGAAGTACTACGTAAAAGCTATCAATGTACCATCGAAGAACGTCATAGAATGCAAAGGCAATGGAAACGCACTATAAAGTTCATTCGGAGCCTCCACGTGTACGTGTGCTATAAATTAGGTTGGGGTACCAGTTGTTTGAACAACAGTCGGGCTGCGTCCACACATAATATTGACTCAGCGGTGACAGTGCACACACGCTATATTTGAACTAGTTTTTAATTACAGAACGTCTTAGAAATATATTTAGGAAAGCGGAGCAAACACGCATGCGAGGAGCTTCTTTATAACAATACTTTATAAATTGATGATGGTGGTGTACTTTAATAGTAGATGTTAACTATGAGAAATAGGGCTCCCTTGAACACCCTTAAGAACAAATCTGATTCCCAACCAAACGCAATTTTCTTAGTTTCAGTCCCGAGAAGCAATTGACTCCAGTGAGTTGATATATGAAAGGGTGTTGTACTAGTTAGGAAATAGCAGTGACAAAGGGTAGGCAGGGTGTTAGGAAGTGGGCCGACAAAATCTGGGCCGGAAAGAATCGCAGACGACATAAATTTTTCGTGCACCATTTATTTCAGCCAACGATTGCGAGGGCTGGCACAGAATTGGAGCGCGGGGGAACGTGACTGCAAATTTCATTATTGTTTCTATTGTTTTTGTTTTGATGAATACGTTTGCCTTTTATGGGGCCATATTACCTCCACAAGCCATTATCCTTTTATTCGTAGCCGAAATTGAGCAAATAATTTGTCTTTCTATTCGGATTAATTTGTTTTGTGTCATACAGAAGTGGTCCTGCATAAATCAAGTTTTTGTTGCTCAATACTTACTTATAACATTATCATTGAATGAATCTTATCAATTTGCATTATCTCTCGCCTACAGTTAACAGACTATTATTTTTATAGAGTGTCAAGGACGAGGACAGCGATGCCTACATGGTTAGGTAACACACAACCAAAGTGTCCTATTTCATTTAAATGCCAACTTTCAAAATATTAAATACCACTACATTCAAAACATAAAGTCCCCATTTCATAAGGATTGCAGATCGAAAAGACAGACATGGCGTAGCCTTTCAAAATCGATTCAAAATGTCGTTTATAATCAATTTGAATTCGTATAAGCAATAGACATGGTGAATAACCATGTAACAGTTCCACACTGCGGTAGTTAATATAAACAACCTCATCGTACAAGTTGTACAGATGAATATTACAGTCGCCGGGCTAATTACTTATACAGCGTCCATACTGTGCACGTTTAATTTAACCAGTAACTGTATGTGAACGTCATTGTAAAACAAACTCGTGTGCCGCGCTGCGGGAGCGTGACTCCACTATTAAAACTATGGACTTTAATGGTTAACGTGCGAAGGTACTGCAGGACCTTACATAAATACCTTTACACATGTACTTGTTTCTCGACACTTCATTATACGCATTCTTACTTATTGTCCATACTTACATCTCAAGCTGCTTCAGAGCACAGAAAACCTATTCACTTCCCAGATAATCTATCTCATGATCTACCTCAATGACATCTCATAATTTATCTAAGAATGCTGCCACTAATTTACCTATAATATCTATTAAACAATTTACATTTATAGATAATTAGTTGAACAAACTGTTTGTCTATTTGGTTTAGAAACCTCTCTATCATACAAAGCTTCCATTTACGGGGTCTTAATAGTGCGATTGAATTCTGGAACAATTAATTTGACTGTAAACGAGATAATAATTTATTTGATACAATAGGATATTGTGGGCTGAGTGGTTGTGATATGTACAATGACGTGAATGTTATAAAGCATGTGTGTGTGTGTACATTAGCGGAAGGACGAGTTACGTTATGTAGTTGATATTCCGCAGAAGACGTAGAAGCGCTAGGGTTCCGGGAACCTCCGCCATACTTGGCAGTCGTCGGACCAACGCTGACATACTAAGTGTTACTTTGGGCTTGTTTATAATATTTATGATGTTGGTCGTAGTGTATCGCGTGCGGTATGGTGCGAACTGCTCGGCTTTATTACTTTATCAAATATAGGTATAAGCTATGTTAAAATTGAATCACTGCTTGAGGTTGTAGCAGTTTACTGTCATCGCATTTTGCAATGCTGACGTCTGTTTGATTGAGATTTCTAATTTCTTATTCACCTGATGTCAAAATTTAGACTTCAACAATGATAAATTATTATAATATAATCTTAAAACATTAATATTTTACACACTTTTCTTTAACAAGTTGTTATCTGCGGCTTTTTCCACTCAAACTTGCATCCCGTTTTTTACTTTCTTAGGGATAAAAATCGCTACTTATTAGTGTGTCATTAGTTTCGACAGTTAATTACTATCAAAAAGTCTGTCTGTATAAATCAGCAAGAATTACTTCCTACCAGCGAAAGAATTATCAAAATCGGACAATAAATACCAAAGTTGCCAAAGTCCTCCGCTTTTATTATAAGTATAGATAAAACTGCTAAATAAATACACGCACTTACACGCTTAATTTACTTATTCACGTCCACGAATCCAGAACATGATAAATCGAATTTCGTTTCATATGTGATTTTGAGAAAGTAAGGCGGGTTGGGTATATTCGGTTTATGCCTCAAGTGAGGTAAGACTTAACGTCACGTCCCTCGGGATCTCACTTAACCAGGATTTACTTCGGCATAAATATCGCCCAAAACGGGCTTTAGGGACGCATTCATAATTTCTCATCTACGATACCCGGAGGCAACAAAAAATTGAGAAGACACTAAATCTACTAAGTACTTATATTATTATTGCCTTTCAAATTCATCTTCAAGAAGTAGATTTCGAAATTACTTATTAGCAAGCAACTCGCGGTTTCACTTACGTTATGTCTTTAGTTCCCAGCTCCGCTCCCGTGGGTCATAGTGTAATGTTATGTACCCTGTGTTTTACTGTAAATTACTGTAAAGTTTCAACAAAACCCTTTCAATAGTTTTTACGGTAAAGAGTAACAAACATCCATCTATTCTAACAAACTTTCGCAATATTTGTAATTAATTGAATAAATAAAGTTTCTACTGTTTAACAATAACCTTCTCTTACAAGATAACAACGTGCTCTTCAAACCTTGATGTTCCTACTTTCATTATTCATATAGTTAGCAAGCACTTGAGATTGTACTAAAAGGATTCTATCTATTTATTTCCCATGGATGTCCTTACGTGGTTATGTAGCCGGAGGCGGGGCCCGGGGCCGCGCGGCTCCATTACAAAAACACTCGATGACTCGATAAGATACCTCGCAGGATGTGATTCGACACTTTAATGAATTGTATGTTTATTTACATAACTACTTGGGTTTATTTAATTAAATATGGGTGCTGATCGTTTTATGAACGATATTGAAAGTAAACTATAAAGTCAGCTCTTAGTTAATTTATCATTTATCTGTCGGTCTTGGTTGTTGGTTTGCGCTATTTGGCTGTCCTAATGCCCATAATTTGATTTCAATTCGTTCTCCCCTTCATTTATTGGTACCTACTGAAATCTATTAATTGAGTTTAAAGCAAAAACGGACCTACCAACGTTAAAACTGATCTATATTTTCGATGTTATTAAAATTGTTTTGGATATTTATTGCTGATAAACTATTAATATTTAGAGATTGGTTGTGGGATTAGTATATTTAGAACGTTTGGTCTCTGAAACTGCTAGTCGATTTTGCAAGATAACCAAATAGAGAAGTAAGCAGTATAGCCTAAAGAACTTCACGCTATATCGTATATCCCACAATAGCAAGGCAGTAACCAAAGATAAGAACATAACACCGTGGTGGTACAGGCTCTTCTATCATTGTAATCTAAAGGGTATCGACGTAAACAAATAAACTATAAAAAAAACCTATAAAGTAAAATCCAATTATGTTTTAACAAGGAATAAGATCAATGTACAATCGACCAAATGGAATCATGACCCACCATAAGCTTATTTTCCTACAGACAATCATCTACAATTAGGTCGACAATCGCGTAAACATGTATTAAAAATGTCACACGTCTAGTCTTATTATTTTGACAGCTTCAAACGATTTGTCGTCGAAATGGGTCATGATTCAATTTTGTCGATAGTACTCAATGTATTGTTATCAAGCCGTTACGCTGTCGTTGACATTTACTTATGTACAGTCCACATATCAAGGGTAACTCTTCTCTCTTTACGTCGTAAGTGCCTTTAATTTTATGAACACAAGCTGTAAACGAATGTAAAGTCGTTTATGTGGCATGTGATTGACTTATGATTATGGTCCAGTTTATATCATTTATTAAGTAGTTGGAATATAAGCGACTTCAATAGTAAAAATTAAAATAATCTAGTGCTCCAGCTGGTTGTTTTCAACCACGTTGAATTAGGTTTTTGTTAACCGTTTTACTCCCGTGGGATCCCTAATAGCGAGATGTCATGTAAATAATAATATAAACAATCCTTAAAAACAATCCTGACTTATAAAATTTCAATTACTTATAAAGTACATACACGGTGTTAATTTTCATCATAATCCGTTCAGTAATTATTGCGCGTAAAAGCAACAAATATTCACAAAAAAAAACATTTTCTCAAACTCTCACGGTTATACAGTAGTAGTTGTTATGAGATAAGATATAAAACTTCCAGTAAATCGAAAGGTTTTAAGGAACCTTTCAATTAAAGATAATTATGAAGATATTATATTAGCTCCCACTTTTACCCTAATTCATATTTGTTTTTTTTAACGATATTCGATATCCAACTTATGAGAGTATAACGCTTATTTAAGTGTTTGTACCTTGTAACTTCAATTTTACTGCGTGAGAATCAGTTATTTAATAGATTCTTTTATTCCCTATGGAATTATATTCCACAGTATTAGGTTGCTTCAGTAAAAGTTTGTCAACAACGTCGTTGTCAAGATTAGACAGAGTCGATACGTAATTTAGCTAGGCAATACATTTGTAATTTACTAAAGTATATCTCATCTAACACTAACTATTGTATTGTTAGTAAATTAAAGCAGTCGTTAAGTTTCCTGAATTTTTCCATTATCCGGGTTAATTTTCGTTTTGTAAGAACCTTTTTAAAATGTATTACAAAGGAGACAATTTTTTTTGTTCGGGGATTAGGCCCACCACAAATTGTGGCATTTATTAATGAAATGCACGTTAGTTTATTCCTTATAATCTCTAGATTACAGTGGCAATATTAGCAAAACTCTAAGTAACCGGAATACTGGGAAATACGACAGTCAAAACATGACTCTCATAATGACCTAAAATCTCACAAGAGCGATTATTTAATGAGTGAATAGGTTTCCTAGGTATTTTATGTTAGAATAGTGCACTTTCAATAATAATATAGGTGTAAAGGTGTAAATGACATAAAAACCTGGCTTTGGTGTGATTTTTTTTCGATTATTCTTTTACTGTGGACGCCAATGCTTTTATAAGTAAAGTTGTTGCACATTTCGTTGAAATCGAGCTGTACAATTGTTACAACAGCTTTATATATTATGCACTGTATCTCCAGAAGCCATTTTTCTAACATCTATTGAATAAAAATACGAAAAGAACAGAAGAAGCACTTATCTGACTATCTAGAAAACTGTTGGAATATATTAGGCTAAGTTTACATGACCGCGAGAAGCCGCGTGGTTGAGACCCTGTCCAGGAAGGCGAATTCGCCGCGATTCGACTCGCGCGAATTCACTCGCGGGTAGGCAAGATACTAGGCACCAATACATCGCGTCCACAAGCATCGCGCGACTAATAAACTCGCGCGTGACTCGCGCGTAATGCGCGCGAGTCGAGATACTAGGGCCGCCTTGTTGCGTCCAGATTTCGCGCGAATTTCAGAGCGAGTGCACGTATAAAAGAGAAAGAGAAGGAAATACGACTCGCGCGTACGTACGCTCTATACGCGTAGACTCTGGACGCAACACTCGCGCGTGTCACGCGCGAGAGAATCGCGGCGAATTCGCCCTCCTGGACAGGGTCTGAGGCGTTCGCATGATGATGTGCATACCAGTCCGGATGTCAATGTTGCTTGAGGAGGGGGCAATTTGCTTATGGATTTTATACCGAAGGCTGAGTCGTCGCAGAAAATGACAAAGACAATAAAAAAGCTTTCTTGCATCCTATTTTAAATGAAAGTCTTTCACTTAAAATAGGATGCAAGAATGCTTTTCAACGAACGTAGAACGCGCGGTAATATCTACGATAATTGCTGCTTACTTTGGTCTTGTACCGCGCGGTTAATGGTACAGAGCGGTTTCGCGCGGTCGTATGAACTAAGCTTAATAATGTAGTCTGTCAGTGTCAAACTGATTGAAACTGTACCACAGAGCATCTACAACGGAATGTTAATTAGGTACGTTTCGTTTCACATAATATATTTAAATTCACGTTGAAATAAATGTAAAAACGCTCCTCAACATGCATTTTCCGTAATAGTTTTTTACTATTTTTTCATTATTCCCGTTAGATATCTATATAATTTTTAGTGGGTTAGTTATAATAAGGTGATGACTTGTTTCATGCGTAAAATTATTAATAAACGTAACCGTTTAATAGTGGGACCAAAAAAAATTGTCTCCTTTAATGAATTCTTGTGACCAAATAAAATAGAATAACTAATTTTGTATTATAGGTATATTTTACTATATATATTTTATTTTATTATATATTTATATTTTTATCGTAGATCTTTTGACCATCAAGTATAATGCAATGAGTCAAATCATACAATTTACTGAAAAATTCAAGGGTTTCCCTCTGTTGGAGGTTTTACTGCAACATTTGAATAAAAAGATAAAATGCATTTATAAAGTAACGACGCACCGCTTCGCCGAATTGACGTTATCAATTTTATTGGCGAAACGAACATCAATACTTTTATGATAAAGTACGAAACAAGGATATAAGAGTAATAAGTATACCCTATAAAATTAATTTATCTTCATACATTTTTATTGTATGTAAATACGTGCTTACAGTTTATACAGTTAATGTGAGTTGAAAACCTTTAGTTTTATATTTTTAAATTGTCTATTTGTAATCGAGAATCCGTACTAATATTATAAATGCGAAAGTAACTCTGTCTGTCTGTCTGTCTTTGTGTCTGTCTGTCTGTCTCTTTTTCACGCCTAAACTACTGAACAGATTTGAATGAAATTTGGTACAGATATAGTCTGGGACCCGAGAAAGGACATAGGATAGTTTTCATACCAAAAATCCCCCGGGAACGGGAACTATTATTCCACGCGGACGAAGTCGCGGGCAAAAGCTAGTATGTTTATAATTTATTCTTATTTTATTTTAATCTCCAAGAAACTTAAAAGTAATAAATGAAATATATTTCTTTTAATAACATATTACTATTTCGCTCCAAAAATCCTGAGGTGTTTGATTAGGATATAACTACAGGTACATCAAAAGTCGAAGTTCAGTTAGATCTTTGTAAGGGGGTAATAAAAAAATAACAAACATTCATATGTAAGTCGGGTAATACCAAAAAATACCTCTTTACAACATTAGAGTAGGTTCATGTATACAATAAAAACAATTTTGCCTAAAAATTACGATCAACACAAATTTTCTCGCACGGATCCATGTGCTGACCTAATTTATACAATCTATAGTGTAATTAAATGTAAATCAAACACGCATGTTATTTAAAGTGTTCAATATCAATTGACACTACGCAACTAACACATCGAATTAACGAGTCGATCGTGACACAAACGTGAATAAGTGCTAACTGATATTTAGCGAGCCCATCGCCCATTGCCCTTTTAACCCACTTCTATCTGCAGACATTTTTATAACTATACTTATAAAAATGTCTAAAAGCTTTTGCCCGCGGCTTCGCTCGCGTTAGAAAGAGACAAAAAGTAGCCTATGTTACTCTCCATCCCTTCAACTATCTCCACCTAAAAAATCACGTCAATTTGTCGCTCCGTTTTGCCGTGAAAGAAAGACAAACATACAAACAGACAGACACACAGACACACTTTCCCATTTATATAATATTAGTATGGATAATACTGGCACACTTGCACTTAACCCATTTACAACGTATCACAAATATAATTATATACCTATCGCAATTGCGGGTTTCCTTGCCCTTGTAGGCTGACTTTGCCTGAAAAGGAAAAGCATAGAACGTTAATAAAAACTACTAATTTGCCTAAAAATAAAGGCCGACACTTTACGAAGAAAAACTCTTTGATGGTCGGAAAATTTTTTGCTGTAAGTCCCGCTTTTTGTTCTACCGAGTTACGGAATGTTGAAATGTAAAGCATCTTTTAAATAAATAAATAAAATAGGTTTATTGTAAATCTCTAACTTATTCAAATCAAAAAGCTATTTGATTGCGGTAAGAGGTGCTTAAATGTTATATTGTTTAACGGTAAATAACGCAACAGCTGAATACATACAATTTCAAAAAAGTCAGCGATTTAATTTCCTAACCAACCGACTTCATGACCATAGAGCAACATCAAGCGCTTTCCCGCAAGTTTGAAAATGTGAAATTCACTCAACATTTGTTATCGATTGAACATAAATTTTGTCTTTTTAGCGGCTTGTAAATTGAGACACCTTTTTCAAAACTGTGCAAGACTCATCTATTCTACGTTATTCGGGATTCGTTGGGTTCTTATTTATAAGATTGTGTTTTCTGCACCGTTACGAATAAAAAAAACTCTTGTTACTGAAACCAATTCTCAATTTATTTTGTTCGATTTCGTATATCCATCAAAAGTTATTAAATTGATCGGATCAGTCGAGCTGATACGTGGATGTCGGTCAACAATGGAATGGGTTTCGCTCATGGATGGTGGATCGCTGCCAGAGCGATAACCGATGAATCGACTTGATAAATGGTCGCCTGCTACAGCCCTCTGTCGGCGCCAGGCAGTCTTGTTCCAATATCAACCTCTGGTACAGGATACTGACTTCTACTACGAAAAATTTTATCTTTATCTGATATAGTTTTCCTTCAAAACAACGTGGGCCAATACTGCGTGAGTCACTTCGAGGTCGCTACTCACTATTGAGGCCAATCAGTTACGAGGAGGTGTATATGAATTAAGCATTATGAAGTCTCAGAGCTAAGCCAAGAATACTCAATCTACAGATTGATCGTGAGTTCAATCCTCATTAAAACTTTAATCGCTACATTAAACCTAATGTAGTGAACCGAATCTCAGAAGCATCATGCTTGAAAACCTTGGATATGAACAGATTCGCTATTTGGTCACTATTTGGACAGTCTCGACTGTGGACTAGAAGTATCTGAGTATGTATACCCAGGAGGGGCAGGAGGTATATAATTATAATAATTAAAGAAGAAACACAGATTGATTCACTGACTAGTCGATCAACGTTCCGCTGAAGCATGAAATCAGAAGCATGAATTTTTTAGAAGCATGAATCTTACGGCACCAAAGGAACATTTTCACAAAAGTTTCTTTGGTGACGTAGCGGTGCGCTAACAATAAGAAACGATTTTTAAAAATTCAACCCCGAAAATGGTTACATCTGAAATGTATGTAAGTTTGTGATGAAATCTCTCCTTTTCAAAATATAATTTAAATTAACGTGGGCAAAACCGCTGACATCGGCAAGTATAGATAAAACTAGGTTTGCATGATATCCAGTACTTTCTGTGCATTTCTAGTATTTAATATTTCAATTTGTTAAGTACTATCTTCTAAAATAATGTTAGATATTTTATTTAAGTACCGCGTTAAAAGCTTGGGAACGTGAGCTTGCACATTTATGTTTATTTAGTTATGTAAACTATGTGAATTAAACTGTAAACATAATCCTGCATTAACTTAAGATATTTATCTGTTAACAGCTATGTTCTTCCTTGTATTTATTAACAAGTTACCTAAACTGGTAGGAAGCACCCACTCACGGGTACCTTGCCTATCAAATAGTATCTCCATTACAATAAATACACTCAAGTTAAAGCTAACAAACAAACAACAAACTCCTCGAGTAACAGTTGGTTCGCTTTCACAAGACAGAAAATGTTGCTGACACCGCATTACCATGTCGAAAGCAATCTCTTCATTACGTATCGACATAAAATATTCCTTCTTACAAAATTGTCGTAAGCACCTCTTAATAAAATTGCCTTCACTTTCAACTCACGTTCACTGGATCTACTTAGTTGTATTAAATAAGGTTACAACTTTACAAGGCCCACCGGGAAAAGGCATAAAACTAATTTCAGACATAAAAACACTGTTAAAAACTTTCGGGTACATATAAATCTTGTAGACGTGTAACTTTTGGGTTGGGGACCCCTGGCTTAGCGAATACGGTGTAAGTCTTAGCAAAGATGATGGAACTTGAATATTAAAAGTAAAACAACCATTACAAAGTGAATGTATTTTCAAGTACGTCCTTAAAAAAAATACAACAATTTCACAGTTACGAAATTTTGTTACTTTCCAATATAAAGTTTTTATTAATAATAACAATCCAATAAAGTTTTTATTTTCATTCGTCACTAGTTTTGCCAGCAGATTCGCCAGGCGGGTGCCAAGTGGTGGGTATAAAGCTAATTTCCTTAGACTTACATAGTTGGACGACTGAGGAGCGAAATTTAATAACCTAAAGCACTCAAGAAGACTGGACTTCCACAGATTACCTTCTAAAAACAAAAAAACGGTTTTTTGCCTCTTTTGTTATATTAGTATAGATCAAAAACTAACGAAGAACCTGATTTTATAGCAATTAAACCTTGATAATAATATCTTACAAAAAAGCAACCAAAAACTCCTTTTAACCAGATCAGTAAACAACAACAGGAAAATATTTGCCAAATCCGAAGAAACATCATTTTTCCGCGCACATTGTCAATGTTGAATAGATCACGAAGTAGCGAGCACGTCCGAATGATTGATGCCGAAGTATGATGAAAGCCGCAAGAGGAGCCCCACTTCCGATAGATCCGTCCGATTCGCGGCCCAAGCTACGGATGTCACGTATGTCTCACTTCCGCTGGACCGACGGCTTTTTGCGTACCAATAACATTTACTACTTGATATTGGACCGTGCCAAATATAACTCGCCACGTGTGTCCCATTTATGAAAGCTTTCGTTGATTGATACGTAGGCTTGGTAGCTTTTATCCGGGCGTTTCAACGGAAAACAAAATGTTTTGTTACCCTATAGAGATTTTGGCCACCTTTGCTATTTTAAGCCCTTAATGTTGATAGATTACGTTTAGAGACATACATAACTTATAGTTTTAATACGTGAATAAATATTTGACTAACTCATCACCTGATAACAAGTGCCAAATTCTAAAAGAACAAAATAATAATTCAATATTAAGACAAAAAGTTGTTTAAATTGATTAGTACAGAAGGGACGCCTCAGTCCCTGCGTGAAAAACCTTCTCTATACATATAAAACTTAATTTTGTAATCGCTTCAGAGCCTCTTGCTGCCAAAACAAAGAGCCTTTTAAGTCGAAGTGCAAATGCTATAAAAGGGTCGTATTCTGGACATTTCGCTGGCGAAAACATCTTCATTAGCTGTAAAGGCCTGTTCACACCGCGTATTTCAAACGCACCGTCGTGTTCATTCTACAGAACAATTTGTTGTTCGTTTGAAACGCGCGTGTATTTCGAAAAGAAACGCGAGTAGACGGTGCGTTTAAAAAACGTGGTGTGTGCAGGCCATAAGTCGTGTTGGGGGCGGATAAGACGTGTATTGGCATTGGCGTCTAGCCGGCCGTAGTTGGGGGCACGCAAATAAAGATCAACGACCGGTTTAAGCTCGCAGCTGCTGCACCTGAGCCACGGTTTAGCGAACTTTTATGTCTGCGATATTGTCTGCTCAGATATTAACGAGTTGGTTGAAAGACGACGACGTTTTAAGGATGTTTCTTAAGAAAAGACGAGGGTTCAAAAGTCAGTAGAAACGTGATTTTTCTACAATATTAATATCCAGGTTGAATTATGTCCACTGAATAGAGAATAGTAAAGCTTTGAATGCCCGCCCTCGCTCCAAGAAAAAACTCGACAGCAATTTTTCAGTGGACACCTAAGTGTTTTTGATAAATTGTTCCTTCTACGAAAGCATGTGACTTGTGAAAATTTTATAAGACATGAAGTGTGATATATTCCCAAGTAGCAAAATGTGGCACTATAATTATCCTAGGAGCATGTATTTTTCAATCCTATAGCAATCCCAAAAACGTTTATAGAACCGCATTTGGGCGCAGTTTATAGGATTATTACGCCCTATAGTCGTTTTTGTATAGTCCGACAACGTGCATTCGATATTATAATTATCCTAATAAGTGCTTTTACAATAAACATTTACCCTACAAAGATCCGGTAAATGCATTTGATAAGAGCTATTAGTCCTCTTACGACCTAGCGCGTGCTGCTATTGGAGTAATTGATGCTACAGTGCTATGCGTGATGCCGTTCGTAGATACATTCAGTCGATCATTCGTTCTTTTTTCGATTATTAAAATTTTGCTGCGCTGTTGTGTCAATGAATACTTTATTTTTATTTTCAAAGGGTAGTAAAGTCACATTATAAAATTGTCTAACATAAGTAACTTTTTCGTTTGACTGTTTTATAAAGAAGGCCCACTCAACTTGCGAAATTAATTTTATTGATAAAGTGTTAGATGTTAATGAACATATCTTTATGCGCCTTCAAAATTATACATATCGATACCTTTGGGTAGAAAGGTCGTATAAACCATTTTGGCCAAATTGAGTTATATATACCATTCTGCTCAGAATTTTTTTCTCTATCGATCTGTATATTTGAAATGCCGAAATTCGCTCAAAAAGGGTTAATACGACCCAGAAAATTTCGGTCATACACCCTTAAAAAAAGAAAATTTTCAACGTAAAAACAAAATGTTTTTATTTTGTAGTTTTGTTATGATGTAATGACCATGATTTATATTAACTCAGGGCGTATATATAGTCGTTAATTGTAAATGGTTTATACGCCCTAACGTGTTAAATGCATTACTTAAACACAGGTTAAATTCGACGTCGTAAATCCAAAGGAATTTGCCGTTGGATGCGTGAGGTGGGTGTATAAACCATGTTTAAAAAAGATTGAAGTAAGAAAGACCAAATAGCAGAGAGATACACATGAAAATGTGATGATTATGTCCCCAAATGCACTTTATGATAACTTATTGTAAATATCAAAATGTAAAATATCGATGCCTTTGGGTGGAAAGTCGTATAAACCAAAAGTCGACTTTTCAGGATTCATAACTTTTTTGTTTTTTAAGTTATAAAAAAATTATCTATGAGAAAGGTTCTTAGAATTTGCAAATGAAAAAGGTTAAATCATCAAAACCTACCTATCTTCTTTAGTTTTAAAGTTAGCTTGGATTTACGACGCCAAAAATATCAATTCTTGGTTTATACACCCCATGAAAATGACCTTTAAAAAAAAAATGGTTGCCTGTAAAGTCGGTTTTACGGGCGAAGATTTTACGTGACAACGTCTTTCATATCGATCATAGTTGAGTGGGAGAGAGACGCAAGGCATTCGGCGGGCCTCTCTCTCGTTCGGTGACTCATCGTAACGTTACCGAGCGTTACACTTTTTCATAAGTGACTCCCAGCCGCAACCTAATTTAAGACGTTGTCACGTCAAAACTGTATAGGTCGTATATCCAGTTTTGTTAAGCTTATGGTCACATTTACTGTCGTAACACCTATACATGTAGTTTTTTTTGTATTAAAAACCATTTTATAGTCATAGATTAATTGAAGTCTGACTAATAAATAATCCTGTTACTCTCAGAATTAGTAGGAACTTAGTAATTATTATTCTAATACCCATTAATGGTTGATTCAAATAAAATAAAAGTACCTGAAATACGTAATCAACATTTATTAGTATTATAATACCTTTTAATCAACATTTACTATTATTTCAATAATAATAATATAACAACTTAAACTGAAAAGTGAAAAAAGAAATCTACTTAGTCATACCAAAAAACTGAGTGCTCTGAGTCGAGGTGCTCTGAGTCGGGGTGCTCTGAGTCAAGGTGCTCTGAATCGGGGTGGTATGAGTCGGTGTTAACCATATTGATGGTATCAATATATATTTTAAACGTTACACCTAATTATTTTCGATTTGAACCTTATAACATACGTGCTTCGAGACACAATAGAAAGACAAAAGCAACCCGAGCGCGGCTGTCGCTAGGTCGTTGAAAGGTTAATGGTTGATTCAAATAAAATAAAACTACCTGTAATATGAAATCAACATATGTTTTATAATTCCTTCTAATTAACATTTACTATTATTTCAATAATGGTACAACATACCTAACAGGCTTAACATTTTTTAATTGAATAAAAATGATAAGAACTTAAACAAAACAGTGAAATAAAATATAAATCTACTTAGTAATACAAAAACACAACTTCTTCTAAAATATAGCAATCATAATTTAAAAAATAAACGTACGTATCTAACTGATGTAATATAAGTAATTTATTTATGATATAAAATTGTATTCATGATTAGTTTAACTATTTTTTTAGTTTTTTGGTATGACTAATTAGATTTCTTTTTTCACATTTCAGTTTAAGTTGTTATAATTATTATTGAAATAATAATTAAAGTTGACTAAAGGGTATTATAATACTTAATAAAAGTTGATTACGTATTCAGGTAGTTTAATTTTATTTAAATCAACCATTTATGGTTATTAGAATAATAATTACTGAGTTCCTACTAGTTTTGAGAGTAACAGGATTATTTATTAGTCAGAATTCAATTAATCTATGACTATAGAAATGGTTTTTAATACGAAAAAAACTACATATATGGGTTTTTACGACCGTAAATGTGACCATAAGCTTAACAAAAATGGATATACGACCTATACAGTTTTTTTAAAGTTCGTTTTCATGGGGTGTATAAACAAAGAATTGATATTCTCTGAGTCGTAAATCCAAGCTAACTTTAAAACTAAAGAAGATAGGTAGGTTTTGATGATTTAACCTTTTTCATTAGCAAATTCTAAGAACCTTTCTCATAGATATTTTTTTTATAACTTCAAAAACCAAAAAGTTATGAATTTTTATGTAAAATAAATTTTGATTTTCTGCTCTCCTAAAAAGTCGGGTTTTGGTTTATACGACCTTTCTGCCCAAAGGTATCGATATTCATAATTTGTTTATTCAGTAATAATTAACTTTTACCAATCCGACATAGGGTCGAAACACGTGCCATAACATTGCATTTACAAGGACCTATATAAGATTATTTAGTCATAGTTATGACTATTCCATGACATAATATTTCGCCACCATTTTAGGTTTTAGGGTTCTTTCGAGAACAGAAATAACCCCGCATACTAATGCATGCAGGGCTATGTTTAATCAGTACATGTTCAGAATAGTATCAAATTACTCTGTGTATTTTTAACATTTCTCTTTAAAATTAATTTTAACATAGATAAAAAATGGGCAGTGTAGGAATGCAAAATAGTAAAATAACTAATTGTCAGTGCTTTAAATTGTTTTTATTTTTTAATTTGTTTATCAAAACAATGGAATCTGACCCACGATAGTTCTGATACTGCTTCCACTATAATGTTCTTTATCTTCTTGATTGATTGTAAGAACTCTCTGAAAAAATATCCTCACAGTGTTGTCTAAGCCTATTTTCATTTTATCCTGTACGGAACCATCACAAATATCACCAGACTTTTTGTTATTTAAGAAAAAGTTCAACCCGAACTCCGATACCGACTTCATTTCGAGGTACTTTCTTGACACTCTTCTTCGATAACTGCCACTACGCTTAAATCGTTTCAATTTGTACAAATCCAGATTTATATTGTTCCAACTTTCTTTAGCAAATTATAAAATAAACACAAGATGGCCGATTACTCCAATAATAGCAAATGTAGGACACATTTAAGATATTTTACTTATAAAAATCACAGACTATGCTAGCTTGGTGCTAAAAATCCATTACGGGTCATGACTGCGATAAATTGATCCTATAAAATCCTTACCTATAGCAGCTATATCTATGACATTTTTAGGAAGTGCATGTCTTACAGAAGAATGAAACAAGACGTTAACATGATTAAACAATCTTATTAAATGCGTTTATCGGATCAAAAGTCACACTTTGCTGATTAGTTTTATAACTTGCGCTTCTAAGACTGCGCGTTCTAATAAGAATCCTGGAAAATGATCCTATTAACGTTTATAAAACAAAGTAATAGAATCGAAAGTACTTATAGTGTAAACCATCTTACAAGATGCTTTCATTGGATCAGTGGTCTGAGCTAAAACGTCTATTAGATTTCTAAAAGAGGTTTAGTCCTATATGCCAATTCCTATAGGAGTATTTTGCTCCTTGGGTTGTTTCTCACACAACTCATAACGAGATTGCTTTTAAACTCAAAGAAAACTTTTATTAATTGTGAATTAATGTTATAAAAAAACTAAGTATTAATAACAGGGCAGTTATTTGAAGTTCTTAGATTGCCTGGCTCCATATTTTGAACAGACTATATAAGAAATAAACAAAAAATTAAATAAAAAGAAAAGAAGTGAACAGAGAATTAACCATTGGAATTAACAGCATCTTATTTTTTTGGCCAGTATCTGCTGACTACATGATTTTAAATTAAACCCAAATTACATTAACAATCAATGGTGCCGATTCTGTTGTCACAAAAATCGCAAAACTAAATTAAAAATCAAACGACCAAACTCATTCTGAAATTGACTAAAGTGTCATTTCTAAACTTATTATAGTTTGACAGCTAAAAAAATGGAACTAAAAATAACTAATATTTTATTGGTAGAAAGATAGTTTCACCGTGCAATAATATTTCAGTTTCATGATATTGAAGAAGTATTAAATACCATGTCTGGATCACATTGAAATGAACAAAGTAATGAATATTATGGTTTAACTGTTAAATTCCGAAAACCGTGAGTACCTGTAATAAAAATTATATACCTAGTTTTAAAATTTAAATCCATACTAATATTATAAATGCGAAATTAACTCTGTCTGTCTGTCTCTTCCGATTTGAATTAGTAGAAACCCGAGAAAGGTCATATATATTTTCATCCCGGAAATCCCCCGGGAACTGGCAAAACCTAGTACTATATGAATCTACTTTAACTCAATAGCTCTTAGTTTAACCTGTGCTGAGTGTATCTATTACTTTTTGATCGGCTGAATTTATTATCTTAATAATGTACTTATGTATAATAATAATGTAGTCTTATACACACTACATTATTATAACACTATAATAATAACTTTGTCTATCCGACTAGAAGTGCATAAGCGCGTTTAAACAAACAAAGAAAAACCTATTCTTGTTCATTAAATTAGTACTACCTATACGGTTTCGCTAATCGACCTGCTTGCTACAAACTTTTTCAAATTTAATTAAAACAAGCTGTTGAGCTTTGCTCACTTTGATATACTTTGAGAAGACTAATTTTCATATTTTACCCTCTTCGGTGTTGATTTTCCAACAACCCTTTCTTAGTTTTCCCGTACCCAAATTTTCACGACCAGGTCACGGACTAGGATTGTAAAAATTTCCTGACTGAGAGACTGACGTATCAATGCACACACAGACATTTATTAGCTAACAATCCTTCTATACATAAATTTATAAAAATGAAGAGTTATCTAATAAGCAATATGCTTTCTATGTGCTTCAGCTCATAGATAGTGAATAGTGATTTTAATAACATACTCCTTTGATCATATTAATCAAAGACTCTATTGATGCAAGATCTTAAACCAACATTTGATCATGGTTGAAGATGTCGGTAAAAGAGTATGCGTTGATCCTTTTTGTTTTAGAATCAGATATCATATCCTAAGGTAGCTAAAATCCAGCACAATAACTGGTTATAGTAAAAGGTTAAAATTTGTCAGTATTTTTACTCTATTTCCGTGGAACATTTGCTCACCCGAACACGACGCCGACGCTCCAAAATTCAAACTTTTAAAGGGTCTCTCGAAAGTTAGGCATATGACCTGCGGAAACTGTCTGGCAAAAGTGAACGTTATGGCTTTGACAATATCCTGTAAAAAATAATAAAGCCGGTACGTAATTAAATATAATATGTAAAAAAAGAGAAATGTCTCTGAGATCCGCTATTTGCTTAAAATTATGAATTCAAGAAATAAAAGATTCCGTAACTCCGCGTCGCGCGTTGCACCGTGTTGCGTCGCTGTAAAATTTCTTAAATTTTTTTAAAGGCCTTGTAACTGAATTTAAGAAAGCCTTGAGGCTTGTGTTTCTAATGTTCCGATCACCATCTGTCTGCTTCCGAACCAGTTTAAGCTCTTTTAAGGGTTCGAGACTCTTTAAAATACCGACAATATGAGTAGATTGCCATCGACACGGAAATACGGCTTTTTGTTTTACTGCAACATAATATCCTGAAGCCTGGAAATGCAAATAAGTATAGATAATCTGACTCTATTTGATTACAGTGTCGATTGGCGTGTGGAACTGCTACTAAAAGTAAATATTTGTACAATTAAACTCAAAATATCATCTTTCACATTTTCAAGAAAATATAATACGCAATTAAAAGCTAATATAAACGGTATCAGTGTTTGAAATCCAACCGTACTTACGTCTCCCAATAAGTTGGAGGCTTCATATCAAGGGATGAAGTATAAAGCAAGCAGACAGATATCCGGGGCTCAGGGCTGTCATAACGCTCTTTTTCAAAGTCAATATAAAACCAGTTGTGTATACAGCCTGTTGGTACATGTCTTTCTTTTGTGTGCATGTCTTTCTTTTGCGTGCATGTCTTCTTACTTATTAAGCTATAATATCAATTATAAGGGCACTGTTAAAGTAACAATAACTCTATTAAAAGGGTGTCAACAATAAGTGACTCTACTTACCTCCAGGGGTTCAATTTTGACACCATTTAGGAGTTCAAAGTGGACTTGAGTAAAAATTTTAGAGATTGAATATGAAACTTTTAGAATTGATGAATACACCAAATTAAAATAACAATATTTATTGTGTTTGAGGGAGAAGATCTATGATGTATTCCATCACATATAGGTCGTACTTCATTTCCAAACTAAAATTGTCCGACACCGACCATTGTGCTGATAACTCGTATTTTTTCCTATTGGAGATATTAATTTTAGGTTACCTATAGTACGGTTGGTGTGTAAACCCTAATTTTAAAAATAATAGCGGTTTGTGGAATGAATCGAGCATCAACCCTGTGCGGTGCGGCCGGTATCGACCCGGCGGCGAGACGCGCCCGACGCAGCCCCAGACGTGACGCGACGCCCGCGCCGCCCTCGCATTATTTACTTTTCACGATATTTGAACTCTATTTTGAACTAATACAAAGGTCACCTTCGATAGTCTGGAGTCTGGAGGCTAAACTGGCTTTATATAGAATCTTCTACGCAGTAAAATAAAAAGGGCTAGTAAAGAAGAATCCTCTCTACTCCTAAAAACAAAAGTCTCTCAAGCTCGGCTGAACTGATTTTAGTTTTAAAATGTTTGCAATAGTTTAAGTAAGATATTTATGAAAAAAAGATCTGCAGAATTGGAAAATTTTCGGGAAAAACAGACTAATTTCGTCTGCGGAAATTTAGCTTAAACTTATTACTTTGGGCAAGTTAACGTCGCCGTCGGTCAAGTCTGTCGGGTCAACTTGTTTTAAATATAGGCAGAATATTCCTCACAAACTTACAAAATGTTATGTAAATGCATTATGTAGCGTTACTTTAAGTAGCCAGTTAACTAAGTTTACACAACAAACATTTTCCTTATGAACGTTAATAATTATAAATGGGTTCGTACGCATTCTAAAGGCTATGCAGACGCGGCGCGCACTTACTGTAATTTCATTAAACGTTGTGCGTAAACAGCAATTACATCCTTAATACTCTGGGTGAATTATCTCGTCTATCATCATACAGTCGCATAATGCCACAAATGCCATAATGCCAAATTTGACGGGCCAGTTGGTTAAGTGGTTAATGACCCTGACTGCTAAGCCGAAGGTTCGATTCTCACCCAGAACAAACTTTGTGTGATGAGCATAATAGTTTGTTCTGTGTCTGGGTGTAATTTATCTATAATATGTATACGTATTTATAAATTAATGCCCTTACTAATAATCACTGTGTAAAGTTATACAATGAATAAAGCCTGTGTAACCATACACTTTTTGACGTATAAGCCTGTCATAACTTTATGCAGCGTTTATTAGTAAGGCGCTTAGTATATAAGTATGTTAATAAGTTGGGATCACATGGCCGTGTGTGAGTTGTCCCAGGATATTTATTATTATAATGCTGCACAGAGGTCCCATCCGACTGCACTATCCTGTCATCACTTAGCGAGCGGATTATTTATTTGTTTGGTCGCGGATGTAATTACACCCTCTGCGGAGCCTCGGCGCGGACAGATCCCGTCCAACAGGTCTCGTTAATATTAATCTGATTAACTATAATGCCAATACCGAGCCTATAAAGCAAATAGACTGTAGCTTACTTCTTCTATATCTGTTTTATATTTTATTTTGCATAGTTAGGTATATGTTTTAGCTAGTATTTGTATATATATTTACATAGAATGATTAAGCCGCGCTGGCAGGTCGCAATTGATTTATAGCAGAATTCAATTTATTGAAACACACCTACTCTTAGCAATAAAATATCTATCTATAAATAGTAATACTTTTGATGTCTAAAAAATCTCTAAAATGTACCATTGTTCCGCAAATGGACCGAAAATGTGGAGGCGAGCCGAATGGCGATAAAATTACTGTAACACTCGTAAAAAATAGCCATAATATTTTTACGTCCCAATTTAGGAACTTTAGTAGACTGAGCCTGGACATAAATTGTGCGTACCCATGTATCTGTGTTGCTTTAGTAAGTAACTAGTAAATAGAGGATAGTGATGTGTGTAGGAAACTATAACTTGTAAGGAGCACCTTCACCAATAAACAGCGCCTAAGTGAACGTGCGAAGCTCGTTGTTACTTAACAACGGCCCTATTAGATAGGTATTGCTGTGTCTTATTCATGGATATTAAGTGCAGTAGCGTAAAACATAAACTTGCGGCAGGTGGATCGCGACTGTTTGTGAAGTTTAATGAACCACTTTTATTGCTGTGACATAGCACAGTAATTGTTCTAGGAACGGCCGTAATTTATATGCACGTAATTGTTATTATACATAGTTCCAGTAAGCAGAATATAGAACTCGTTATACGAACTTGTCAGTTCCAATTCCAGGTTAAGACTTGTAAAAAACAAGCCAGTTCTTCTCGTTTCAGCAGTTTCAGAAAACTAATAATACAGATTTTTTGCGGCTCTGGAATTTATTCACTAAATATTTGGTATTGGTATTGGTTTGAGAAATAAAACTATTATTGTATGGATCTTAGATACTGTTTTATGTTCGAAATCACTTCTTTTCAGCTTTAGGTACATTCATTGTTTACCGACATTGGCAGACATCAATGGTCAGTTAATTTTACCCATTTCCTGCGCGCGGTGCGTAACGGTTGCAGCTTTATGTTGCTTAGGGAATTTGTAACACTGGTAAGAGTAATTGACTTAACACCGGTGTGTTATAAACATAGCTTGACGCGTAACTGCGTATGCGTCCGACGATACTGAAATAGACGCAGAATGCAAAACGCCGCTCAAAAGTTCATCATCCTCACAGCTATTCCAAATATGCCTCATATGAAACACCTTAGCGGACGCCACGGACGTGGGGACATGAGACATGAGTTGTTTATTGGACAGCCTCAAAGAGTAATTGCGGTCGCGTTATGTCTAGGATTACTTGCAAAAATGCGCCTCTGATACCGTGAACAACTCTAGTGACTATAGCTCTAACAATGTAAGTAACCGGACATATTATTTTAATGTCTATTCAAAAGTACTGCTAGAACGAGTCGGTAGCAACAAAGTTAACGATGACGCAGCGCAGGCGTCCGTCGCGGGGATGTCAGGGAACAGTTAGGCGACTCCGCGGAAGAGATCACGGCACGCGTCACATCGACACATACTGCCACTAAAGTATAAAGTTACACATTCATATGCAAATAGCTAGTTAACTATTATAACTCCAACGATTCCCCGATACAGTCACATTATAATAACGTGGACATTGTTTACGGACCAGCTTCGCTGTAAGCAGGAGTCGTAATTTTAAAATAAATGAGTAAGATTATAGCAATGTTTCGCAGTGTTTTGACATTGTAGGTTTACGAGTTGTAATACCATCTACACAATGTATCCTATCCCCTTGGCAGAAGTAATAGAAAGAGGGGTCCATTCGGTGGATTAATGTTAATAGCGGTGGAACTTTTGTTTCGGGTGTGTTTGTCTTGTGGTCTGTAGGTTAGCCCTACACTTATAACACTTAAAGCAATGCAACTCTATGTTGTTTTTGTGAACCTGTAAATTGCAGGTAGATCTGATTCTCTTTAGTAAGTATGTAAAGATATTCAAAAGACACAGCAAATAATATCAATTACAAATAAATATGCCATAATTATACCACATAGCTCAATATATTATGTTGAAGCTAATTATAAAATAAATAAACGTTCTGCGTACAGCAAAAACTGTTAAGGCTCTGCCGTGCAGAAGGGTTATCGTGGCGTTATTATCGAAATATTCTTTGTATGGTCTACTACGTGCGTTGTAACTCCTTAGTGTGACGTAGCCTTAAGTATTCCAACGTTGTAAATAAGTGGTCGGGTCTGTTGTCGGGTGGCATTTCACGATCTAGGAAAACATTCCAGTAAGGACGGGACACGAACCGGGGTTGCAATAAAAACCCAACACCCAATTATCTAGACCGCTCCACGCCTTTGGTAATGTTTTAAAACATATATGGCCATCGCTGCTACCTCTAGAATAATTGAAGTAATTAAACACATGCATTAAACACGTACATGTAAAATAATGAATACACAAAGCTCACATAAAGTAAACGAATCAGTACACGACTCAAGACATGATCGACAAGTGATGTCCTTATGCGCATCTGATACCGTCTACACAGTTGCTTAAAAGGAATCTTGTCTATTTATAAATTGTACAAATGAAATCGTACATAATCAGGTACCTTATGTAATACTGAGGAAGTACACAATCAAACGTTTGGATCCCGCACAGAAAGTGAATGCAAATCTGAATACATGATGGTTCAATAAAACATGGCGAAGAAAACCATGTCGTTATAATACAAAATCATAACTCCAAGTTGGGGTGCACAAAGATATTTGCATTCACCACTTGCCCACATTTCTGCTTAGCATTTTTATATTCGCAAGGGAACCAACGTGCTTTGGGAGTTAACAAGATAAACACGACAGAGGCAATTGAAGGGAACGAGGCTCACCAGTTACCGTTATATAGGTATTCTTTTAATTCACTGCTTTATAAGCAAAGCTACTTCATCTGTGGACAATAGGGGATGTAAATGAATTTGTTTTGAACACTTCTTTTCTTTCAGTAAAATGAATGTCAATATTTATTACATTGTTTACTGGTGTTTTCTTGCTCTTGTTTTCATTTGAGCTTTGTTTTATTTTACTTTCTTCCGTCTGGCTCGCCGAGTGAAGTTATTGCCGCTATTTGATACCGCCGTGCAAAGCTCTGCGCTTGCACCTGTATTCTGAATGTTTATTTCGTTTTTTGAATCGTTTCCTTTTCGGAAATACGGTACTTACTTTTTATCTAACTATTTACTTCTCTTAACGAATTAAAAATAAGATTACGATGATTGATTTACAAGTAACAGTACTTGCTACAAGAGATCGGCTATAAATGACTAAAGAACTTAATTAAGTACAATGTTATAAAACTAACCTCAACTATTATGTTGCAAGGAAAAGTGAATGAAAACACATTCGTGAAATGTTTAGACTTACAGTTTATATTTAAAATACATATGTTACAAATACACAAATCAAAAAAAGTAAATATTATTTCTAATTTCATGTTTCCGCTTAAATTGTGTATAATAAACGATCTGTTAATGTTATATTCTATTAATGATATCTTCCTGCGAGCTTGGATGCGCTCGTTAAATATGCTTTGGTAGTGAAGGGACATCCCAAAATAAACTACATGTGTGTATGGTATCAACACATCTCTACAGCGCGCAGTGGTCGCGGTGCATTCCCGCGTCACGTGATGTCATGAAATTGTCACCGCTTTGCGACACTTATGAATTAAGTTATTGAAATGCGAAATATATCGATCCCATATTTCGAAACTGCTGTGTTGATCTCAATTTTTGAAAGACCTGTTTAATATTATATTGTCATAACAATTGCGTAATTTCGTTTGAATGACATTTCTTGTACAATAATGTCTTTGTAGCTTCGCTTCACAATCACTGCTGACCCCAAAGGTAGTTCATTGTTTGTGGACAGCCATTTTGTTGATTGTCAACAACACAAAGTGAGGAAGTGTCGCACACCCGTGCACCATTGATTTGTGCGCAATTTCCTTGACCTCCTTACTCACAAACTGCGTTGAAATATCTCTGCATAATATTGGTTGTCAACTTCACAGCATGTAATCTTTTAGTTCATTGTCACAAGTATATATACATATGAATTTACATTATATTATATTAAATGAATACTTACGTTTATTTCATTCAAATCGGTTCAGTAGATGAGGTGTGAAGGAGAGACAGACAGACAGAGTTACTTTCGCATTTATAATATTAGTACGGAGTACAGATAATTAGTTGTAGTTTTGCATTAAATAACGTTTATAACTCTAGGTCGAAATTAGGTAGAGTTATTTATGTGCTTGCATCGAAATGTTGATATAAATATGAATCTTCCCGGGATTCCTAATGGACAATCTCGGACCAACAATATTACAAAAAAAAAATGATAATAAAAACTTAGATAGAAACATTTACTGATATCAATCTTTAATAATTATAATTATGTACACATGCTAGTGTCGCCTATAAGTTTTTTATTACCATACCTCTCTTTTTTTTCGTAATACATACTCATCCTCTGGAGAAAATGGAAAGTTATATCGACCTAAACTATCTTACCGACTAAAACCTCATTGCTATGAGGCAAATAAACTAAGCCAAACTGCAACTTCATTGGAACTTAGCTTCTGCTTAGTACATACATAATATACCACTCATGAAAGTTATAACGTAATATACCAATTCTAAAACATCAAGTACGGATGTGCTTATCTCATCCCTACTGTCTCTACAACAACCATTATCCACAACGACCTCAATTGACTCCTACGACAAACGTAGGAAGATTCAGATTCAGACTCTCGATTTCTCTAGGAAGTCAGGCAAATGCGCTGTGTTTTTTAATTCCCACGTACTTGAGTACTAAGTAGTACTACAGAAAGCTATGTATAATTACTTTGTTGAACGCAGTTCGCGATGACATTTGGCCGGCGCGCGCTCAGTGAGAGGCGGCCGTTCCGTAACCGCGACCCTTTGGACCGATGCACTATCCGATGCATTCACCGACACCGGCCGGAGTACAACCGATACCAAATTACTGTACAATTATTGGCTAAAAGTGATCTTAAGTACTTGTTCGTACTACTTGTTTATTACTACCTTCCCATTTATTTACTGAAGGTAATGCCATATGGCGTCCTGCTTAATTGCTTGAGACGCGTGGGAATGAGATGTTATTAAGAAGCAATAACATAAATTTCCCATGCGTTAAGATTTAAGGTAAACTTATAAAATAAATTATATAGAAATCAATAAACTTAGCGAGAAGGTATTAAGAGATAAATTACTGTTTACACAAAAGCAAAAAATCCATAAAAACACAGTTATTTTTTTATTATTTGTTCTGTCTCTTTATAGCCAGTTTATATTTAATTCAATTTCCCTAGAACGTCCTCCATAAACTCCATAATCTTGTACAAAACTGTGGCTATATTGGATTTAATTGTGGTGACAACGATAAAATATTAATTAAGTATTAATAGATAACAGTAGACTCATTAATTGTCACTTCGGGCCGGGCAGACCCGTCCGGTCGTAAAATTTTATAGAGCTTTATTGCTAATCTGTAAGTAATTCATTGCCCAGTAACATGCTGGTCTAGCAAATAAATGAATGTTTAAGATTTAAGTATTTTTTGAACGCATTTAAACATTTTTCACGTGTTACTGTGCATGAATTTCTAAATAAATAAATAAATATAATAATGATAAATATCACAACAATAACACGGGACCACTCACACACGGTCATCTGATCCCGAACTAAGTAGAGCCAGAACTATGTTAACCAGACAGCCATTATATAATACATACTTATACGTTTTATAAATATAATAATATACATATTATAAATAAATTACACTCAGTTACAGAACAAATACCTAATCATGCTTATCACAATAAGTTTTTCTTGGATGGGAATCAAACCCACCACGGCTTTCCGGCTTAGGAGTCAGTCAGTGTCACCAACCACAACACCTGCAGGCCCGTCAAGTTGTGAATTAATCTTGGCAAAGATCGAGAAAGTACATAAATATAGGTATCTGAGAGACTTCAGTCGTCGACTGTAAGCGGTTTATCGATGATATTTTAGGTTTCCCTTCGTGACCGCTCATTCCGAAGGTTAGTTCGATTTTGAAACAAAATATCACTGGGAGTCTACAAAGGCGTGGTCATTGTTTTGCAGTCGACCTCGGTATTGGTAATTACCCATTGTTTATATTATTATATTCGCAAAGCATCATATTTCACGACATTAACTTACATTATTAATGATGTGTGATTCCGACGTCGATATAAATCAGGATGATTACAATTTGAGCTTTTCTTACAAAGAGTCTAATGTTGTCAATAAACAGTCCGTACATTTGCATTATTTTAGTTTTATTGACGTTAATTGATCCGGTTTTTGCGATATCGTTTTAAAAATCAGCCCGAATAGGTAACTGTGTATCGTAAAGTGTGGGTGGTCTCGGCGAGAATTCGGAGGTTATGTATTTAGCTAAAAATCGGTTTGATAAAGCAGAGATACCTTTACACGTTGTATCTTAATAATGTTAATGTGAGGTCGTTTGTTGCCATTTGTGCTTATATTACATTAACGAATTGCATGTAATTTTTGCAACACGAGTGCGTTTAATCTTGCCTGTAAATGTAACAAACGTGGCAGGGGTGCTAACCGTTCATTAAGGGGAACAACGAAGAGGAGGGATGCCAACAAATTAATTTAAAGCCGGACATTCAGACAGAATTAGAATAGGCACACAAACTTTTGATATTATGCGAAGCTCGTTTTATTGTACTTAAGTTTAAATTCAATTAAAGTTCTTCAGCTGGTATTCAAATTAACAATTCCGAAACATAATTCAATGTTTATTTTTTATTCCTGCTCTGAGGAGTTTCTTTCACTCTTCGGTCTCCAGTAAAACAAGATTTGACGTATTTAACGTACCGTACTTACCGTAATACTGTTTACCGTAATAAGGAAGCTCTAAAGAGCTTTTTGCAGTACCAATAACTGTTCTGAACAGGTCCTGATTGTGACATCGTTAAGGATGCATTTTTCTAGATTCCATAAGCGAAGTATGCCTGCTAAACTGTATTACTGAGGCTCCAACGTCCGCTTCGTCTGTCTGTCAGTGGGCTATATCCCATAAAACTGTATCTGTATTTTTATAGCGTGCACTTTATATAGTTGGTATACCTAACGTAAGTCAAACCTGTGCGATTGCGATTCCGTTTTTATTTTACATTTTTCTTAAATTCAGATTGCCATAAAGATAGATTTTGGAATTTAGCATTAAGCTCCATCGACGTGTAAATGTAATTTATTAATTTTAAAGGAATAAAAATCTTAATCAATTTTAAATAGGTACTTGGAATTTTGTTTACATGTTACCTACGAAAATAATAGGGATTGAGAAAGTTTTGCTATCGATTATGCTTATATCAAAGATTATGAAAACTGCGTATTAATTTATTTGTGATGAAAAGTTTAATATGCATAATATCCTTTTTTTATCAGCATAATCAATGGAAAAACTTCGTTTTCTTATGAATACAACAGTAAACTATTTCTGGACGTTAATGGCGCTAAAACCGGATTTATTTTTTATTTTTTGTTTGAATAGGCCAAAAGTAGCAGAAAATACTTATGTAAATATGTAAATAGTCTATATGGGATCACTAACGAAACTAAAAAAAAATATGTTTATATAAATTTATATATTTTTTAAATATATGTATTTATAAAAAATATATTTAAATAAATATATATATTTTTTATATTCAACCCTAAAATAACCCAACTAATATTGAGGCCGTACAATACGTACATAATTCGCTACTGAAATGTTTATATTCTAGTTTTTACATGCAGCTGTTACCGTTTCACAAGCAGCAGTGTATTGTAACAAATGGGCGCAAAATGCTGTGATTTCAACACGTAGGTAATGTAAAATAATTGAGTGTCCATGCGCATTGTCGATAGTCGCATTCCGTCGGCGTATTATGAGGCATTTCATCAGGTTCTTGGCGGAAGCCATTGCTGGCGCGCGGTGAATAGCCCACTAAACGCACTAATTCATAATTTTGAATGATTTATTAACTGCCTTTAGAGATAATAGTTTTGTATTATTATTTATTACGAGACTTCTATCCGTCACCGTCTTCCTATGTATATTCTGAAATACTAAAAATATAGATACGCTGCTGATGTTGCTGTGAAACTTCAATTTTCATAAGTAATTTATTTATCTTTGAAATGTTCAAGCAAATATTAAAAATGAAACAAATCATGTAGTCCGCTTAAATACAATTCTCAAACAATGGGAAAATGGTTTGACATATTTATTGATTTCCGTTTCCAATAAGAATACATAGGCATACTGTCATCGGTTATACCCGCGTTAAGTTAGGTATTTGGTAACCACTCTCATGGATAAAACAAAAACGTTTTTTGACCAGCACTCCCACAGATAAACAAAGGCTGTAAACAAGCAAACCCAACAAAGCTTAGGCCCGTATTAATAGACGTCACTCAATTCCGAGACGCTCTCAAGTCTCTTGCTGTCCTTGTCATTCTAAAGGAAAAAAAAAAGGACAGCAATAAACTTGAGAGCGTCTCAGAATTGAGTAACGTCTATTAATACGGGCCTTAATCTTTTTTGTAGTAATAGTATGGAATACATTAGCTTTTTCTCCTTTCCTTTTCCGTGTCTATGGTACAAAAGCAGACACAATGGTAAGTGAAGCTCGTTACGATTCCTATTGTTATGCGAAGTCGATAGCTATCAAGTTTCATGCCTGACATTCCTGTAAGTACTTTGAAGGTACTACGCGTAATAAATTCCGGCCTTGACGTCCGCTTTCTTATAAAGAACTAATGAATAATAATTATTACGTAAAAATAAGGGACGGGCAAGATTAATGTGATTATACTGAAAGTATGTAAGTATAGTAGACTTCTTTCTGAGCATTGTGTAAACAAATCCTAGCTTTGTTCACCTTCCTCCTTCCCACTTTTCTTATGATTTTTGGATTTATGGGTCCCATTTCTTTCGCCAAAACTACATAATATAGTTTTCTGTCAGAGTTTTTTTTTTTAATTGGATCAAATCAGTTCTGACTAACTGTAGCTACACTAGTTACAAAGAAATAAACTGCCTATTTGTTATCGAAATAAAAATAAATAAAAAATAGTCGAAATATTGTACGCGCATAACTTCTGAACTAGTACACTAAATTGTTATTATTATTTTTTTTTTATTTTATCTTTAAGACTAAATTAGTATTTAAAAATAAAGCATTTATAATCTTTTTTATTCAAAAGTTATAGTAAAAATGACATCATGTACCTAATTCCTACCTACTTATATTAATTTAGGAGGTATTACGTCCTTACAGGACAACCTTCTATAAGTTTTGTATAAAAGTTACTATTTTGAATAAAACCTCATTGGATCTTTCTTGATTTATTATTTAATAAGGTTAGCTGCTGGCCTTATTTCGTCGAAATTAATATAGGAACGCCATTAATGTTTATTTTTAATTTCTTATTTTTTACAGAAAATAATGGCCGTCCTCTTTTTTTTAGTATATGATGGCCAGTTTTCAGCGTAAGTTTAAAGATGAGAAAACTCTTTCATGAGTTTTATTAAATTGGTAAAACCTATTTAAATATAAACCTACTAATATCATAAATTTCAACGTTTGTTACTGTTTTACTCAAAAATAAATAACCTTGTTTTGTTAAAATTTTACAATAATGTAGCATGTGTAATAACGAATAGGCTACCAAACTTCACGCTATGACCTATGGTATATACCAAAAATCTGGTACCTATAGAGTGGCTGAAACCGCAGGAGTCAGCTAGTATTTGAACAAATAAGTTTAGAAAACAGAATACCTATAGCAAATTAACTCATTTCCAAATGTATGTCATGATAACAATGATCTACATTCAACACGGATTAAGAAAAACATCACTTACTTGACTTGCATTTAGCGCAATCGGATCTTCATTGATATGCTCTCATTGTTACCTACATCTGCTGCACGATTTGTACTGATGGCATGATTATCTCGTCTATAACCTCGACTAACTTTCTATAATCGGAGCTAGTTTTGGGCCCTAAAGCCTGATGAGTATTGTAGTTAGATAAAGTACTTTTTTTTGTGGATGGGAAATAATCAAATGGCTACCGCTCTAGGCGAGGCGGGAGGGTGTGTCAGACTTTTACTTTCTTAAACCCACACATGTTCCGGGGCCACGATAACTATTAGAACTATTCCACAACCCCGGCAGAGTTCGCTAAGGTACTTGGCGGAAATCCATGACAATCATTTGTAAAGAATATACTTGGTTAATTTTTTCTTTATTTTCATAGCAAAAGCTCCTCTCGGAAGCGATGCCATCTCAGTCACTATCGTATGCCTCATGTATCTGTGTTTACACCGTCACGCACACCCTTCAAACCGGAACACGGCAATGTTTTGCCGCAGAATTAGAACGAGCTTATTCACAGAACTTTACCACTTATTATAAAACTTCGAAATTAATCGGAAGATTAAAGTGAACTGTTTAATTAACAGGAACAAGAGTCGATATCGAATCGAGAGGAAAGTGAAGAAACGATGATTAGGAAACTAAGTGAAGAATGATAAAGGTGAAGATATGGTAAAGGGATCAAAAACTTGATCGAACTTTATTTTTAAATGTAGAATATATTGGAGTTAAGTCATATGTATATTTGAAGGCTTCCTAGAACTTTAGAGACCAGGATTACATTACAGTCTCTTCAAGATTTTGATCAGACTTATTGAAATAAATGTGGCCTAACAACCTGGCAATGGCCAAAATTACCTTTTTTATTTTATGTTTATGTAAGTAGTTTCTAAGATTGTATTGGACATCTCTGGGATCGGTCAATCGGTGAAGGAAAACATCATGAGGAAACCTAGACATAAGAGGCCCTGCAGTAGGATAATGATAGGGTGGTTTTATGATTATAAAGTTTAATCAAAACCTGCTTTGTCACTGTAACAACATGACTGCAAGCGACTAATCACTCTCTCTTCTACGTGTACAATGTTGCTCGTATCTATCCTTTGTGCCGATGACTGGTCTGGTAACCTCATAAGTGAAAAAAGCGTGACGCGCGAACATAGGTACCTTTAATAATATATTCGGATGCACTATAAACACGTGGGGCAGGCACGCGTGTCGGCACATTACCAGAACGTCACGGTACTACAGAAAATATCATGTTTAGTTATGCATTCGGTGTTGCAATTATATCTAATTACCGTATATTGATTAGAAGTGCACGAGTAACTTTGTTGTATGATAATCAACTGTTTTCATTTATGCTGAGAAAAAGCAAGATCAAGTTGTACCCGATCCTCTACGCAGTTTAGATTATTAACCGCTTTTCGTCCATCAAAATTAATCAACTAATTATTTTTTTTCTTCACCATAAAATACCAATTGAAATCATAATCCGAGTAAAAATAAATTGTAAAACCAACGACTAAACACTATTTTATGTCAGTCAATGAGTCAGGTAATCACATATGGCCAAATGTCTTGTTAAGATATTGTCAAGCCTTTCATTATAATAATGTGCAGATTTAACTTTACGTCTGTGAGTTATAGGGCGTCGAAAGTCGAAGACCGTTTATTTCAGTAAACAATGGGAGACGCCTATATCCAACTGTAGAGAGACAACTGTTTATGAACAACGACTTCCGATTGTCTATTCAAGAACACATTCAAACATGTTCGAATCTCGAAGGTTAGTTAATAACTTGGCAAATAACGATGTATTGACTGTTTAGTCTTGGTAGATCAACAACTGTATTTACAAGTAATCTGTATCTTTAAAAATGTATATGAAAATGAATCCCTATTTCCCTTGATGACACACGAATAAAAACCATATTAACTTTTATATTGTCAAAAGCGCTAATTTAACGCTTTTGACAATATAATTAAACTTAAAATTTAACCATATGGGTTTTAAGTAACTGTCAGTCGTTTGACAGTTGGAGCTATGATTTTTTTTTAAATAAATCAATTCGAATTCAGAATTCATAGTAAAGACTGCTCCAACTTCTGTCGGGTCAGCTAGTTAGTCTATAAATACGAAATTATTCCGCCAGCAAGAATGATGAGTCGCAACCACGCAGCCGCAAGCGTTATCAATTAGAAAAATAGAGCAACAAGTTAATAGCAGTTAATTAATCCGTATGTCCATTCATCAATTAAGTAATGTCGAGAGGCAATTTATGAAGTGGTCTGAATTCCGTACGATTCCATATTCGCACTGTGTTAGTTGGTTGTTGGTTGTTTTCACAACAGCTGTGCAAGTATGTGTGTTACATGTGTGGTGGCCACACGACTTAGGTTTACAAGACCAATATTTACTTGCAAAATTGTTTAATTTAATTCTGATTCTAACTTTTAATAACTTTGATCTTTACATAGTAATTTTAACCATAGATCTCTAAGTCAGACGTTGATGAATTTCTATTTCATCACGTTTATTTAATTTACAACTCTTATTTAAGGTTTCCAAGTAAGGCTAAAGTAATTACAACGTGAATCATGATGCCTTCTATTTAATTAACATTATTTCATCATTTGTGTCATTGCCTTATAACCACAACTTGTTTCAGGGAAAGCTATCTCACCATAGAGCAAAGTTAAATTTATTTTTATACTATCTAATAATTGCTGTCGACTTCTTGCTTTAACTGCATCATAGTGACGGACGATATAGTTTGAAATTCGTACTCTGTGAAAATAATTCTATAACGAGCTTCAATCTAATAAAGATCAAATCAAGAAATGAAGTTCGAATACAAAAGCCAGGGCAAGAAGTATAAAAATCGTCTTTTTCGATATCGTCACCTTACGTAATCATGCCTTCCATCGGTTCTACATTCAGAAGTTTACGATCTATCAACATGTCCTTCAAAAAAATGATTTTCTCCTACATTTATTGTACGGATTGTGTAAAGACTTGTCTCAGCACAAAACTGTTCCATGGTCCACGTACCCACGTACTTATGAACATCAACGGTCGCGGATGACTTGACTGATTGCCGCACGCGTTATTGGTATTCGTGGTGTAATTGGTACGTTCCTTTGAAATACCTATCATCTAGTTATGACACATCGACAGTTGCGTGTCTGACGAGGTTAGGTAAGGCTCAGCTTAAATACTTACAAATTACTCTATCAAATCTGGATTTATGTTTTTCATTCGGCTGGTTATGAAGTTGTTATTTTTTATTTCTGTCACGAAGAACTTGGTTTAGTCCACACGTACTGTTTTTACGGCTTTTACTGTCATGCTATTAATTATTTTGTCACTTTGAAGTAGAAAAAGATATTGCACGCTTGGTAAAGGATTGGTTATTCAGATTTA